>JAGWCC010002390.1:0-10005 GCA_022651775.1 Drusus annulatus
ACTCTTAAATTTTACAAAGGGGCAAAGCGGATAAAATGCTGAAAATTGCTAAACAAAAATTGCGTAAAGAAGCGAAAATTCTTAATGCCAGCTTTAGTGCCCAGCGCAAGCTAGAGCTTTCTGCTTTGATGCAGCAAAAGTTGCTAGAGTCGGAGCTTTGGCGCAAGGCGAAAGTTGTCGCTTTGTTTATGCCTTTGCCAGATGAACCACAAACAGCGCTGCTTTTTAAGGCTGCTCTTGAGGCTGGCAAGCTGGTGTTGTTTCCCCGTTGTATTGTGGCCTGTGTTGTGGATTCTGCTTTAAACACGCAAGTTGCTATTTCTGATATAAAGTTGCAAAATAATCTTGAAGTGGCTCAAAATTTAGAGTTTAAAAAGCCGCAGATGGAGTTTGTGCCTTGCCAGAGTTTAGACGATTTTAGCCCGCAAGCTTATGGAATTTTAGAGCCAAAGAGCCAGCTTAACGCCCTTGTGCCAGGTATTGATCCTTTTTTTTCAGAGCAAGCTTTAATACTGGTGCCAGGTTTGGCTTTTGATAAACAAGGCACAAGGCTTGGACGTGGCGCTGGTTATTATGATAATTATCTGGCTCAGCCAGCCTTAAAAAACGCTTTGTTTCTCGCCTATTCTTTTTCTTTTGCTGTGTTTGAGAGCCTTGCTAAAGAGGCGCACGACATTTCTATGCACGCTTTATGCACTGATAAGGAGTTGTTATGTTTTCAGAATTAAAAAATACCCCCGCAAATTTTATTCCGTTTAGATTTCCTAATGTTGAGGGGCAAGTTTTAAAGGTTTGTTGTGCTTTTCAAATGGCTGGTTTTGGAAATATGTCTTTAACTAATTGTGAAGATTCACAAAAACAAGAAGTCGCTCAAAGGCGCAAAAGTTTGCCAACCCTTTTTAATTTTGATTCATGGGTAGAATTAAAACAGGTGCACGGCGATAAAATGCTGGTTAATCCTAGCTCCACCGCCTTTGATGCTGATTCTACTTTAGAGGCCGATGCGAGTAGCACTAGCGAACTTAGCTTGGCTTTGTGTATTAAAACTGCCGATTGCCAGCCGATTTTATTAGCAGATAAGAGTGGATCTGCCATTGCCGCTTTGCATGTTGGTTGGCGTGGCAATGCTATCGAATTTATTCAAAGTGCCGTTAAAGAATTTACGAAAAGTTTTGGCATTAAAGCTCAGAATGTGATGGCGGTGCGAGGTCCTAGTCTTGGGCCTGCTCAAGCGGAATTTACGGATTTTAGCAACGAGTGGGACAAGCAATTTATGCCTTGGTATAATACTGAAACTAAGTGCATGGATTTATGGGCTTTGACTCACAATCAATTGATGGATGCAGGCATTCACACCCGCAATATTTATGCTTTAGATTTGTGCACTAGGCTTTTGGCAGCTTCTGGGACTTTTTTTTCATATCGAGCTGGTGACGCAGGCAGGCAAGTTTCTTTGATCTGGCTTGAGAAGTAAATTTTAGTTTTGTTTTAAGCTGTATTTTTAGTTTTTATTTTAAAAGTTGTGTTTTTTTTATTGCTTTTTAGGCTCGCTATAAACAGCCTTTTACGCCCATCTTTCGTTAGCGAAACTTTTTCCAATATAGGAGTACTAAAGTACACCTATATCAAAAAAGTTCCGCTGCCTCAGCTGAACGTAAAATTCTTATTTATTAGCTCGCCTAAAAAGCCCTAACAATATTTAGGCGTTGCCTAAATATGCTCCGATTTTAAGATTTTTAAAAAAAGAGAAAAATCAGAAAACAAAAATATATAAGACATTTAAGACGATTAAGAAAAAATCAAAAAACATTTAACACAATGGAAGTGTTAGTTCAAAGTGTTCGTTTAGAAGCTAGTTTGCACTCAAAAGCAGGGCGCAAAAGGCTGCCCAAACGTAATTTGTAGCTCGCATAAAAAGCAATAAATAAAACACAAAGACACATTATCAAAATGCACAACGCTTGCGCTTCTAACTATTTTTGAAACAAATAATTATATTTTTGAGCAATACCATAGCTGCGTTCTGCAATTTTCGCCACCAAACCAGGCACCTCATCAGCACTTACAGTGCCAACATCACGCCCTAAATATAAACGCAAAGTGCCAGGCCCTTGTGAAAATACCCAAGTTACAGAATAAGCAGTGCCAACGCTTGGGCGTGAACTAAACTCTGGAATAGTAGAAAGCATAACCACAATCTGCTGCTCTTTACCCTCGGCTAAAGTAAACAAATTGCTGTTATTAAAAGTTTCTTTAAGCATAAAAGAAAGCTTTGCGCCCGTGTTGTCTGCGCCGTCATGCTCAACCACAATAGCAATGCTGTTGCTGTTGGCTGGCATTGGTTTGTCTGGAGTTGCAGGGGTAAGCGCTGCGCTGCTTGTGCTTTGGCTGGCTTGAGGGTCGGGGTTCTTTTTTTGTTGCGCTAAGGCAAAAGATGCAGAACTTAAAGTCATCAAGACCATTAGAACAATAGAAAGCAAAGTTTTGTAGTTTTTCATGTTCGCCTCTTTTTTGGGTTTTATAGTTTTGTTAGTCTGCCTGTCAGTAGTTCGCTAGGCTATTGATTAGTTTATTGAGTTACAAATTATTTTAGCAGATTTTCCACTATTGTCAAAAATAGCTAATATTTTTTTGCTGCAAGAGTTCGATTTTGTTATTGGCTCGCTCTTTTATAAAAATCTGCCCAGTTTTTTATTAACTCTTGCAAAGCTTGCCCTCTGTGGCTAACTTTATTTTTTTGCTCTGGTGCTAGCTCGGCAGAAGAGCAGCCAAATTCGGCAATAAACAGTAAAGGGTCATAACCAAAACCGTTTGTTCCTCTGGCTTCTTCAAGAATAGTTCCCTCCCAAAGCCCTTTGCAGAGCATTTCTGCTCCGTTTGGTGCGCTAACCGAAATCACGCACACAAATTGCCCTTTGCGTTCTGCCCCTTTGAGTCCCTTTAAGGCTTCAAGCAATTTGGCATTGTTGCGCTCTGTGCTTGCTTCTAGGCCGTTTTCTGTGCTATATCGTGCCGAATAAACCCCAGGTGCGCCGCCTAAAGCGTCAACGCTAAGCCCAGAATCGTCTGCCATGGTTATTAAACCCGTATATTTGCAGATTGCCCTTGATTTTAATTGAGCATTTTCTTCAAAAGTTAGCCCTGTTTCTTCAACATCTGGCATCTCTGGGTATTCGTCAATACCTGCTACTTCAAAGTTAGTGTTTGCAAACATTGCTTTAAATTCAGCAATTTTACCTTTGTTGTGTGTGGCTAAAATAATTTTTTGTTTCATAAATATACCTTACTCATACTTTTAAAAAATTCAAGGGGCTTAATCTGCTTTGCCTTTGACATTGACAGAATCCAGTCTTTATGTAAAATGTTGAACTCCAAATTTAGTACGTTTTGATACTTTTACTAAGGAATATTATTTTGAAAAGTTTTTTAAGTATTGCTGTTGGTAAATTGTCAAAACAACATACAGTTAGCTTTGGGTGGAGAGTGTTATTGTAATGAAGGAATATGCAAAAATAGCTCATATTGAGTATTATCAGCCTGAAACCAAGCCAACCAACGAAGACCTCATTGCAGATTTTCCTGAATGGAACGTTGATAAAATTGCTTCAAAAACTGGCATATTTTCAAGGCGCATTGTTTCAGGCGATGAAACCGCCCTTGATCTTGGGGTTAAAGCGGCTAAAAAGCTGTTTGACTCTGGAGTCTGCCAGCCTGAAGATATTGATTGTCTTATTTTTTGCACGCAAAGTCCAGACTATATTTTGCCTCCTAACTGTTGTCTCTTGCAAGATATTCTTAATTTACCTCAAACAATTCAAGCCTTTGATCTTAATCACGGTTGTTCTGGCTATGTTTATGGCTTAAACCTTGCAAAAGCCTTAATTGAAAGCGGTCAAGCTAAAAATATTCTATTTGTTACTTCAGATACTTATAGCCGTTATTTAAATCCTAAAGATCGCTCAGTGCGCACTATTTTTGGTGATGCAGCAGCGGCAACTTTAATAAAAAGCAGAGCTAGCCGAAAAGCCATTTATGGAGCACTTTATTTTTGCAACTGATGGTCGTGGGGCAAATAGCCTGATTGTGCCTGCTAGCGGCGCAAAAAGAAAGCAAGTTGTGCGTGATGGTTTGCACGATAAAGTTTTAGAAGACGGCATGCGCACCCTAGAAGATTTATATATGAACGGATCAGATGTTTATATGTATACTATGCGTGCAGTTCCGCCTTTATTTGAGCGTTTGCTTAAAACCGCTAAGCTTAGCATTGAAGATGTTGACCACTTTGTGTTTCACCAAGCTAATGCCTACATGTTAGACGGTTTAAGGCGCAAATGTGGCATTCCTGAAGAAAAATTTCCTATTTTTTAAAAAGAATGCGGCAACACGGTTTCTTCAACTATTCCTATTTTGTTGCACGAGGCCTTAAAAAGTGGCTCAATTAAACGCTCTCAAAAGCTGGTTTTAGCTGGCTTTGGCGTTGGTTATGCTAGTGCTTTTGGCATAGTTCATTTGTAATTAATAACTTTATTTAATGCCCAGTTTATGCTCTTTTTTAATTACCCAGTTTAATTAGCTATTTAATGCCCTGGTGTAATGTTCCAGTTTAATGCATTGGGTATTATAATCTTATAAAAGGCTCTTGTTATAAATATTTTAGTTGTTAATTATTTAATATAGAATTTAAAAACAATAATTTTGTTCTTAAATAATAATTAAAATTGAAACAAGAATGCCAGTAAAAACAGTAACAAAAGCAGTAATAAAGGTAGTAACAAGATACTTTTTGCTAGATTGATATTTTTCTGTTATTTAATTTTGTTGTTTAATTTAAAATGTTGGTTACAGTAAAGTATTGGGTCTAAAAGTATTAAGCCTATAATTGTTTTTTGTTTTTTTAATTTATTAAGTAAGTGTAGAGTATGAATAGTTATTCGGAGTTAATAGCTCTTTTGCAAGATAGTCAGCGAGTTTTAATCACTAGCCATTATAGTCCAGACGGAGATGCCCTTGGTTCGATGGCAGGTCTTGCCTGTGCCTTGGGGCAGCTTGGCAAAGAAGTTCGTTTATATAATCAAGGCCCAGTTCCTGAAAATTTAGGCTGGTTTAAGTTGCCTGTTCGTTTAGAAAAAAAATTGATGACCCTTAAGGCTTTTGATCCAGATATTTTAATAGTTTTAGATTGCGGAGACGAAGGGCGCACAGGCGCTGTTTTGGGCGGGATGTTAAAAGACAAACCAACCATGTTTTGGCCAAATATAACGGTTGTAAACATCGACCACCATTTAGATAACCCAAATTTTGGTGATATAAATATTGTTAACCCAAATTCGCCAGCTACTGCCTTTATTGTTGGTGAAATTTTAGAAGAAATGGGCGTTGAGCTATCTGGCGCTGTAGGCTTGGCTATTTACCTTGGCATTTATACCGACACTGGCGGTTTTTCATACCCCAGCACGCATGCCGATGTTTTTGACATGGCTGGGCGCATAGTTCGCAATGGTTTGAATATTAGAGAATTTACCGAAAATTTAACCAATAATTGGTCGTTAAATCGCATGCGCCTTTGGGGCAAGCTTTGGGGCGAAATAGAGCTTTGTGCCAATGGCACAGTGGCTATTAGCGTTATTCCGCAAGATTATTTTGACCTTACCTCTACCGATTCTGAAGATTTAGATTCTTATGCCTCTTTTATTCGCAGACTTAAAGGCGTTCGGGCGGTATTAATGTTGCGTGAGCGTAGCAACGGTAGTTGCAAGGCAAGTTTTCGCTCTGATGGTATTATTAATGTGCAAAATGTAGCCCAACAGCTTGGCGGTGGCGGACATAAAGCGGCAGCAGGGGTAGACTCGTTGCTCAGACTTGAAGACTTTGTTAAAAGAGCCAAGGAGCTGCTTGAGGCGCAAGTGCTCGCAGACCTTGAACCTCAACAGTAGTTTAAATTTAGTTCAAATTTAGTTTTTTGTTGGGTTTAGCTTTTATTTTTTAGCCCAAGTTTTTAGTTTAGATGTTGTTGCAACTTAAAGATTAATTAAGGTTTAGTTTTGAATAATATTATTGATAAAAAAATAAATTTACCAGCTCAGCAAGATGGCATTCTAGTTTTAAATAAAGCTAGTGGCCCTAGCTCTACTGCTTGCATTAGCAGTATTAAGCGTTTGGGGCAAAAAAAGATTGGGCACGCTGGCACTCTTGACCCTTTGGCACAAGGTGTATTATTAGTGTTGTTGGGTCAGGCTACCAAACTATCTGGTCATTTAATGGCCGATGGTCAAAAAGTTTATTCTGGAGTTTTGCGTTTAGGGCAAAGCACAGATACTTGGAACGTGCTTGGCAAGGTAGTTTCAGAATCAAGCTATAGCCACGTAACAGAGTCAGATATTGCAGCCGTGGTTGCTAGCTGGCTTGGTAAAAGTGAGCAAGAAGTGCCGGCTTATTCAGCGGCAAAGCATCAAGGTCAGCCTCTTTATCGTTTGGCTCGCCAAGGTAAAGAAACACCTGTTAAAACAAAATTTATTGATATTTCACAAGCGGAGGTCCAATGGTTGGATTTTCCTCGAGTGAGCTTTCGGGTTACTTGTAGCTCTGGCACCTATATTCGCTCCCTGGCCCACAGCTTGGGGACTCGTTTAGGCACAGACTCAGTGTTAGAAGAATTAACCCGAGAATATAGCCACCCGTTTGGGCTTAGCCAAGCGCATGATCCTGTTATGTTTACTGAAAACCCTGAACTTTTAACTTCTTGTGTGTTGCCTTTATCAGCTGGTTTGCCAACTTGGGCAAAGCTTTTATTGAGTGATGCAGAAGAAAGCTTGGTAAAGCATGGTCATTCATTGCCTTATCAAGCCGAAAAAATGGCCTCTGTGCCGTTTGTTGAGGGAACTAAGGCTTTGCTAATGAATAAGGACAAAATTCCTTTGGCCTTAGCAGAGACAAAAATACATCAAGGTCAAGAGCTTTGGAGCATCTTACGAGGGCTTTGGAACTAACAATTTAACTTATTTGGAGTATTGCTGTGGTAATGGATCCTCAACAAAAAAAGGCCGTTATAGACGCCCATGCGCGTACTGAAGGTGACACTGGTTCACCTGAAGTTCAAATCGCCCTTGTTACTGCTCGTATTGAGTATTTAACAGGACACTTTAAGTCTCATAAAAAAGACTTCCACTCTCGCACAGGCTTGCTTAAGCTTGTTGGTCGTAGACGCATGCTTTTGAATTATTTGAAAAAAACAAATGTTCAACGCTACAGATCTATACTAGAGAAACTTGGTTTGCGTAAGTAATTTTGGGCAAATTAGAGTAATGTTTTTAAACTAATTGTTTAAAGGGGGAGAGCTTGGCAACGGGCTTGCCTCCTTTAGCAGTTGTTTAAATTTTGTTTTTTTATTGCTTTTTATGCTCGGCTTTTGCCAAGCTTTAGTTAGCTACACTAAATTTATTATTAGTTAGCTCATCTAAAAAGCTCTGAATTTAAGAATTAAGAATTCAAGATTTTAAGAAAAATGTATTTAGCTCCACTCCCAATAGCGGGGGTGCGGGGGAATAAGTTCCCTACAAAAGGAGGGTCCGAGCGAAGGGCTAAAAATTATTAGTTATTTAATTTTTGGTTTTTTTCTCGGGGTCTCCTTCTCACCCGAACCTGTAAATATTTTACAAGTTCTTATTAAGTAAGAGGATTAATATGTCTGATGTTTTTGATTGTATTAGAGTTAGCGCCATAGTTGGTGGCAAAGAGATTATTTTAGAAACAGGCAGAATTGCCAACCAAGCCGATGGTTCTATTTGGATCCAGTGCGGCGGCACCGTGGCTATGGTTACTGCTTGTACCCAAGTGATGGACAGAGAGGTAACTTTTTTTCCTCTAACCGTTGAATATTCTGAAAGAATGTATGCCGCTGGGCGTATTCCTGGTTCTTTTTTCCGCCGTGAAATTGGTCGTCCTTCCGAGCGTGAAACCTTGGTTGCTCGTTTAATAGACAGACCAATACGTCCTTTGTTTCCAAAGGCCTTTACCCAAGAAGTTCAAGTTTTGGCCACTGTAATCTCAGCCGACCAAGAAAATGAAAGCGATATTTTATCTATCACTGGCGCTTCTGTTGCTTTAGGTTTGTCATCAATTCCTTTTGCTGGCCCTATTGCTGGTGCAAGAATTGGTAGAATTAACGGCAACTTCGTAATTAACCCAACAGTGCAAGAGATGCAAGAAAGCGAACTAAACATAGTTTTTGCAGCTTCTAAAGATGCAGTTGTTATGGTTGAAGGCGAGGCAGCCTTTGTAACTGAAGAACTATTTCTTGAGGCTTTGGAGTGGGGACATAAAGAGATTCAACCTCTGCTTGTAGCTCAAGAAGAACTAGTTGCTAAAGCTGGCAAAACTAAAATTGTAGTTGAAGATATTATTGAAAATGCAGCAGTTGCAGCTAAAGTTGCTAGCCTTGTTGGCGCTGAATTAGCGGCTGTTTTGCAAATGCCTGAAAAACTATCTCGCAAAGAGGCTCGTAAGGCTGTTAAAGATAAGCTTAAAGTTCTTTTAGCTGAAGATGCAGAGTTTGTTGAAAACCCTGCTTTAACTAAAGAAGCCTTTGAAGCTTTTTCTGCCCTAGAAAAAAACATAGTGCGCCAACGTATCTTAAAAGAAGGCAAGCGCATAGACGGCAGAGACACCAAAACCGTTCGTCCTATACTTATTGAAACCTCTGCTCTACCAAGAGCACATGGTTCTGTTATTTTCTCTCGTGGTGAAACCAAGTCTTTGGTTGTTTCAACCCTTGGTAGCTCTACTGATGAACAGCGCATGGATTCATTGAACGGCGACTTTTTAAACGCTTTATGTTGCATTATAACTTCCCTCCATTCAGTGTTGGCGAAGTTAAGCCTGTGCGTGTTTCTCGCCGTGAAGTTGGTCATGGTGCGCTTGCAGAAAAAGCCCTTAAAAGAATTTTGCCTGATCCAAGTGCGTTTCCATTTACTATCCGCATAGTTTCAGAAACCCTTGAGTCTAACGGTTCCTCAAGCATGGCTGCTGTTTGTGGTGGTTCTTTATCACTAATGGACGCAGGCGTGCCTATTGTGTCTCCTGTGGCTGGTATTGCTATGGGTCTTATCAAAAGAAGGTTCAGAGTATTTGATTCTTACCGATATACTCGGCGATGAAGATGCCCTTGTATGATATGGATTTTAAAATCGCAGGCACTAAAGACGGTATTACCGCAGTGCAAATGGATATTAAAATTGCAGGTATTCCAACCGAAGTTATGGGCAGAGCTTTAAACCAAGCTAAAGACGCTCGTTTACATATTCTTGGTGAGATGGCAAAAGCCTTGCCAGCCACCAGAGTTGAGCTTTCTAAGTATGCACCACAATATTGCTCAGTGCAAGTTAGCCCAGATGTTATCCGCTTAATCATCGGACCAGGTGGCAAAAATATTAAAGAAATTACCGCTAAAACTGGCGCTTCTGTTGATATTGAAGACACTGGCAAAATCTCAATTTTTGCTCCAACCTCTGAGGCTATGGAAATTGCCAAGGCTATGGTTTTGGTGTTTGACCAAAAAGCAGAAGTTGGCAAAAACTATATCGGTAAAGTTAAAAAAGTTTTAGAAATTGGCGTTATTGTTGAAATTATGCCAAACCTTGAAGCTTTAGTGCACATCTCTCAGCTTGATATCGCAAGAGTTGAACAACCAGGCGATGTTGCTAATGTTGGCGACGAAATGGAAGTAAAGGTAATTGAAATTGCTGGCGACCGTGTTCGTGCCTCTAGAAAAGTTGTGTTGCTTGAGGCCGAAGGGCACGTTTGGAGCCCTGGAGACACCGCTCGCCCACCAAGAAACGACCGTGGTGGCGATCGTGGACGCCGTGATTTTAAAGGCGGCGACCGTGACCGTGGCGGCAGACGTTAATTTAGAGCCTTAAGCTAAAAGCTGATTTAGGCACCAAGTTTTATTTTTTTAATAAAATAGGCTTATTGCGTTTAATTTGGCTTGATTTTATTATTATTTTACAG
>JAGWCC010000269.1:0-594582 GCA_022651775.1 Drusus annulatus
CACGTAACATTTGGAGAACTTTCAGGATCAAGTTTACTTAATCTTTGGTGACGTTCGACTCGAGAAAAAAGAAAAATACAGCGGTATTTATGGTTCAAGAGTTTAATATTCAGAAAACCTTTTTTTTTTACAGAGTTTGAACGAATTCAAATTTCTAGAAAAAAACAAATGTTTTTGAAATGTCTGCTTTTGAAGGTGAGTCACGTGTAAACAAATATTTAATACAAAGCAAACAAAACTAAATATTCACCCTAAATCTAAACTAAGTAATCGTAATAATATTACCCTATTATGGCCGGTGAAAATATTTTGAGCACTCAGATAAATATAAAAAGGTGAAAAAACAGTTTTTTGTGGTTTCTAAGAAAAGGGAAAAACTGATGTTTAAATAAAAAACATTTTTTTTCATTCGAAATGCTAATTTGAAAATGAAAATAAAAGAAAACCTTAACAGTTCTCGAAGCCTTCAAAAATAAGGATTAATATACGAAATACCATCGTCCTAACTGTGGTTTAAATTAATAATAAATATCAAAAGACTGTGATTAATCAAAAACGACAACTCCGTGGCCAAGCGTCGGCTACGAATTCGAAGGTCACGGGCTCGACGACCGATGTGCGAAAATAAATAAAATTTAATTTAAATGTGTTATTTCAAGTAATAAAATAAAATAATATACATGGCGTATTTACGACACGTTCACTAGTTCATCATTTAGAATTGAAAATTTGTTTGAAATGGTAATGGCCATGTTTAGTTACCATATCTGAATAGTCAGGTAATGTTCAACCTTTCTCTTCCCCATCTAATTCCCTCCCCGATAATAGCATACCCCGATCGAGGGTGTCATAGTAGCACCGGCATCAGGTAATTTGGACTCCATGCCGGTAGGTAACTATTAATGCAATAACAAATAAATTATTTTCCGTTTAGAATAGAACATTTGTTTATTAGACCATTAATAGCAGTGGTATTCACATATAAAAACCAAAGAACCAAACCTTCCTCCCTAGTTTTATCAGTCACTAACATTAATTCGAAATCAATTCCAGTAAATATAAAAGGCATAAAACGTTTAAAAGCATATTAAAGAAAACATAAAAATAATAAAATGGCATTTCGACGACGGACTAGAAATTACTATTAACGTTCCAAGCGCCTAATCCGATAGAGTCTATTGCCGATAACCGAGTCTTTCTAAACCAAAACTGTGCAATTAGCTAACTCGAATGTGAATTCTATCCCTGGAAGACTTTCAAAAGACGCAGACAATCGACACGTCTGACTTGAGTAGTGGACATTGCAACATGTGACATGAAATGGTGCATTAAATAAAAACTGAATTTTCACGAGTTATATTTGTACCAAAAAGGACATCAGAAACACTTATTAACAGATTTAATACCACCGTGATACTAGAAAGTGTCTTCATGGCATAAGAGGAAATAAAATATCACCGAAAAGGGAAGTTTCATCTTAACAAAATCATCTTCATTTTTCTTGATTTCAAGATGATTCTTATTTCTGGATGAAACAACTGGTATGAAAACATATCACAGGAGCTTTATAATGAAAGTGCATTTCCATGTGTTTTACCCTATGGTGTAGTTTGTTAGTGTATAATATTATTATTAATACGTTGTAAATTCACAAAAGGTAGTGCTACACAGCGCTTTATAAACCTGCACGAGAGCGAATAAAAATATCACACAGCAGCGCGTGGTTCTTATATATTTTTTTAAATAAAAAAAACATTTTAATTAATTAACAATTGCATTTGAAAAGTACCTACACATATTATAAAATGTATAGAAGTCTTATAAATATCACAACACACTTTTCACACATTTATATTTGAGATGACGGCCGTTCATTTACATATTTGTTTTTATTTCTAAATGCGCTACCGCCAGATGCTTTTTTTTATAAAATGATTAATACAAGACTTGCACATTTAACAAATTATTCTAATTCTGAGAAGTGTTATTTTATAAGTGTGCGTTAAACTCTTTGAAGACCTTTAACGAAAATACTACGCAAACTTATTCATAAAAATATTTATTGTCATATCAACATAAGGTTTGAGCAAGAAACAATTTGAAAGTCTCTTTAAACCCGCTATCGAGCTATATCACAACTTAACATCGGTTTGTATTCGTACTCATATTTTCATAAGAAATGTTTTCTACGAAAAAAATAAAACAACATTCGCCTGGGAAGCAGTTCATGAGATTAAGTATCTGTCATGTCAAAAATACATAATGATTTTTAATACAAGTTTTATACTTGTATTCTTTTATTAAATCAATGGCGTAGAACAGAAAATACGTAGTTCAATAAGGGATTTAGGAATAGTAATGAACTTCGGAATGTCTTTCCACTCTCATAGAAATTCCATCTGTGACAGGATCTACAAACTTTAGGATTGATCGTAAGAGTAATTAATTTTTTTATCCGTACAAAAATATTAAAATTGGTCAATTCTTTTATCAAATATTTGGTAATGCGTTTTCTCATTCAGGTACTCATCATAAAGAGTAAGTACGAGCTTTCTCACCCTTCTGAAAAGCTGTTATTTTGTCACATACATATCGTTTCTTAACCAACGTTTCTCGCAAGGACCACAGAGCACATAGATACATGTAACCCACAGCCTGCAGGACATCCGGTCTATTCTGTTGGTCCTCGTAAGCGGATTAACAGCAGCCATGCTCCACTTGGCGAGGGCTTACCCTAATTATTGTATTTACGGCGGCGTAGGTTGCATGTGAAGGGTCAAAACGGCTTCTATTAGCTGATCTGGGAGGCGATAAGGGTCTGTTAAAGAGAATAGGAGTCATTTAGACTTTTTTAAAGGTGTTCGTATGGTGCTCGGTGATTTTGCAGACTAGTTTGAAGGCGAAATCTTGTGTTTTTATCGGTATTTTATAGTCAAAATGATCGATTTTTTTATTTTTTAATCATAGTAGTTTTAAAATTCTGAATCAAGTTTGTGTTCTCGAAAATTCATATTGAAACGCATATTTAAAGCCATTTAATTATGGATTGATGATAAAGAGGTCCGGAGAGAGATGTTTTTGTTGAGAGGTTTAGATATCAACAGAAATTCTACGAGTAGATATTTGAAGAATTGATTGGTTTTTTGATGATATTAATCGATTTTATAGGTTTAGACAATTTTTTGAAATCCTGTCGGCGGGTGGTAAATGTAAGGAAAATTATCACTCTCCGGACTGCAGCCCTGAAAAATCAAATAGTATAAAAAATGCAACTTTAATAAACTGGGAATGGAAAATGCACTGTTCGTCTTGATATTGCTACCATTTATTTGAATGCAAATCAGTTGTTAAGGAATAAAACAAATATATCTTTTATTTTAACCAAACTAATTAATGTGTACATGGCCTGTTCAAAAGAAAAGGTGAATTTTGAAAACAGGCCTCGTATGTGCATTCGAAGTTATGATTTTGAAATACTTAATCAAAACAACATCATTTTCCGTTTCCAGGGCATTGATTCTAGCAAAGTTCAACGTTTTGAGCTGCATGTGTGCATAACCATTTTTATGAGGAATTTTATATCGGTGAACGGGGTGGGGTGACGCGTTGTGAATAATTGATTTCGTGTCAGCGCAAAGTTTTATAACCTAACGCAGACGAACGTATTAAGTTGGATATTTTATATTTTGCGAATCTTAAACTTGCATCAAATGTGTATTTTCATACTTTCAAGGTTGATTTTATTAATATTAAATGACGCAAATATGTTGATATCTTAATTTATACCTACTGTCGACTGCTTTCGAAAGAAGCCTTCTTTTGCCAGGACTAAATTTATGCAAATAACAAACACAGAAAGGTGCCTAGTAATTGACCGTCGGAGTAGGAAGTAACACAAGAAGAATGGACAGAAGAAGGCTTTGGTGGGAAAGCTTTATTAAGATTAACTCAGGATATAATATTCATTTTTACAAACTACATAATCAGGGCATCGTTCTATTTCAGTCTCACTGTTTAGAGTGCTGAGAAAGCTCCCGTGAAATAGAATTATCTTAAAATGAAAATAAAAAGGGAAAATATCTGTCACAATAAATTAACATATTTTTACATAAAATGTACACAACAACTGCTGTATGTACGAGTATAACAGCTTTTAGCCGAATGAAATGTATTACGCTGTTGTATTTTGGCAACAGCCGGAATTTATGTTTTATTTTGATAAGAATTAACTATTTAATTATTTTGTGTCAAAATATACTGAAAAAGCACTGTTTATCGCTATTATGTGAAAGACATGAAATTATTATCAAAAGCATGCTATTTTGCCATTGAAACAATATTTATTTACTATTTCCTTTTATCATATGTATGTAAATATAAGGAAGTGTTAGTATGGTAATTAATAATAAAATCAACGAAGACTTAAAAAGGGCACTTAAAACTGAACGAAACAAACCATAATAGTTCATGCATGATGAAAACCAACCAAAAACGCCATTCGCGTGATTTTATTAATTAACGGCGCTATAGAAAACTGCTAATTTACCATATGATATAAAATACTTAACGGTTCCGCCTTGTACCAATAACATTAATGTACAATTATTTGATTAGATACACAAATAGTGGGTGGAATCAATTAGTAACTACGGATTAATTACAATTAATCTTACCTGTTAAATGTTAAAAGTATTGGCCCGATTCAACAGTAAATTAAATTATTATAATTGGTATCGATGATATATAATTTAATCAAATTGTGGGCGTGAAAAATAATAAAATAACCATGAAATGCTATTTTATACAAGCAATAATATATATTGATACACATTCTCCCAAAGACATACGAAATAATTCGGAAAACTATAACTAGTACCATGGATGCTGAGGTAATATAAACAAGATGTTCTACGTTGTCTGACTAATGATCAAGAAAAGCGGAATCAATTTATCAAAAAGTACACACACTCAAAAAAATCCACACACATGCACACGAATAAGGATAATACAGCCATAAAAATTTAATTGACATATTAACGCCAAAGCAGCTCGTAATACCTGCACTCCGCGTGGGAAAAGGTCAAGGATGGTTCACGCCCATTAGCCGAGTTGAACACACTAAACTAATTTAAATAGGTACATGAATGAACAGACTATAGCAAGCCACTACTATTTGTCATCGGTGTAATATGCCTAGCGCCCACGCAACTGTCAGGGTCGCAAGCCATATGGTAACATTACAAAATGAATAAATGCTAGAACTTGTAACAGCTAGACTAATTGATACAATAATGGTGCCAATGGGACGAGGACTAGCGGTTTTTTTCTTTCATGTCAAATTTGGGATATCATAAAAGCTTACTAGAAAAGAGAATCTTCATAATAATTATGCAACACTAATGCTAACTTACTAACTATGAAGTCATGTCTTTGCAGGAATATGAAGAGAAAATGAAACCCAATGGCATGCGCTCCTAAATTAATTCACGTTCATACTCTGCTGCCAATCCGACCCTTAACATGACTTTGCTCAAGAAATTCACTTGATCGTATCATGTCTTTCTTAGTTGTCCCTGACTTATTATTCTTCAACTAACTAATTTTTTTAAAGCGAGCTTGTTATAAAAAAAAACGCATCGAGTACTAAAACGCTAAGGCCAATACATTTGCATATTTTTTTCGTGTAATACCACAATTAACCAGCTTTAAGCCAGTGGTGCTAAAGCACATTGGGTAATGTTGGGATGAGTAAGAAATGGAGGGAGGAAGAGGAAATGTAATGGAATGATGGAGGCTAACGGAATGTGGTTTTATTTGGTCCAGTAAAAAAGAATTTTAAGAGGGAGACGAAATGAGGTGATCAAAGAAGAACATGAAAGTTAAGAGAGCTTGGCTATGTTGATCTGGTCTATAAGAATTCAAAGGAACTTTTTCACTGTAAACTGAGGTCTTTCTTCTGTTTTTTCTGATAGTAAGTTTAAAAAGTATCACCGTTTGTGCTAATAAAACAGAAGCGTATATAAACAAGGTTGACAAACACAATAATATACCAGTCTTTTCAATTTGCTTCAGGAATTCATAAAAGCAACATAACGCAAAATCGTTCGTTTGAATATACATATTTTTTAAGAAGAAAAAGAAAACTGAAAGACAAAAAACTTGACAGACAGCATGGATTAATTATCATACTCTTATAACACACAAGCATACAAAATAATCACTGAAACACTTGGTAATATAGAACTAAAAAAACTGTGCTTCCAGAATAACACATAGTAACGTCGAGACACAGAAAATAACTATCACAGTTAATTAGCTCACTCTAACTAAAACACTTGACGTAGGTGCACACTAATCAAAGACCCTGATATAGACGCGGGCTAAAACGGGATTGTCGTTAAATATTTCAATTCAAATTACCCGAAATACCAGGAGCACACGAGACGCGTGGGTAAACACTAGCACCGTCCGAATATTTGTTACTAGACGCGTGAAGTATACACCATTATACTAACACCGAAGTATCCGTGACTCCTGTTCGGTAGCACTGAACCAACTGGCGTTAGGAATAAACAGTGTTCGGGAGGAAGTCATTATACGGAGAAATACACAGACGGACTGGTGACATTGGATGCTTACGTAAAAAACATCGCCAAAGGCGTCCCATTGTACACACTATCGCGACATGAGTATTAAAGGATATTGGGTAATATTATGACAATTTTCAAACATGCTGTATGTCTTTGAACATTTAATGTGCTCACTCAAATCTCGATAGTTCGTAATGAGGTTTTAAAACAAGCATTGATTTAAATACTCTTGGATAATAAAATGGTATAATAATTGTTTGATGCTGTATTTGACGACATATCCATTTCAGTGTGGTAATGCCCTTTTCTTTGAACCTAGAGGTCGTGGTGCACAACCGAACAAGTGCAAATAAAGCAACATTCAATTTATGTGGGTATTTTCTCACGCACACAATTGAAATGTGAGAAAGATTTAAATTTTTTTTTTTTTTTTTAAATTACAATATTAATTTTACAATACATATTAATACACTATATCGTTATAATTCTAATCTTCCCTTTGAGATCGAGATCTAATCGAGATTAACAGATTATAGAAGTTTTGAAATTATAATATTAATAATTCATAATTAAGAATTCCACAATACTTCACAAATAGAAAAATACATTGTAAATAAAAACCAATTTTAGTTTAAAAATAAATTACACAGTTGGTGAATATTATTCATTTAGTAGGAGTCCTTTAAATTTTATTAGATACTTCATGTTGGTAGGTACCTACTTGATATTTTTTATAGTATTTTTTAAAAATACCATAAAAGATTTTATATTTTATCTTGTTTGCTAGAAAGACACCGCTTTACTGAGGAACGAAATGTAACAATACAATATATCAGTTATTTTTAAACCAGGATACTGTCGAATTACGGAGACAAACAATCTGTTCGATTCAAAAGAGGAATAATGAAAACCTGAGCCGTTGTGAACGAATAATCCTGTTGCAGTAACCTAAAACAGACATGGAAATAATCGCCAAATCGTGTGATGAATGAATGTCTTTGAAAATTTCCTAGTCAGAACACAGTCACATTAGTCAATAACTGAACGTGGAATAAATTATAACATTTCAACGTTACTGCCACTTTGAGTAGTTTCAAATACCTGGTTGTTAATCATAAAATGTAAACGTTAACTGCAAAGATTCCATACATATTTCCTTTAACTGCCAATGATTTATCATCAAAGGGAAATTTAATGAACTTAATAGGAGTGTTTATCAAATGACGTGTATTATAAGATGAAAGGGACTCAATTTTTGTCGGTTTGAAAATCAACACAATGACTTCCCTGAAAGACTAAACCGAGGAAGACGATTGCCGAATTTCATGGAAAAATGTCTGCTGGTATATTTTTAACCGACTGTGCGACAATATGTCGTCTCTTGTAGGCACTGTCTCTAAGAAGAGCCAAAACACTCCTCGACTTTCTGATCTCCGGGGATATTTTAAGAAATGTCATTAAAAATTCAGTGTCTCGATTCCTCAGGGGAAGTGTGTGCCAGTATAATTTCATGATTAAATTGGAATACTAACGATGTAAATGAGAAAACTAGGCCCGTAAGGTTTAATTAAATTATGCCAAAGCAATTCAAAAGTATATTGGGATTGAATAAATGCGCACAGTTTTAAATTCATCTCGAAAAATAAAGACTCCGCTCAAGCTCAAATACAAAATAAGTACCTGTATAATATGATAAGAAAAGGAGTCATATCTAACCGCTGCAAAGTTGATAGCAATGAATGAAAAACAAATCACAAAATAAAGAAATTGATATTTAAAAAAAATAATATCAATAATCACCAACACAAATATGAAACAGAAAAACCCAGAAAATGAAAAGACAATGGTCACAACCGAGAGTTGAACTCAGATCTTCTACTCTATCCGGGAGTTATACTTCAACCATTATAGCCATTGGGACCTTATTAGAAACTCAATTTTTTTATCGATCTCACACTTATTAATATTATTTAAATGTAAAAAAAAGCATTGATTCTTCAAAGTTAATTCCAACTTCAAAATCAATTAATATTTGGTATTCTGTGTTTCATAGTAATGACTTATAACGAAAAAAATAATTCAGTGCTTGCGTACTCAACACAAACGTAAAATTTAGAAAAAAGATGTTAAATCCTTAAAAAACGGGAACATTTTCATAGAAAAGATTCATCCAGAAAATAAAAAATAATCGGTGGAATATTTCCGAAAACTTTGATATCATATATGAATAAAAATAACAGTCGTTGACTCGATTTTTTTTTCTTTTTTTAAGCCGGCTAATAAAAACGCTCGCCAATAAAAAAAGACTGTGCAAAATGCCCAAATCATAACAAGAAAATAGAATTTTAGTTTGTATTCAACCGACAAATAAATCGCCACTGAAAACTCTGGAACGGTGAGCTCTGATCACATGAAAATTGTACAGTTTTTCCGTCATTCTTGGTGAATACAACTATTTTCAATTTCTATCGTCATTTCCACAATAAGGGGATGGATTTTCATGTAACTGTAGAAAAGTAAAGCAATACTCCGAATATTTCAATCCAAATCTCCGACGAAGCCAGGTAATAAAGCTTGTTAATTAATGCAATACTTGCTACAGACCAGACGAAACTCGCCTCTTTCAAATTTTCACGATAACCAAATATCTCGGTACGTCGGATATGCAAGTGCTTTAATAAACTTGTGTCGTATCTGTTTCGAATACGGTGTACACAGGTACTAGGTAGTAACTAGTATTAGGTACCTACTACCTGGTGGTACCGCGGCGGCCGCCAATAATACACGAAACGACATCTAGGTGTGGTTACCGCAACGTACCCGCATCGCTTACCCCGGCCCTGTAGATTATTGCAGGTAACGCAAATTTACCGATGTCGGGCCACGACCAACCTAAATGCAATATGCACCAAGGCAGGGCCCGACTCATCACCGCTCAATAAAGAATTATAAAAAAAAATAATGTAGTTTTCTGACTATGGAATATACTGACGACATAATAAAATGATATCTGCATATGGTAATCGATGTTGACACATTAAATCTATGTAATATATATATATTATCGTATATGATATAAAAGGATAATTACTGTAAGGCGCCTATTTGAGATCTTACCCGCAAGGGTAAGAAAAATTATGGCGCTTTTACATGTCAACTATATTGAATTAATCAAATACTTTATTTTAAACCACTATACATGATTTAACTCTTGACCGGTTTCAAAAATACCATTCCTTCGTAAGGACAAAGTTGAAACTAACAACTAAATACAGTTTTATCCTGACGAAGTAAGAGTGCTTCCAGAACCGGTCGACAATTACATAAAAATATAGAGGTTTTAAACAGAGCATTTGTTTTATTTGATATAAAAGAGTTGGTTGGTTTATTTAAAAAATACTAACTCGAGAAAAAAATATACAACTGCAATAATATTGAATTTTAACTACCTAATTGCTATATACATTAACGTTAAGATCTCTCTTATTACTTGATGTTATTTAAATCATACATGTGTTTTGAAAAGTTAATGAAAAAAAATATTTCCTAGTACTCCACAAATAAGTTCAAACGTTTTTTCTATTGGGAATAATAGAAAATAAGATCTGTACAGCGCCCTTGAAGTGATTTTTCACAAAAACGGCGCCATACAAGTCATCCAAATATTATTATTATTATTATTATTAGAATCCTCGAAACAATGTATTTTTATTTTCTATTTATTTTTAGTTTTTGTGTCAAATTTTCAGAACTCATTATTTTTCTCATTTTATTTATTATTGCTATTAGTAAGCTCTGTTAGTTAATTTTTAAGCTATAGCTATTTAAATGATTACGACCGTTATCAAATTAAGGTTAGGCTACATGGAAACGACTTATTTATACGATTAAATTTATTTGGTAAATTTTGTGTTCTACGGTAAAGATACACTTTTTAAAAAATCAAAATCTTTTTTACCATGAACAACAAGATTGAAAACCAAGGGAAATAGCCAATGAACTGTAGAAATCGTAAAAATAATAATATATGTAGGAATCCAGAAATTTAAATTTATGTGTTTGCTTAAATAAGCGATAATAATGAATTTTAAAGAGGAACGTTGTTTTTGACATGTTCAATAATGCACTTGTACTTGAATAGCACCCATTCTAAAGATTTAAGATTTACTAATTACGGCTAATTTTACGTGACTTTATTAATGTGGTATGATTCCCCGAAATGATTTATTAAACTCCTTGGGAATAATATACCAAAAATGTATTTTTTGTAATATTTTATCGTTTTTATTAACGGAAAGTTCACTGGTTAATGCAAAAATGTAATTAGTTAATAAATCAAAATGAATATACAACTGCATATTTTCTCAAAAAAAAAAATGTTAATAAAATGTGATTTAAGGAATGTGCAAAATAATTGGAAAAGTTTTAGTTTTTTAAATCATAATGAATGTTAACAGCTATTAAAAAAATAATTTATTCCAAGCTTTATGCTTTTTCCAGCTTTGTACGACCCTTGGAGTAGATATTTCATGAATAAATAAACTTAGTAGTTGGCACATTATTAAGTTGAACGCTTCTAGTCCTTCCCCGAAGACAACATAATATCCAACTAAACGCAATATGCAAGGCGCGCAGCAAGCAGCAGGTGCATAAATCAATTGGATTAGCCAATATAATACCCGGCGTTGCCCGGATCGCTTGTTTATCTTAACAATAATTAATTCCAACACAATTAATACAATGGAACATCTTACCCACGCGAGCGGCCATTTTGGTTTAGGATACGAAGTGAATTATTGTTAAATGTAACGAGAGTAATGTTGTTTGCCTTTGTGTTTAATGATGATTGCCATCCAACCTTGACATTGTTTATAATTACTACAAGCGACAACCGGGGCAGCGCTGTTTCTCAGCTCCGGTCGGGAGTTCGAAATCAAGTGCTGCCAAATATTTTTTTAGATATGTTAGATACATATAAATAATATAAATGAAATGGTAACTTTGTATACAAACACAGATTTTATTTAAAAAAAAAAATAGAAGCACTAGAAAAAAAGAAGGCTATTAAAATTAATAGTCATATTCTTAATAATCAATTGAATTTGTCCAGTAGTCTTATTTTAGGTATATTTCTCGTAAACTCTCACATAAAATTTCTCATTATTTAAATCACGTTCTTTAGTTGACGTTTTGTCTCTTTCATTTTATAATATCTGTTTCTTTCTCTCTGTTCCTTTGTTATAATATAAATTTTATTCTTTTGTTTTCTCACTGTTCTCTTTTTTTATTTTATTCTATATTGTGTTCTCCCTCTGTCTGTATGATTTTATATAACCAACCATACACTACGTACTTTTTGTTTAGTTTAATTTCTGCGAAACCCGTCGGTTATTAAAAAAAACCGTGATCTTTTACAAAGTTATTATGTCATTTAGATTAAATATGTCAAACTACAGAGCGATTGTTTTCTACGAAAATACATTAAAATAAGATATATCTAACTATAAATATTCCGATGGAAAGAAAAGCAGAGATAAGTATCGAGATTTAATTTTCAACGTATAAATCAGATTATCTCCCCACCCTTACACCCGGTCACAGAATCTATATGATACACGAGAGAGTACGTTTAGAGGTCCAAGTTGCCAAAATGAGATTTGAAAGAGGAGTCACAAAATGGGATCGAATGAAAAGCTCAATGATCCAAGATGTGCTTAGCATCGAACCCTTGCTACTCTTCATAGATACGTCGTGACTAAGGTGGCTTGTACATGTACTCAGAATGCCAGAATACCAACTTCCGCATAAAATATTGGCTGCAGTTTCAGAAGAAAAACGTCCAATTGGCCGCCCCAAACAAAGTTGGGAAAAGCAACCCCAGAGGCTGTGCGACGAAAGGCTGGACCTACAATAGACAGAGGCTACCGAAGAAGCCTAAGATAGGGACGTCTGGAGACTTCTGAAGCAATGACTCCCAAATCCGAATAAGACAAGGATAAGAGGCTGATGATGAAATCGGTGGTGTTTGGAAATAACTTGATGACTGCATTTTTGGTTCTTTTCTATTAAGCCTTAGCACTCAAAATGGTGCTAAACGTTACTTTGTAACAGTCTAATACGAGCAATACTACAAATAATTTATCTGCAAATTTTCTACAGAAAAATGTCTGAGATTTCCAGGGAATACAATTTTTTAACTGTAATAATAAAATGTCACTAAAAGGTGCAGGTTGAAAACGAGCATAGGCATTTTTGAACGTTTTACCTAAAATTGTAGTATGCATCTCGTAAGAATTACTCGTAAGAATTACTGTTTAAGCATTGTATTCACGGGAAACCTTAGACATTTTTCTAAAATTAGAATTAAAAAAAAATCAGAAACCTTAATAGAATTAACAGATAAATTGTTTGTAGTTTTGATTGTACTAGAAAGGAAAAAAAGTGCGTATTTTTTGTATGTGTAGTTAAAAAATCCGGTTCTATGTAGGCACTTGTTTGAAATTACTCTTCTAAAAACTACCGTTTTAAACTTCAACTCATTCTTAAACACCACCGAAATATATATGTATATCATATAAAGATTTATAGAAAAAAAAATTTGAACTTCATCTCATAGTGGATGATAGTCTTAAAATTAAATTGGTAAGAAACGACACACAATCGAAACATTGTTTAAAATGGCTTTTGTGGTTTAGTGACCAGATCTAAAAAACGTTTTTGACTGTGGAAGATTTGTGCTTTTATACACTGGAATTTCTATAAAGACACGCGGAGGCTAAATAGTATACAAAACGCATTTAAAATTAACAATATCAGAAAATGAATTCTTAGAAAACAGTTTTAACCAGCGAAATGATGAATGAATTCTAAACGAAATGCAAAAGTCTATTGGTATGCGAGGCGGATCAATCGAGCAGTGTATCGAATAATCAATTGGCTCTTACAGGAAATGCAATCAAACGAAGTGACAAGAACTTCGTCAAACGTCTTCATTGAGAAAGACAATACACAACGCGTGCCGCTTCACACATATTCGTATTGTTTCAATGTATGTGAACTTGAATTAAAGCAGAGGAAATATTTTTCTGAAAGCATTTACAACTTGCGGTCAAAATAAGACACCATGGTACTGCGGACTGTGGGGTCTGTAACCTGATGCGAAATATTTAAGGGTGTAAAGAGGAGACATATTCTAGTAAAAAGTTCACTTGAACATAATGTCAATTTATAACCATTACGAAGATAAAAAAAAACAGAAGTGTCGGTGCGAGGTCTAATGTAAGTACTAAAACGCCGAGCGAGTTGCGGTTGTATTTATTAAAATAAATTCTAGTAACTAAAAATTATTTACACAATGGAAAAAAAAATCTTGCATATATAAGTTACGAATACAGTTGGGGTGTTTTAATTTTACTACCTTTGATGATCACCAAATTGACGCACAGCGCCATCTGAAATTTTCGACATTTGAACGGTTCCCCCCAATAAACGTCAATTCTTCCGTCCGTAAAAGTCCGTATTAGCTTTCGGTCAAATTATGAACAGCTTTTAAGCATGTTTTTTTAAGTTTGTAGGCTGATCACAATTTGATAAAAAACTTAAGCGGGTCGAGAATTGACCATTTAATGGAAGTCATTCAAATGTCGAATAGTCAAATTGATAAAAAATAATGTAATGAAATTTGAAACACCCAACTAATGCAAGGCCAATATATTATCAACAAAGAAGTGAAGCTTTGAAAATAAAACTGCTAGGCGACAAATATGGCGACGTATTTGTGGTTCACAAAAAACGGTTTTTATTTTATTTTCAATTTCTTAACAGTAAATTGCTTTCTACTGGCCTCCTGTGTGGAGTTAATGTGTAAAAGAACGAATATATAATTCACTGAATTTAAATATTTGCAAGATTTGGGCAAAATCAATTAATCTTGCTGAAAGCTCGCACTGGAAAACAATGTGTTTAATAAAAAAAATAATATGACGTATTCAAACTTCACGAGGTGATTGATACTCGATCTAAAAATGTCATTCGGAAAAAAAACTAAAATATTTGGTCGTCGTAGTAATTTATCAGAACTACTACACATGTATTTGAAAACAAACTGTATTTATTAAAGGAGTGTTCTGTCGACGATAAATCGTCGTGTGGGGATAACATTCAAGTACGGATTAACTTACCGTTCGTGTTTAAGTTATTTAAACATACGTAATTTATAACATTTAATGCAAGTTTCACTATTTACGGGTTAAATATCGCGTTTGAAACTTCGTGTCTTCGAGCAGGCTCGCTGAAAGGAAACGCAAGATTAATGGAGAGATTTTGTTATGAAAACAATATTCCACACGAGAAGGAAGGTTATTTATTGCCAGAGATGCAATGTAGCTTAAGGTAGCCAATATTATATAAGCGAGGAAACGGCACATGAAAGTGTACAGACGGATAAAAGTCTCATTTTAAATGACTCGTGGAATAAAAAACTTGAGGAAAGAAAAGAAATTTGGAGCAGAAAACCGTAGTTTATATTTAAAATCATTTCTTCAAGAACATTAAGTAAGCTGTGTGACTTTAAATATTGATGCATAAAGAAAGTAATGCAAAATTAACTAAAAGTGCGAACTTTTTAAATTTGGAATTAATGTTTATTGAAATTATCAATTAAAAAAAAAAATCTTTTCAAATCTCTACATATCAAATAAAGTACCTACCTATAATGTATTTTAGCAGACGTTATTCTATTTTTGCAATGGGTAGATTAACGCAACTTATATTGTTTCTTGGCAAATCAAGTTATATCCTGTGAATTTTCGAATAAAATAAATATTATATCAATCAATAATAAGGCGATACCTTTGACATGTAAGCATAAAAATAAGTCAATTTAAAAAAAATATTTTTTGTTCAGTTGGTAAAGTTAAGGTAAAGTACGTAATTAAAATGAGTTGTGAATGAAACAAAAAAGAAAATTGATTTTGTTGAATTTTTATGGGCATGTACGATTTTATAGTAAATTTGTAGACATTCGAAAATTTGCAAAAAAAATTAACCGTCTTCAATTGAATTGTGTAGTTTTCAAAGTAGAAGAATAATGCTAAAATGAACTTACCAATATTGAACAGCGTCATTGTTTAATTACTCGTCAAGGGAAAATTGGGAAGAATCCTCGCTGTGGCTTACCTGGAAAAAAAGAAAATATATTGTTAGTAACAATTTGTTATATTTAGGTATATTATTTTAAGATAAAAATAATTAGAGAGACCTGAATTAACGGAAAAAATGGAGACGCCCAAGTAAGACCTGTCTAGATCAAACATTTGAGTCGAAAAACCGGAATAGTGAAAGTGAATATATGAAGCAGATGTAATAAGGATAATATTTGGATAATTTTTATGGCGCCATTTATGTGAAAAATCCCCTCAATATAATGTGATGGTTGCACGTAATCAAAAACTAAATGAAAATATGCAGTAGGCAGGCACTACAAAATATAAACAACATATCTCGCTAGAACAGTTATAAGTGAACAAGATTAGAGCATAAGTGGTCACTAGAGATACAAAAAAATAATTCAAATAAAATAATGAAACGAAATTACGACCTGCCCACGGGGGTAGTTTCAACTATCCTATCTGTAGCTTTAAGCGCCGTGGTTGGCGCGATGCTAATAAACCAGGCAGTGGACGGCATAAATTTGAGCAGGCTATCATTACAGTATCGGTGTTGCGCGGATGGAAGGGGTGGGTAATAAAATACCCGGCTGGAAGGCTTCTACGGATTAAAACTATCCCCCCGCTAATAACCGACTGTATATAATAATTCATAGCGGGCTGCGCGAGCCATTCCGACGGCGGAGCAATGTTGACAGTTAGCGTATACTCGTACATACTCGTACTCGTGGAGAGGCAGGGTAGACTAATTGTTTTACTACAGGTGTGTACCTACTGTGTTTTGCATATGTATGGATAATTGATATAAGAGTAAAATCGATTACAAATTATATGAAATTTATAAATCTACTCATCTGTTACATTTAAGTCACTCGATACACAAGTCCATTACCCGTTTTCTGTTATTATTTTATTTTTATTATTTTTTATGTGAATACCGCACATGAGTCACAACTGCTCCTAATCGATTGGAGCCAGTGAGACTATTGCATCCCCCATTGGAGGATGTTGGGAGGCTGAAGGAAGTGGGGAGGGGAAATAGATGGGGAAGAGGAAGTTTAGGAAATACCTGGCTATTAAGATCTGGTCACCAAATACGGCTAAAGTCATTTTAAGCAATGTTTCGATTCTGAATGGTGGTCCTTCACCAGGGCGATTCTCATAGTATCTACCATTCTGGAATGTGCCGCAAATATACTATACATACATTACTTTGTATAAATGAAATGTGAAATAATACATTTTAATAAAATAAATTTTAATTACATACTGTGGGTATTAACTTTCTAAGTGCTTATAAGCACTTGGTATTGTTGCTTTTGTGGGAGTCACGTCATTTATTTATTTATTTTATATTTGCAAATAGTTTTACACCAAAAAATTGCAAAAAAAACAAAAAATGGTAATCATAATTACACAAAGATTAAAGTAAAAAGAAGTTTAAAAACAAAAAAAATAGTTTTCAAGAAGTACATAATATAGTTAGAACTTAATAGCTAGTTCTTGCTTAAACTTGTTATAGCTCGTGTGAAAAATATCCAAATTTCCTGCGAGGCAGTTAATTAACCTAGTTAGTCTTCCCAGGGGCATCACCATTGGTAAGTTAGTTCTGCACCTGGGAAGAAACAGAAGCCTGTGTTGGCGGCCACGCGTGAAATTATCAGGGACATAAAATCCAATTTCCGCCAGGATGTCAGGTATTAATAATACACCGTTCAGGAGTTTATGAGCAAAAAGCAGTAATGCTATATCCCTCCTCGAACTAAGGCTGCAAATACCCAGCGTCGGGATATGAACCCGCAACAACCTATGGATTCGTAGTCGAGCGTCTTAACCAGTTGACCACGGAGGCTGCCATTTAATTTCACTTCAATTTACTATGTGATGTATTTTTGTTCAGTAAAAGTTGATTGTATATTTCTTCGCTAAACCGTGAAGATCATGGAAACCTTTCGGAAGGATACGCGCCGCATGTCAATATTTTTTCAACCAGCAGCAAACTATTGACGATCGAAAGATTTTTCCCTAGGAAGACTTAGAAGTGTCTGTATTATTTTTTTAAATACTTTTTCTTTGGTTTACATCTAGCTTTTCAGTACATTGTCTCCAAAATAAAAGCTTACTTTCAAGGGCGAGATAGCTATGGTAGTAAACATTTTAATGCGAAATACGAAGAGAGTAGCTACTGGACCAGCGAAAAAATCTATCTGATAGCCTTAAGAGTTAAGAAGGCATTATATAATTAAATAAAAAAAATAATTAAAAAGCACGGAATTTCAAATACCAACTCAAAAACGATTAAGAGTATGAGAAAATAGTATAAAACTATCATAATATCACAACAAATGACTAGAAAAACCTAAATACAGGCACTTGAATATATAAAAATGAACATATTATCACGTTTCTGTCACAGATGCTAACAGTAATTATCATATTTATTGATAATAACAATACTATATAAATTTATTGATAATAACAATACCACAGTGACATAGAGAGAGCACGTAAATTTTTCGTTCCTTAAAATAAAACTGTAAACATCGATTTTCGAACTTTTTGTACTGATTCTTTAAACTTAACTTACATCTCAAGTGACTTTAAAAGTAATTAGATGCAGTGCCAGCCAAACAACCGGTAATTCTTTGTTATTATACCAAAAACCACAACATTATTGTCAACAGAGTCGCCACTCACACCCACACCTAAGCGCCCAGCAAACTACTGCTCACTACTACAACATTGAAGTGTGTTAACGGAACGGACATCGCATAGACAATTCTAAAACAGGGTTGTCACCTCGCCTTCATCTGTCACAATTAAAAAATAAAAAATTATCCTGTAAAATGAGTGTAACCGACGCACTATCGAATATTAACAAGGCCAAGGTTGAAATCAATACATTACATAATACTATTACGGATCCTGCACTAAAGCTAACTAAAGACCAGATGGCTAAACTACTTACCAAACTCTCCAACCTCTCCGGCACCATGTTGGACGTTAGTGTGAATGTTGGCATTCTTGAGGGTCAGGTAAAGTCATACGAATACATGATTTCATCCAAACTATTGGAATCGAAGCCACCACAAGACTCTACAACTATATCAACATGTGAAGCTGCAGATGAGCTAGAGGAGAGGAAAAAAAGATCTAAAAATGTTATAATATTCAACTTCCCGGAAAGCTCAGCCAGTACTCATGTTGATACAATGACTGAAGATACGTCGAAAATATCAGCCACACTAGCAGCTCTAAATCCGGCTATAAATCAAGCCACTATTACCGCTTTTCGATTGGGGATCAAGAAAACAGATAAACCCCGACCCCTTAAAAGTCATTTTAGACAATTCCACACAAGCTATCGATATTTTAAAAAAATAAGAACAACATAACTCAGTACCCAGGCTTAAAAATTTACTCCGATCAAACACCAGCCCAAAGAAACTATCTGGCCAACCTTAGAATAAACCTGGACAAAAGAATTCAAGAAGGTGAATCAGGACTAACGATTAAATACATAAATAATAAACCAGTAATTGTTAATACGAATCCAAAAAACTGAAACCCATTTTAGTTTATTACCAAAACATCAGAGGCTGCCGCACCAAACTTGATGAACTAAGAAGAGCGCTTTTATTCCACCCGTGTCATATTTATGTCCTTACTGAAACTTGGTTGGACTCGTCTGTTGACACAGAAGAATTAGGCTTCACTTCTCATATCACCTATCGCTACGATAGAAGTACTATTACCAGTACCAAATCTAGAGGTGGTGGTGTTTTAATATCTGTTTCTAAATCAATATCATCGTCTAGACTTAAATGCATCCATAAAAATGTTGAACAGCTGTTCGTTCAAATCAAGACTAGCCTAGGAAAAGTAATTATTGGTTGTGTTTACATTCCACCTGGATCACCTTCAAAAATCTACGAAAACCACACTGAAGACGTTGAAGCTCTCAAACTAAAATATCCTGAAGCCAGACTGCTGCTTATCGGGGACTATAATATACCTAATATTGACTGGCTCACCCATAGTCATTCGAATAACCAACTTAATATCTCTGCTAATGCTCGTGAAGTTATCAATATGTCATCTTTTTAAATCTTAAACAAATCAATAATGTATTTAATCCTAATCACCAATTGTTAGACCTCGTATTTAGTAGTGATTCTTCTGTAAAATTATGTAAATCAATTGATCCACTTCTGCCTATCGATTCTCATCATCCTCCCTTAATTATTACCATTGCGAACCTTGACCCTAACACTCAACCCGAAATTGTTCCATCCTATTCATATAATTTTGCCAAAGCAGACTATCCACTGATATTAAAATATTTAGAAAGTGCAGATTGGTCATTTATAGACTGCTAACAATAATGTTAACCATAATTTAGATTCCTTTTTACTCCATCATTAACACGGCTATCGATAAATTTGTACCCTCAACTCAACTCATACTATCGAAATTTCCAAAATGGTTTAACAAAGATTTAAAACAACTTATAGTAAATAAAAAAAATCTGGCATAAAAATTACAAGAACAGCAAATTAATCTCAGACTACAAAATATTTCACAATTACAGAACTGAATGCAAAACTCTCTCCAAAAAAAATTATATCAAACTCACATACATAATACAGAACAGTCTATTCCTTCAAATATCAAACACTTTTTCAAACACATTAACTCGCTAAGAAAAAACAAACCATCCATACCAACATCCATGCAATTCGAGGGAATAAGAAGCAGTGATACTACTGAAACTGCTAATTTGTTTGCCGACTTTTTTAAAAGTGTTTACGAAAAGGACATCCCATACGATCGTATTCCACCCTTTCATCCAAACGAATCAGTCCACATTCCTGCTATACATTTTAACGTTTCTGATGTTTCGCGTAAAATTAAGTCACTTGACATTAAAAAAAATGCTGGTCCCGACAAAGTGAATCCAATTTTTCTTGTTAACTGTGTTTCAGTACTAGCCAAGCCACTTTGTCAATTATTTAACCACTCACTGATGACCGGCTGTTTCCCAGATCTATGGAAAATAAGTTATTTAACACCAATATTTAAAAAGGGCAATATTCACGATGTCACTAATTATCGACCTATTTGTATGCTCTCAATAATCCCCAAATTATTTGAAAACTAATATTAGATAGAATCTCTATACACCTCAATAAAATCATTTCACCTAATCAACATGGCTTTATGCCGGGCAGATCCAGTTTAACAAATCTTTCACTATACGAAGAATTCATATCAAGTGTACTTAATGATAAAACCCAAGTAGATTCAATATATACGGACTTTGTTAAAGCATTTGACAAGGTTAACCATACAATCCTACTTAACAAACTTCGCAAACTCGGTATAGAAGGTAATTTGTTAGAATGGATAAAAAGCTACCTAACCAATAGAATTCTTCAAGTAAGAAATAACTCTAAACTTTCTTATAAATTTATAGCAACAAGTGGTGTACCCCAAGGTTCACATTTAGGCCCATTACTTTTTCTGCTCTTTGTAAATGACATAATTAATGTATTTGATAACGATGTGCATGTGCTGCTTTTCGCAGATGATCTGAAACTCTTCAAACTCATAAAAACCACAGATGATTGTTCTCACATTCAAGCTAACTTAAATAAGTTACATGATTGGTGTAAACTTAACCAACTTTTTTTAAATATTAGTAAATGTCAGTCAATCAGATTTTTTAGAATTACTCACCCTCTCGACTATGATTATAAAATTGATAATATTTCCCTTACATCTGTCAATGAAATTAATGATCTCGGCATTACTTTCGATTCTAAATTAAATTTTCTCTCACATATCAATATAATAACAAGTAAAGGTTTAAAATTGCTAGGCTTTATTCTTCGAAATGCCAATGAATTTAAAAATATTTCTACATTGAAAATCCTGTACTCTTCACTAGTTCGAAGTCAAGTCGAATATAATTCTTCTGTCTGGTCCCCTCACTTTAAAATCCACTCTGATTCCATTGAAAAATTGCAACATAAATTTCTAAGATACATCAACTATAAACTCGGTCTACCTATTGAAACCATAAATTATAATTATTTAATGAAAGAATTAAAATTACTAAAACTTTCAGACAGGAGGCTTGTTTCCGACTTGACTTTTTATTTTTTAAAATTGTTAATGGTATTATAGACAGCCCTGATTTACTTAGCTTAATTACCTTCTATGTACCTAACAGATCCACTCGATCCAAAATTCTTTTTAAATGTAACAACAATATCAGGACTGAGTCATTTAAATACTCGCTTGTACCTAGATTGCATGCAGTGAGTAATTCTATCGCTGAAATAGTAGATATATTCAACTGCACTGAATCTAGTTACAAGAAGGCTATAATAACATACCTCTTTCTTAAATACTAGTGTTAATTTTCTTGGGCGTAATCAAATCGTCGCATCAAATGTTTTTGGGCGCATTTTTATTTTTTATGTCATTGTTATTTTTTATGTCACTGTTATTTTATTTTATACCTATGTTATGTAAAAGCCCATGAGGGCGTATAAAAATAAATAAATAAATAAATAAATAATATTTCGTTTAATACGTTCAACAAAAAACAAATCACAAACAAATAAAATGATTTATTTGATAGCGCGATACTGGTAAAGCGAGCGAAATGAAACAATGCATTCATATGCAAATTAAAACACGATCACAGATGAAAATTCCTTTGCTAACAAAATGTCATATGATTCAAAATGACAAATAAATAACTAATTCTGTAGATCATTGCGAAACTAATTAATGTTTGCAGTACACATTGCACAGTATAAGTGATTGATGTTTGTTTTGAATTATAGTATTCCCCCTATCAAACAAGAATTAATTTGTCGAAATGGAATAATAACAAACACAAATAATATCTAACTAACCAAATAATTAATCATCGCGTCATTTCTATGGAGAGGCATGTGGAGGAAATGGTGGTAATGCATACTCAATGTTTAAATAAATAAATATATACGTATAGTTGCTCTTCACTAAAGACAAGAAACATAATCAAAATTACTCATCAGAACTCAACGATACAACATAGTATTCAAATAAATTAATTATTTCAAAGTTTGTACCGGATGTTTAACGAACCCTGAAAAAAGATTACTAAGGTTCAATTTTTAGGTTTTTTAAATTTTATTCAAACAATAATTATTATTATTTTAAATTTTAAAAAACAATTTTAAGTTAAAAGTTCTGCTAGGTAATTATTTTTACGCGTGACAGTTTGATAATGCCCTCATAAGGCGAAACAGTTGTCACGCGTAAAAATAATTACCTAGCAGAACTTTTAACTTAAAATTGTTTTAAAAAATAAAAATAAAAATAATAATAATTACTGTTTAAATAAAATTAAAATACCTAAAAATTAAAATGGAGTTCTACAAAATAAACTTTAAAACCATAAACTAAGGTAAAAATTTAAAGAAATAATTTAAAAACTGTGGAACTCATGAATATCGTTGGTCAACTTGTGTTTGAAGTGGCACTCATAAAAGGAGAGTAAATCGCCTTCAAAACTTTACCAAAATCTTTAGCAAATCCAATACAATCTTCCCAGTCAATATCAAAAGATACTATAAGTGACATGATTGCAGAAATGAAAGAAAGAGAAGCCAAATCCAAAAAACTTATTTTAACTAACATTCCCGAAAGTAGCTCTAAATCTCACACAGCTCGTACATCTGAGGACGTTAAAACATATCCTCTGTTTAAAAAATAATAATTAAAACGTTCAATGTGTGTGGATTAATAAATAAATAGAAATGACAGCCAATTAAACTTTATTACTTATTATTATTAATTGAATTACCAAAATTTCGCGAAAACGATCTTAGTTAACCACTTAATCAGTCTACGCTATCTTGCGGTGAAAAAGCTAGGAACGATTAAACTTTACTACAGCGTAAGTAATTAACCGACTTAGAAAGTGAACATGAGACAAACCAAAGGAACGGAGAAACTAACATCACTATCAACCATATCCGTTCATCACCAAAAATCATCATCAAAAATCATCAACATCAACCCAACGACAGCGAAGGCACTGAAACGGACGGCACTGACAACTGAAACGGCACTGAAATTCGCATTAAAAATGCTTTAAATGAAAGTTTTTCCTTACCTACAAGCCGCTCTTTAAAATAAATATGTTTATTTACTTTTATATGTCTATATATCTTTATTTTTTTACATTAACTCTCCGTAGGAGATTATTTCCCTTGGGGCCTATGCAATATTTGGGGATGCTGTGTGGAGAGTCCATTTAGTAAGTAGGAAATACAGAGGCCAGAAAATCATTTCACAGCCGAGCTGTTGAACACAAGAACGAGTCGACTATGCACCGGTAGCGATGACGCAAGTTCCTCGGAGCATCTTCCATTGGAATACCGGTAGAACAAGGACAAGTATTTTTTGGAATTTCATCGTGTCATTGGAGGATTGTGACAATAATACATTCTCAGTCAGTATTCCAGTGTTACAAGCTGAAATTGAAATTTATTCAAAATTTTTGCTAACGAATACTAATAAAATAGTATTATTGCACCTGTATGTGACCCTTTTAATTTAAACCTGGATTATCTACTATCTATTAGACTCCAATAGGCCAATTACTAATACCATATTATTATAATGATGGTATTATGTATTTTGTTAGACTGAAGTAACGACATGCTACTATTAATTTAGAAATGGTAATATTCACAGTATTTAGTAGTGATTCGATAATTATTAAGCAATTTTGGGAATACATTTTACGTAATAAATTTAATCAAAAGTAATAATTTATCAATTACTCGTCTGTGAACTGACTCCATAGCCGAATAAACAATGTTATTGTTTTTTTTTTTAAATATTTTTCACTGTAACACATACCAAAATTAGACTTAAATTAAATAACAACTTAGAGGCTTCTTCTTCTCTGAAAACTGATTTTAGTTGGTTTATTTATTATTCTAAATATTGCCTATCGTTTTCACTGGTTTTCTTCATTTCTGCTATGTCATTCTTAGTCAATTCTCTACTTATAAATCTGTATTTATCACTTATGTTAATTTTTTTCTAATATACAGATTTCAGAATTTTGAGTGTCTACCTTGTATATATTTTTGGATTTTTTCAAATACGTTTTCTAATAAACTTTTTTTAATTCTCACTAATGTTATAAAGATTATATTTTTTCATCTGCTAAAGTTCACAATTTTTTCTACATATTTAATAAGAATAATAATAAATGGTCAATATTAAAAAGCACCCTTCGGAGATTAAAACCCTGAAGGGCGCTTTACATTCGTTTTTCTTTCTTTCTTATTAAAAGAAAGAAAAACATTCCTTGGTCAAGAATAACCTATAAATATTTAAAAACTCCTACTACCATCATAGCAAGCGGAAGATGTTGTTTGTGCAATTATGGAGGACTTAGCTGGCAGAGGAATTAAACCCAACGCCTGGATGGGAATCCGACGCGTTTGTTCACTCACCTACTAACCGATGATGGCAGCAGGTGTAGGCAGCCTATCCAATTATAATAATATATCCGCTCTTTCTCATTGTAATTTTACTCATGTTATCGTTTTCTAATTTTAGTTTATATCATACACTCAATTGTTATGTAAAGTCTCATGGACGTACATACAAAATATGCAAATAAATAATCAAATTATTCACTACGCTTTCCCAGACATATTTTTTGGATATCCTCAGTCGTCAATCCATCATACGTATCTTTGTTATTTTATTTAGTCAACTTACGCCATTTGTCTATCAATTCCATACCTCACTACAACTAAATACATCAAGCTTGATTTAAGAACCGAGCATAGACTCAGCACCGGATCTACCAGACGTTCAAACTGTGCAAAAAAATATAGGCGCCATCTTTGAAGGGGCACTGTAAATAAAAATCTTACAAAAAATTACTTCAAAATATTCCTTAAAACATACAGAAAATTTGCTCAAATCATTTTAAAATTACCCACATCATGGGATAATTATATAGATTTTTATTGCGCTGGCAGCATCGCTGTGCATTGAACAACTAGCGAAAATGTATGAAAAATAGTCTTTTGGTCACGGATTTTTTAACAAATTGCATAATGGTTATTTGGACGTAAAGTCTGTTTTTCATATGGAGTGTCGTACGTTAAAATCAATGCGATCCCAAGTCTATAACATCAGCATGCCCGTTTTTTTTCTTCCCGGCAGTCGAAATGAACCGTTAGAGATGGTAAATATTCTTTTTCCGGTGAAATTGTATCGGTTTGCACTAATTTATTTTTTTCAGAACTCGTTTAAAGCATTATTTTTTTGGGGTTTATTTTTATTCACGTGATACTTTGGTAAAATAAAAAATAAAAACACAATTGGTACTTACTGCACAGGGCGCGAGATATCGTAGAATCGGCCCTGCATGGACTGCCAGCCTTTGACGTAGTACTTATTCTGACTATCACCTTAAAGCCAATGTATCTTGCAAGCATACATTCTTACTCATCTACTTGATATAAAGTTAAGGAATTCACTTTTGTAAATACAGTATTGTTGGGAATCGCATCCGCTTCGTATGCTTTCAATCAATAAGCAACTTATGATCATTAAAAAGAAATCTAACAATATTCGCCGTCAAATTTAAATGACAGTATTTTAAGTTTTTATAGCAGAAAACATTTAATAAGATTTTTTACCACATTAAAACGTGTCCGATTTCAAGTGTTTTTTTAACGTAAATACCTCAGAAGAGTCAACTGCTCCCAACCGTCTAGAGCCAGTGAGATTATGGCTTCCGGAAAAGGGGTATGTTGTGAGGCTAAACGTAGCACTCGACCATGCAGGCCGTCAAAGTGTCAATGGGTCTATGCGATTTTCAATCATATGACGACACACTAGTTGTCAGTTTTTATTCAGTGCTTCACAATGGCGTTAATCATAAAAAAACGATTTATTAATTGTACGGATAATCATAGTAGAAATAAAACTTTAAAAAATTAATTATTCAGAATCGGACGTTTGTTCGTTCTTTCTTAATATATTTTTGTTTATCTTGTATGGATGTGATAAATAAATTTTAAAAAAATCATTAAAAATCACTTTGCAAACAAATTAAGTTTAAAGTAGACACGATTCCACTATCTAATAATCCTGCTTAAAATAACTCAATTTAATTATAAATTAGTGAACCTGCTCGCCGTGTTGCAGCATGGAATGATCCGCTCACATTAGCTTTTCGTAATCCATTAAACTCGGTGCAGTAAAAAGGGAACTGAAAATAAAGGGAAACGGATGTGCGGCCGCCATTTTGAACATTTAATAATTCCGCTCTAATCTGTCGTTAATACGCGACTAAGTCACAGCGGCACAAAGCGCAGCAAAGTAAATAGGTAATACGAGCTCATGTAATCACGAGGGAGTTCAACTTTGTACCAAAATTATCAGAATAAAAATTATGTAGGCTGTGGATGAACTTCTAAGAATTGGACACTCTGTTAAAATACAAATAAATCCTTATTCTCGTACATGTACCAACCCTAAATTTAACCTTTTTAAAAGTCATTAAATAGTCAACAGTATTGGATTTTTATTGTTTTTTAAATAACAGCATATTTTACAAACCTGAACCCATACACAACCCGCAACAGATATTTTATTTTATTTGGGAGATATTTTAATTAAAACCAACAGTTTACATATAAATTAGGTAGAATATTACATGGGTAGTATGAATATGACCATTTATAGGTTTCCACTTGGGTCTATCCTCTTGAATGGTGTATGATCAATACCTGAAATGTTATTACTGAAAAATGTATTTACTGAAATTGGAATCCATGTCTCTGTTAATTTCACGCGAGGTCGCCAACACAGGATTCTGTTTCTTCCCAGGTGCATAGCTAACTTACCAATGGTAATGCCCCTGGGAAGACTTACTCGAATAATTTTCATATGACTTATAACATGTTTAAGCACGAACTAGCTATTAAGTTCTAACTATATTACGTACTTCTTAAAACCTATTTTTGAATTTTAAATAAAAGTAACTTAGTTTTAACACCACTTTATTGGATACATATATACATAAACCAACCGGTTTCGGCTCTACCTGAACCTTCTTCAGGGCTGAACAAATATGTTTTATTTGTTTTAAAATATTGTAAAATAAATGGTTAAAACTAAGTTACTTTTATTTAAAATTTAATTATTTCTTTCCACAAAGTGAGTGCTTCATGTCAAAGTTTACCTATTTTTTGTTTTAAAACCTTTTTACCCCAATTTTTACCTTTATCTTTGTATCATTATGATTATCATTTTTTGTGTTTTTTGCAATGTATTGATGTAAAATTTGATTCAACGCTAATATGGGCTAAGAATTGGCATTATTTGAAGTAGCGACTCATAAAAAAATAAAAATCGCACAAAACGTTAATTTGCAAGCTAGTCTTAAGTTTGTTTGCCAAAAGGTGTAGAATAACGTCTTTGATAAAAAAATAACAGTCGAAAATTATTTATTGATTTTGAATCCCATCACAGTAAAATACATTTTCCACCAAATGCAATCTAAATTAGAAGCATATCCAAGTGCATAAGTAAAAAAATACCTACAGTGGTAAATTTTTGTCCATTGTCTGTCTATTCAGACATATTTGTTATTTCCAATCCATATGCCTCAGATTTATTGCATCTGACCACTCGCCGAGCATAATTGTTGAGTTACTGCCAGTACCCTTTATACGTTGCAATTCACGTGCAGAAAAAAAACGAAGCTTTATAAATGGGTTTGGATTAATTTATTGCTACGATGAATAACGGAAAAGTTTGTAAATTTACATCAGATATTTTATATTCACCAATCAGTTTTACCTAACGACTAGGTTTATTTCGTTGTGTAGTTTTAATCAAGCCTCACCACATTCTCAATACATTTTCCATTTGTATTCTTTAAAAGTCTATTTTCTCAGATTGCGAACATTAGACAAAAATACAAGCTAAACATAATAGCGTTGATTCAAAAAAAATCAGACAGAAAATCTTGTGGAAATTTCGCGTGAGAGCCGTTCCAGAGGTTTTACTGCTTCACGGACATAGATACATTTTATATAAAAGTCTTACAAAACTAGTTAGTCAGTTTAATTATACGACATCTCTCAGTCTTTTGTACCATATAATTACAAACGATTAACATAAACTTATTCAATTATAACATTTATTTGGTGTATCCATATTTATATATATTTGAATGCAGTTTTAATCAGTTTTTTTTAATGCATAGAATGCTATCACTCTCGTTTGATTCTGAAAACTTTTGTGTCCCTTCAGCTGTCTAAAATATATTTACCATTTCAAAGAAGGCTTGACTCAAGCGACACAAGTTTGATTTTTCAAAGATTTTTGTCGCTTCATGTAACTCAGTGAAAGCATTGAGTTACTTATGGTAACTTTTTTTTTCAAAATCCAACCAGTTACTAAAGAGATATGAATTTTATTGTAAAACAAACAAAAAACTTTAAAGCGCTCTGGTGTAAACTTCCTAAAATGACGATTAAGCCCTTTTGGCTTTCCGGTGACGATATATTATAAATGTTGCTTTATGCATTGTTGAGAAGATGCACATTCTGTTAGGACAAACCCGCATTTCTGCATAGATGGATATTATCATGGCGATTTATAGGCATTATCAACACCTGCAGATTCTCGGGAACTCGGCTAAATGCAGCTGTTATTGTTAAGGATATTTCATCGGAATATTGAGCAGCGACAAAGGATGCACCGGCCGCGATGTGCATACTAATGTTGCCTTTGTTAGCGCATAACAGTATGTGATATAAGCAAACGTAGTTTTGTAGAAAGCTGCGAGCCATCACACAGCTCAAAAAGGAACATTTTTATGAAAAGTTATCATAAAACAGAGTTAAAATTAGGTCAAAATGGGATCAAATGAGAAGCTTCACGATCCGAGATGTGGTCTACATGAAACACCCGCTACTTTTCTACGATATTTATAAAATTGAATCATGGTTATGCACCAAAAATACCAGAATACCGGCTTCAACTAAAAATATCGCGTGCAGTACCAGAAGGAAGACGTCCAATGGGCCACCCCAGGAAGAGTTGGGAGAAGAAATTTCAGAGGCTGTGCGAAGAGAAGCTGAACCTACTATCGAAAAGGCCGCCGAAGTAGCGCGGAATAAATAAAATAATAATAATAATAGAGGCGTCTTATCAAGGCGATGGGTTCCCGATACGAATAGGATAAGGGGAAGGTTAATATGATACAGAATATAGTTGAAGTAATTTTATAATAATTCGCTTGTGTAGCGTATCAGAGGTCGATTTGAAACCTGGTCTAGGTAGATAAAATTAAATGTATTATAATTTATAAGCGATATTTAAAAAACAACATTTCGATATAAATATAGTATATTTCTACTTCGATCGAGAGTGAAAGATACGTTCAGTATTGCCCTGGTGAGGAACAATAATTCAGAATTGAAACGTTGCTTGACACCGCTTTTTCAAATTCTTAGCCATTTTCCATCTCCCACACTCAGTGCATAATAATAATAATAATATTTGGATAATTGGTATAGCGCCTTTTTTGTGAAAAATCACCTCAAGGGCACAGTACAGATCTTATTTTCTATTATTACATTTTAATTTCTAGTTTAAATGAGAAAATATACGGGAACATACTTACCTGGCAGGTCCTATCAGATAATAATAACACGTATTAACTTATAATTATAATTATGTTTTTTTTTTCAGATTTAGGGCATGGGAGCAAAATAAAAAAAATGAACTTTCTGAATTTGTCGTACAGTACAGGATTTGGTTAAAACTTGTATATCTAAAAATGATTCGTCAAGAGACAGATTATATTGAGATTCTTTTAATGAATTTAAGGATGTGAGAGTCTGAAAAGGTAAGTTTTCAGTTTGGACCGATATTCTGTTGGGCTCGTTATACATCTTAGTTGCGGAGGGAGTTTATTCCAAGCCTTCGGCCCCGATACTCCCATAGCGCGATCTCCAAACTTAGTACTTAAAATATTACCAAAATAAGAATACAGAGTAAACTTTTTGCCCAGATAAATTTCCTTATGCAGTTTAAATTCCATAAGCCATGTAGTGTGTGTTAACAATCAATACTGACAGAAATGTTATAAAAGTCTGACAGCGTATAAAACATTTAGATAGTTTGGTAAATGTAATTATGAATTGAATGTTATATCAGTACAAGTTCAGAATCATCCAGATATTTAAATTTTATTCATTTCGATTTAAATTCTTTCAATACGTTGCTTCGCCAAATAAACGACGTCATTCAAATGTCAATATTTTTCAAACCCAACATACACTCACGGTGCACGGTGCACGGTACACAGCACGCGTCCATTTGCGGTCCAGCCGTTTGGTTAGCTTGTTAGCGCTACTTGTGCTGGGTCGCCGGCCGTCCTCCCCCGGCGGCGCGCGCCCGGTGGCGCCCTGCCCACGCGCTATTGTCCCGCGGCCGTTTTGTATTCCGCGCGCGGTGCGAGACGGACTCCGCCAGATTTGAACAGAGTGCGGTGAGATCGATTGTCAGTGCAATCTTTTACGATTTTATCAGATTGTGATGTTCAGGTTCGGGGTCGGGAGGTATGCCAAACATTTGCGAGAAAAGAATTGAGCAATTAACTAAAAAATTAACACCACAATTATTATAAATCGTTAAAATAAAACTAAAAACTGGGAAGCACATGAAAAGCAGGATCATTCAAGTGAAGTACATTCTATAGCATACAGAGGTTATAATTCATATGATGAAATTGAACAAACATGAAAAAAATCTTCGTAAGAAAAGCGTAAGAAAGGCTTTGATTTAATTTGCATTTTAAAAATTATTAATTGTATAATTGACTCACCTTCTTTGTTGCAACTGATCCAGTTCAACATTCCGCGCCGTAGAATCAGAAACAAAAAATGCTGTTCCTCAATCATCACTTTACTAATTACGGGTATCATTTCTCCACTGTCCATAATGTCGAGACTTGTTAACTCAAGCCATAATCTTGAAACTTTTGGTGCCAGTCTAAATGTTTTTTGTCATTCTTTTACGAATCTCCTAAAATTTGACTTGACCTTGGTTTTGATTTGAATGTTCTTTCTTATGTATATTTTGTCCTATTTTTTGTCATTGCTTCATTACAATATTATGTAAATATGCTGTTCTTAATTTGTTTCTCTTTTTTCTCATTTCGTGTTATGTATTTTTTTTTGTAATTGGACAAATTGTTCGTTGGTTTATAAATACAAAAAAATAAATAAAAAATACAGCAGAGTTATAGAGTACACTATTCGCACACCCGTTTCCAAACTGCTACAAGTAAAAAAAAAGGGCATTTACAGTTAAGTACTACGTTTGGTAGAATGTTACATCTCAAACTTACATGGTTACCACCAAAACAAAAAAAAAGCTTTTTTTTCACCGTGGGAAACTGCCAAACTGCCACAGTACATAGAATTTTAGAGGCTCTAAAAATTAGACAACATTATGATTCACGTCTTAAAATTGAAATTTGTAGATCAAAATCTTGATAGCAGTTGATAATATATGTCCATGATGAAGATGCGAATCTTTGGTGTCCATAATCTTAGTTTGTCATATTGTTGCTGGAAAGTCAAAGGGGATTAAGCGACACTTAGTCAAAATGAGTTAAATATGCTGATTAAATCAGTTTTTTGTTTCTACATCAAGTGCTCTGACTCTTGTTTGATTCTGAAGACTTTTGTGGCCCTTCAGCTATCTTAAATATATTTACTATTTGGGAGAAGGCTTGACTCAAGCGACAAGAGTTTGGGACTTTTTTAGCTTTTTCTCGCTTCAGGTAACTCAGTGAGAGCATTGAGTCAGTTACCTGACCTGAGTATATATATTTTTTCAAATTTCAAGCACTTACCGAAGACTAATGAATTTTATTGTAAAACAAACAAAAAACTTAAAAGTGTTTTGGTGTAAACTTCCCAAAATGGCACTTTAAGCCCTTTGCCTTTCCGGCGACGATATGTAGACTTGCGTGGAGTGCAAATTATGAAGTTAACCACGTGATATTTTCAAATATTCTTGAACACGTATTTATTAAATATTTTCAAAGATGTCATAAACAAGTGATAAAAGTAGTTAGTAACAATTTATGTGTATTTATTTGAATTAAACAATACAAATAAATGACAGAAATTGAAAAAGCTTATTTTTAATGAAAATACGAAAGAAGATTACGTATTATATTTGAACACCACTCGACAATAGCTAACCTAGATAAACACAACTTGTAGTTCAGAATATACCCCACTCCCTTATATAACATACTATCCCATTGTGTTGTCTGGTCTACCTATCTTATAATTCCACCTTTGCCAACGTAGCCACAACAAACAAACAAAACTGTTAAAATGAGTAGGTAGAGCGGTCTGAAGCACTCGACTGAATTAAATGACTTGACACTCACAATAATTAATCCACAAAACGTCTACGAGCATAATTTTCTCCAACTGTTTGGCAATTAAGTAGTTGTGTGCAGTAGACGAAATATTCTTTTAATTAAAAGCGTGGCCCAACTCGCGGGCCTCTGGAACAACTCGACTGGTAAACCCAGCAGTCAGCGGATTCAAGAGAAAAAAAACACAAAATAAAGTTCATAAAACGGAAACTGTAATTTTCTTAATTCGTCTGGCGTTCCCAGAAACTTCCCGTTAAAGAACTCTGCAGGTATTAATTTGACGTACGAGCGGAAAAATAAGCTCTAATGAGACCGAAATACTCGTTAATGCAATTATTATGCATAATACACAAAAGAAAGTTGTGCGGTTATTCAAGATTGCCGAATATTTATACAATTGTGTAATAGTGTTTTTGCTACGTATGTAACAATCGCATAAAACTCAAGCAGAAAAATGGGACAACAAGATATTTAAACTATTTTAATAAAATAAAACGATTTAATGTTATTCGACGATTTGGATTAAAATAACACACTACACACGATGTATATTGTTAAATAAAACAAAAATCTAGAAGGTGTTCGTAATCTAAGACCCGGTGGATAGGATGCTCGGCTAGCAGTCGAACGAATCGAGCTCGACGCACACAGCGAGTACCGACTGACTGCCGTTTCAGAACGCCGTTGTGCTTAGTGAAAAGATCAAACATTAGATGAATAAACATTCTTATAATAACCTAAGGTACTACTCACTAAAAATGTGATTTTGTTGAGAAGAACACTAAGATAATTAGCTTCGGTCAATTTGAGTACCAAAGGAAACATTATCCAGAAAATTCACACAATATACGACTAAACCAACCCTTCTTCAAAAGGCATTCTTAATGACTGCAGTGTCTGCTCTCCACTCTACTGCCATATCAAGAGATTAAACACGCCTAACTAGGCTGACACATAGATAATACTGCGCCAGACCTACGTAGGGGTAATGAGGGGGGTCGTAACAGACGAGCGGAGGCTGCAGCCCTGGACCACTCTGGTCCCTAGATCATCCCCCCGGACGATCCCAGCCGTGACGTCACTGATACGGGATAATCTGCAGATGAAGAGCGTGTGATACAGACTTTAGACAAGAACAGAACTAGTAGAATGGAATAAATGCTGAAAATAATAAAATAAAAATATTTTAGCGTTTTTTAATGGATATTTAACTCCAAATAATGTTTAAGATTGATAAAATTAAACATCAACATTTTTTACTGCGAAATTAGGAAAACCAGTCAGTTTTACTGAATAAGATCTGCTGTGCATATCTAATGATATTCAAAATGCTAATACCTAGTGAAATTATATATCTATCATAATCATAAATGACGTTTGCATAAATTGTACTAAATTGTGATAAAGGTGGTCAGTGAGTACCAGTAGAAGGATTCGAATCAAGTCGAACCGTTTTATAATTAAAATTACCAACTCAATACGAGCATGTAAGTTTCATGACGCCAACGTTTTTTCTGCTATATACCTACAAGCAGATTCATTTTTGTAGTTTAGAACAGCTGTATGGGTAACGTACTAGTGGTGTACGCATTTCGCTATGAGTTGGAAGGCTGCGAGTTCGATTGTTTGCCGTACTACACACATATTGACAAAGACCCTTTTGAATTAAATATTTGAGGAAACGAATACGGAAAGTAAATAAAGACAGCTCCTTAACATAGGCAAAATACATAACACATTCGAGAAATACATAAACTTCACGTGCTTATTTATGAACGTATGTCGTCGGTTATCATTTATGCTAAATACACAATCAAATAACCTTGATAAGGGTTTGACATTCATAATACCCAAACCGAAACGCTAAGGTTAATGAGATCCAAATATTGAAATACGCAAATTATACGCCAAACGCTGACAAATATGTAAAAAAAAACATAAATAAGACACAAAATAATAAAACAACAAAATCAAAAGTTGAAAAAATACACAAAATTATGAAATCATACACCTAAGTCACGAACCATTGACTACCAACTGAGGCAAAAAAATTGACACCATCCACCAGTGATTTCGTACGAATAAAATGAAAAAAATACTTCATTTATTTAATTTTTTATTTTTGGTCAGAAAAAAAAAAAAAAACATTGCTTATTTATTGAAGACCACGGCTAGAACCTGTTAACTAAAAAAAAATGACAACAAAATAGTTAGTATTCTCACCAACCTAATTCTGGTACGCGCTAACTAATTTCAACCTTCAGATGATGAAAATGGCTCAAACATGGAAAATCAAAAAGTAGAACATGTTAACTGCAATTTTTTTATAACTGAAATATTTTTGGATGGCAAGATTGTGTTATCTACAATAATAATAGTGTATTGCAGAAATGTATTAAAATGCTAAATTAAATATGAAATTTAGTATGTTGGCTATAACATTAACATATCGGAATTGCATGGAGATTAAGGCGAGAAAGAGGCGATTATTCATGTGATGAAATTTTTGATTTAATTTGCATTTAAAAAAATATTAATTGTATAATTGACTCACCTTCTTTGTTGCAACTCATCCAGTTCAAAATTCCTTGTCGTAAAATAAAAAACAATGAATTGCTGTTCCTCAATCATCACTCTACTAATTATAAGTATCATTCTCCACTGTCCAGAATATCGAGACTTGTTAAATCAAGCCATGGTCTTGAAATTTTTGGTACCAGTCTAAGTAATTTTTGTCATTCTTTACGACTCTACCAAAACTTTGACTTGAACTTGGCTTTGATTTGAATGTTCTTTCTAATGTATGTTTTTGTCATTGCTTCATTTAATATTAAGTATGTACTGTTCTTTCTCTGTTGCTCTTTTTTTTTTTCCTTTTTTGGATTTGTGATGGTACACACTTATTTTAAACAAAACGCAAAATACTTAATATCTCTCAAAGAATGACGCGACAGTAAGTTAACAGGTTTTTGCCGTGGGGTATATATCAAACCACCAAGTGATTGCTTTCTACAAAATATTTGTATTAATTATCTAAAACAATCAGTAAAAAAGTGTTAAAAATATTTTTAAATACGCGCCGGATATGATTCACGCACAGTGGCTCTATAAGTTACCTCGATAGCTCACCGGTTCAGAATAGTTGGCAGGTTAAGGGAAGATTTTATGGTTCTTTCCGTGAGTGATTTTCTTAAACTGACGTAATATTTGATTAAAAAAGCACGTGTCAAACATTTGAATTCAAACATGTATATTGTATGTTATGAACTAGGAAATATATAATACTAAATAAGTTTGCAAAGTCACTCTTCTGAGAATAAACGCATACTTTTAGTGAAACTTAAAACCAAGTAATAAAGTGAAACAGTGCTAAATTCTTTATCGCCGGCTCAGTACGTGTAAGTAATTAGATGGCTGGCAGATACTAAGGAAAAGTTAGATTACTCGGCCTCCGTCTGACGGACGAATGAAATGTGCTAGATACTATTTAATCTTGCTTGCAAAGGGTGCACTAAATGGGCTCTCCTTAGGCAAGAGTAGACTTGAAAATTATCACGTAAATACGAGGTACAAAAAATTAAGCTTGATTCGATTTTTAAGTACATTTTATCCCGACTTTTTTCCTAAGAAGTATATACTTTGAGTGGACTTTAAAGTAAAACTTATTTTTAAAAAATTAACTATGTAGATAGGTAAAATCTGAAACGCTTAAATTTGCTGTTGGTGGCATCGTAAATTTGGATTTTGAGGACACATCAAAATCTATGGTTTGAAAATTGTTCCTCAATTTCTTTCTTCATTAGCTCATATTTTAGCCGCCTGAAAAATTAACTCTGTCAAGTTGTTTGTAGTAACTTATGAGATGTGTGGGATAACACTAACCTCCACGCATCACTGAATAAATAAAATTATTATTGTTATTATATTAAAACGGAAAACTATTGGTTTGAGTTTTCTTATTTTGAGATCTAAGAAATCAATTTTTAATTTTTAAATTTCTCGCCTGTCCTACCTTTTGTATTATGTATCAATGCTCGGATAGTATTTAATCCCATCTAAAGTAAATCCTTCGGCCAGGAAAAGTTTTCCTTAATTCCCACTAATTCCACCCGGCCCTCGGCTACCCGAGTCTAATACAGTTGTAAGCTTTATAAAGGGGGTGCGTCTGGACTCGAGACAGAAAACAGTGGGACATCATTCCTTCCATATACTTTTAAGCTGAAATTAATTTAAGAAAAAAACACTGTAGCAATTAGAGATAAAATTCTTTGCATGTGTTCCAAAAGTAAGCTGCAAACATTAAAAACATCATCAGGGTACAGAATTAAATTAAATTAAAAATGCACAGTGTGTGGTTATATTAATTACTTTTAATAATACTAATAATTATTAAAAACTCTTAAATCGTAACTAAGGAATAGAGAGAAAGAGACAGATAATATTAAATGAAAGAGGCAAAACGTCAACTGAGAACGTGATAAAAATAATGAGAAAATTTAGAAGTTTACGGGAAATATACCTAATATTGGACTACTGGAGAAATTTAATTAATAATTATTAAGAATATGACTATTAGTTTGTATGGCTTTATTTATTTATAGTGCTTCTAAATTATTTAATCTGTTGCCATGACCGTTTCATAGAGAATATAATTACCGGTGCTTTTATTGAAGGTATGATCTTTTTCAATAAGTTGATTGGCGAATTCTGTTTAAAAAAATAAAAATATATTTATATATTGTGTTCTCCCCTATATATATATATATATAACCACTATGTATTTTTTGTATAGTTTAATTTTGTTCCATCATGATGCTTAGGCTAAGCGAAACCGGTCAGTCATAAGAATTAAAATAAAATATGTGGTCTTATACAAAGTTATTATACCATTTTCATTAAATATGTCAAACCTCAAAGTGATTGCTTTCTACGAAAATATTAAAATCATCATCATCGACACTAAAACACTGGCTGTGTTTAGAAAATGTCTCTACTCCTGTTTTATGCTGTCTCCTTAGTTACCTTTGCTGAAAAATGCGGTGTTGAACTCTACAACGTTCAGCTACGTAGGTATTGGTCGCCGAACACCACCACATCATTTAGGCTCTTATTAAGTGTATTAGCTTATTTGGTGGTCGAAATTTTTTTATTAATGGTACATGCATTGCCGAAAAGAGAATTCCACAAGAGAACCACATTCATAAAATTTGTTGTTCCACCGATTTTCAAATGACGATTATTTATTACCCGTGATTGTATCTTATCCTTCTAATTGTAATGGTTTTAAAAATTCTTTAATGCATCTTTCTCTCAAAAATATATAGAATCCCATAAATCCACGAGGGTCCCGCACTCTAAGCCAGACACAAGTTTGGGATTAATCTCACTCGAAATGAATCTCGATTTTAAGTGTTTTTGGAAAATAGAATTACGTATGTTGGAAAAGGCGTAAAAAAACAAATCTATGACATAGAAACTCAAAGTAAAAATGTGGTTTTATCACTAAAGATATTTTTTCCTTTATCGAAATTAGTTTGGAGAAGGAATTTATCTATCCTGTTCTTCAACAAGAAAGATAAATTTGCACCCCTTCTCTCGTTCGTGCTACAAAAGACCACGATACTTTTTATATGTTTGTTTCCGACCTCCCCGAGGAGATGGTATCACATTGTTACAGATGAAAGCGTACCTAAGCAAGTTAACTCACTCAAACAAATTGCAGTTATATCACAAAAGATAATGACTTCTACCTAAATCACGCAAAAAGCTAAAATTACAATTATAAGAAATTTTCAACCTTTAATCAAACCAATAATCAGTTGAACGAACTAGCAACTATTTCAACCCAACGTTTGTAGTTTAAATTTTCGATAACAGCATGTGAAATTTTCCTAAACAAGGCAAGATAGAGTATCCTGGCCATGTTGTGGTCAGACTCGACCCTCTGGGCATTTAGCCTAAGGGTAGGAAACAATTTCCGTCCTTATTCCAGTGAAGTATGGAATCCAAAAAGCAATCGCATTGTTTATGATCCACCCTGCACGGGAAGAAGTAGTTAGCAAGTGTATTAAGGAGGTTTTCACAACTATCCGTACAACCTGGAGGGTTGGATTGGGCAATAGGTAAATGGATTAAAGGGTTTATGAAGAGATATAATGCCTCATTCGTGTGATCCTGAGATTACAAGAATTACTAGACTTGGTAATAAATATGGTTCAATAGATGTTTACCGTTACAACACTGTTTCCAAATTAAAATCTAGCTTACTTGAATGTTTTCAATAGAACACAAAGGTTATTGTTATTATATGTATAAACCTACGCTATATTTATATACTTGCAGTTAAATACTAACTTTTCTCTTAATGTTATATTCTACCCATCTATTGTACTCCTTTATTTAAAAAATGTATTTATGTAAAAGCCTTAAAGGCGTTAATAAAATAAAATAAAATAAAATAAAATAAAATTACTAAGATATAAAATCCCCGGCTACACTAAACTAGGTTTTGGCTAGACTTAAAATAGTTGGCAACAAAAAATATTTTTATTACATTAAAATTACCTTTAAAATCATAACGCTTAACATCGTAATATTGATTACTATAAGAATATTAACAATCTTTGAAGAATATGAAAATCGAAAAAGACCCTGAAAATTAAAAGATTAGTGGTCTAGATTAGATTGGTTCGGTTAAAAACCTAATCTTTTTATTTTCGCTGCCTATTTCTGTTTTCATTTTTCTTGAAGATTGTTAATAATATTTCAGTGATTAATATTATTATATGAAATATATATTTTTTTTTTAAGTGAACGAAATTAAGTTATTTAGTTATCAAATAGTTAAATATGTGTACACGCACATAAGCTAATTAATAAAGAGGAACTAGCAAAATATCCAGTGGTGCCACAATTTTTACTATTCTAGTGTTTATTAAAACATGCATTCATTTTGTTTCCCTAATCGAAGACAATATGAAAACAAGGTGAGAGATGCAATTTTTTTCACATGAACTTATTTTTAAAACAGATAGAATTGTAATATTGTTGTCAGGTTTTTATTTTAACATTTATGTTAACCACCCCAATTTTATATACGAGCCTGGTGGTAGATTGTGTAATTTTTATATATTATTATTTTTTGGAATCTTTTATTTTACATTTTATTTAACTTCCCTCAAACATTTTTTTTTAAATACATTTTTTTTTTAAATTCTGTCTTTTCTATATAAGTATATTAATTGTATTGTTCTGATAATTACCAATTTTTTTGCACAACTTATCATGATTAATTTCTTGAAACAAGCATCTGCCTCGTAATAAACTATTATGGACTTACCTATTGCAGCTTACCCTCGACACACTTATGTATATACCTTGTTTACATTTGGTTTATTAAAAAAGTGTAACTGTGTATTACGTATTAAATAAAATAAATAAATAAAGACATATGAATTTTTCGTAAGTAAGGAGTTCTCGAAGTTAACCAAAAAGAAACAAATGAATAAAATAAAAAATATATTTGTTGTCAATTTTTAAAATTATTTTCTATAAAAATGAATCAAATATATTGTTTCAACTAAACAAAATAACGACAGTTTCAAACTGAACTACTCACAAGTACCTAGCATTAATCAAACATTCAAGAAATTTGAAACTAGCATAAGGAGTTGGAAACTCGAAACTGACCTTAATAGGTAGCATTAGTCAGAAATAAATAGATACCATTAATTTGAGCTGACCAAGCAGGTAAGTACTAAGAAATACTCTGTACTCATCGTTAGAAGCTTAATTCCGTCGAAATTCAATACACTCTTAAGATATGTATTTACGGAAGAGATGTGTTATTCTCTCGTTCCCTATTAGTCTTCCAAGCATGATACATTAACAACGTACTGATAAACACTTTCGGTTCAGACAATGGTTTACCAATTGACGTATATTGCTTCTTTGGACATCTTGAGTAATTTGTTCCGTTTTCTGAAGGGATGTTGCTTCCGTCGGCAGTGTTGAGAAATTATGGACCATTTGTCTTCAATTATTTGGATGGGCTACCCCATTATACTGTGCTTTTGGCGTTTAATGGACGCTGAACGGAAAGTTGACGACGTACATATTTAAGAAAAATTACAAAATATCGATGGACACCATTTATTAATTTCACATACTTAGATTTATTATATTTAAGCCTTAAATGATGAATCAACCCACTTGTATCTGACTTAAAAGAAAGACGAAATCAAATAACATTACAGTAAACAAAGAAGCGCATTTTATTAAATTATTAACATTACCGTTATTTTAATTTGCATTGATGGTCTTTGCTTATTTTGTATGAGGAATTATTATTTATGTTGGAACAGTTTGAAAACAATAGAATAAAATTTAAATAAAAGCAAAGGAACAGAAAGAAATAGATAACATGAAATGAAAGCGGCAAAACGTCAACTAAGAAGGTGATAAAAGAATAATGAGAAATTTTATGAGTTTACGGAAAATATACCTAATATTGAACTCCTTTAATCTTTTTTTCATTAAATATGTCAAACCACAGAGTGATTGCTTTCTACGAAAATATAAATAAATTTCTTTTTGAGAATGTACGAGGGTGAACTTTTCAAATTATGAACTGATGCTAGTTAAGAATGTCGAACAAGAAAAAATAATATTTTCCAAACCCTATCAACCGAATAAAGTATCTACCTATAATGTATTACAGCAGACATTATTATATGTTTGAAAAGAGTGGATTAAAAAAAATGATGTTTTTTTTGGCAATTCAAGTTACATCCCGTGATGCTTCACGGGTAACAATTAACAAATAGTAAATAAGTAAGTGTTCAAAAGTTTTGTCTTTGTAATATTTTATCACGTGGGGAATGTGAAGAGCTTTTTATTTTTTTATTTATTAACTTTTTGTTTCTAACATTATTTTTTTACATTACCTACCTCACTAGGTCATTAAAACCTGTTCTGAGGTAAGTGACAGTGAGTACAAGTAGAATAATATAAAAAAATGAGGATATGTGTTACACAATGTTAGATGATACAACAGATACTGACCGTAAAACTCTCTTGATACCATATAAGATACATTGACAGTAGGTAAAGTTGCAAGGCACTAAATCCTATAATTGATGACAGTGGATACGATACAAATATACATAAATTTTACATCGTAACAATACTACCATTGTTTAAAGTGAACACATTACATTTTATACCTAAAGAAAAAACCAAAAAAATTTGCTATTTTTCAAGTAGTATATAATAATAGTGGACTTAAAAGACAACGCGAAGATAATTTAACGACCATATTGTAATATATTCTATGACTTTTGTATTTTTATGTTCATTAACATGCACCTTAAAATTAATTACTGTAAGAACAAACGTTTAGAAGATTTGTTATTTTATTGTGAATAACAAATTTACAAGGTAAAAATGGTCCGGTCAAAAATAAATAAGTGGAAACAAGTCACAAAGGTTTTTTAATACTAAATTCATATGAAATAAACGTAGTAAATATATTTTTTACGAATCTAAGAAGATGCAATGTGTAAATACTTAGATGTGCATAGCCAGTGGTGTCATTCAATTTCACCTGGATGTAACTAACTAACCATCACGCCGTTTCACCGCAGAGGTAGTGGACGGATCGCCATACAACTTTGTCTTGTCACACACTCCTTGCTGAATCACATTCATACATCGTCTCATACATACTCTTTTTTTATTCTGACTTTTCACATGGCCCGACTCAAGTATTTGGTTCACTTCATCGTGTCATGTCTTTTTCAAGCGTCCCCAACTTCTTCATCCATTCACTTTCGCGTTACATATTATTTTTAAACTCCTTTCTTCGTTTATTCACTCTAAATGCCCAAACCATCGAAGTGTCCTTCTGGATTCTGTTCATTACGCTTACATCAACCTTGCATTATTTCCGGATATCCACAGTTTTAACACGATCATACATAGTTTTACCGCACACACACCTCAGGGATCTCATCTCTGGATGAATCTTTGTTAAAACTATTGTGACATATGATTTTGGTTGTTACTAGATAATTTATTCAATCGTGGATTTATTGAAGATAATTCCACACGTAATGGATAATGAGTTGTATCAGAGTGTAACTATCTTACCGGTACAGGCCTTATTATGGTATAAGATATTGATTCAGCATATATCGGACTCTGAGTTTAAAAAGAAAGTGGAACATGAGTACAATACGAGGTTCACTTAAAACGACGGATTAATTGTACCAAAATATTATAATAAATACGGGCAGCGAACCCTGGAGTATAACGTGCTTAAATTATTCAACACGTTACCGAGCAATATAAAAAATGTGAATTGCTTACAAGAGTCAGATATATGCTGAAAAAATGGCTCCTAAGTAGAAATAATTTATATTAGGCGTTTCTATTATGTGTACTTAAGAAATTGATGTATTGTTGTACTATATTATGCTGCACAGTGCATCATGGTATGGTGTAATAGTATTTCAATTTTTTAAAGATGTGTGAATTTTAATAATATGTTTTATATATTGATAATTGATAGGATCATCAATATTTACTTTGTATTCAACATCCTGTTGACAAACTATTTTATTGTAGTTTAACGGGATGATAATTTTTCGAAGAACAATAAAAAAATAAAATAAAAAAAGTATTCACACGATTACGATATTTTCTTACTGTTATACTCATGGTTGAAAAACTAGGAAAGTGACTAGTAACTTTAATAATAATAAAGTTTTATTCCAGAAGGTATGCAGGAGTAGTGCAATGCAATACCTTCCATTATTGATATTAATACATATTAATAATAATATTAACATAAAAGTTGTAGTACACACAATAATAATATTAAAGAAAAATAAAAATGAACAGAAATTCAAAATATATATATATATATTTTATTTTTTTTTTGTGAATAATACAAGTAAAGAAATATTAATGGAGGATATTAGGCCTCATTTCTGCAAAACGCCATCAAGAGGGAGTCCATCCTGGCAGCGTTTAGATTGATGGGGTCAATAATTTACTCCAACTATAATATTGTTAAAGCGTCTCCAGTGCCCCGCAGTCGCGCAGTCGCGCAGTCCATGTCTATGATTTGCTGCGGCTAAGCACGTACGCGCCGCTGTTTAGCGATGATCCGTAACATCTACGGAATATTTTTTCACAAAAACTTAAATTTTCTTTCACGAAACTTATGTGGTAAACTTAAAGATACGTACGGGGACTGTTCAAAAGAAAAGGTGAATTTTGAATTTTCGCGGGCTGTGTACATTCGATTATCGATTTTTTGTTGTTGTTATGTTGGTACACATATGTTTATCGTATGTTAGCATTATAAGCCATTTTGGATTAGTGGTTTGTTTTTGACAACTGGAAAGGTTAGTCACGTTTTGGTGTGTTCTTCGATTTTTTACTTTTGAAAAAAAATGGAACAAAGAATAAAATCCATGATTTGTTTTTCCACAACTCCAGGACGCTCATCGTCATTAATATCTTCTCGGATTTTATTCTTTGATCCATTTTTTTCAAAAGTAAAAAATCGATATATCGCTTAACATCGATTTTATAAAGTGGCTTTCGCCAGACTCATCACCGATAAATGTGATCTATTTCGACCCCCCGGCTATACATCGACAATAACATATTTTGATAAGTACCGGTGTACCACCCCTTCATTCCGAGAAATTTGAAGTATTTGTCTCCCTTCCAAGATTTTTTCCTAATTTAGAATGCAAAGAATGAATGAACAGCCAATATTGAAAACAAACGTATTTGTTTTCATGAACAGCCGAAAAAGAAACAAAACTGAAGAGTACTTTTCGTTTAATTTTCAAATCAAAATCATTTCTGTTTTTCGCTTACATTCTACACAACTCCGAACAAAGCCTGAAGCATTTAAGTACCCTTTCCATCCCACATAATGTACGAGGCCTTTTGTTCCCAGTTCGCTCCATTGTTTGCAGCTGCGCTATTCTGAACGCGGCGTTATCGGTTAACGCGCCGATAAACGCGCGATTCGCATAGAAAACTGTAACAATCAGGCGGTGCATTCAGGTAGTAATCGACAACGCGGTGTTCGTAGTGGGAGAATTGCTCATTGTTTTGGAACCCTTTAGCGCAATGATGTGCACTGTGCACGCACCGACTGGAAGTATGATGAAACAGAAAATAAACTACCTGCGCCAATGTGGTCTCGACGAGTATTCAATCTAAAGTCGAGAGCAAAACAAGACTCCAATCTTAGGATTGTAATTATAATAATTATGATCTTCATTGAAATATAATTTAGAATAATATCTAAATAAATACATATGAAAGTTTAAAATGATTTATAAATAAGTTATTGCTCAAAATGTTCTCATTTCGTGTCATTTTGTTTAGGTATTTGCGATAGAGGGAAAGGGCAGAGGTCCGGAAGTCGTGTGGTGGTGATGATCAACTATCGAAGGCCTATGTACTTGTAGGTAGAGAAAAGGTCAGAAGAGGCTAATTTTACGTTGGACCTCATGCTAAAGCCGTATCGCTGGGGAGTTATTCATTATTATGTTAGATTTTGTTTTCTCTTTCTTTTTCTCATAAATTAAATTCATTAAGTTACCAATTTGACGACCTGCATGGTCGAGTGGTAAGACGCTCAACCCACGAATCCAGAGGTCGCGGGTTCGAACCCGGCGTGAGCAAATAAATGTTATTTAATTAATATGTGTCATAAGGCATTTAATTAATAAAAATAAAATAAAGTATATTTGCGGCACGTTCCAGAGTGGTAGATACTCTTAGTATCGCCCTGGTGAAATAACACCATTAAAAATTGAGACGTTGCTTGAAATGCCTTTAGCTGTGTTTGGTGACCAGATATGAATAGCCAGGTACTTCCCCACCTTCCCCTGCCTCATCTTCTCCCCCACACTACCTTAAGCCTCATAACATACCCCTTTCGGGGATGACCTAGTCTCACTGGCTCTAGACGTTTGGGAGCAGTTGAGACTGTTGTGCGGTATAAATAAAAAGAGTATATTCGAATTATTTTTGGGTTTAAAGTTTATTTTGTAGAACTCCATTTTAATTTTTAGGTTTTTTAATTTTATTTAAACAATAATTATTTTTATTTTTAATGTTGAAAATCAATTTTTACTTTAAAAAACTATATTCGAACTTCTACAATGTTTTTTTCTGTTTGTTTCTATTTATAATTTAGTTGTATTTTCTATTAAGACTAATAACCCCATTTTTTATTTGGTTACTGTGTATTGAATTATATAATTGTAGCAACTCATGTAATATTAATTTCCATTTTACTCGTTTTTATAACTCATCGGGATTGCTATGTAATAAGATATTTAAATAATAAAAACATAAAAAATAAATAAATATTTACTCGTATATACATGGCCTGTTCAAAATAAAATGTGAAGTACACATATGTTTATCATATGTTAGCATTATCAGCCATTTTGGATTAGTGGTTTGTTTTTGACAACTGGAAAGGTTAGTCACGTTTTTGTGTTTTTTTTAAATTTTCATATAATTTAATTGAATTAAATTATATAAAAATTAAAATGGAGTTCTAAAAATTGAACACAAAAACTATAAATACGTTTTTGTGTGTTCTTCGATTTTTTTCAAAAGTAAAAAATCGAAGAACACACAAAAACGTGACTAACCTTTCCAGTTGTCAAAAACAAACCACTAATCCAAAATGGTTGATAATGCTTCCATATGATAAACATATGTGTACCAACATAACAACAACAAAAATCGATAATCGAATGTACACAGCCCGCGAAAATTCAAAATTCACTTTTTCTTTTGAACAGGCCATGTATATACAAATATAGAAGGCAATAAAAAATAATTTTATGTATAGTAATACACGACAGTGATGAGAAAAATACGGAAATGTTCAAAATAACACCATTATTTTTAATGTATTTCCTGTCTGGGTGAAACAAAAATGATTTTCTCCGCATTAAAACAGGTTTTAAATATGAGCATACCAGTATGGAAAGATCAGGTTTGGCAATTTAAATGATTCCAGGTTGGGTAGATGTTTTCTAGTCAAATTTAACTTAAAGCGTTCCATTTTCGAATCGCACCAAAAAACAAGGTAACTGGTATTGACAGGTTTGGTATTATTGGCGAGAAAATACAGTTTCAAAAGAAAAATGGACCGAAAAAATTGAGTTGGAGTAATGTTTTTGACTGGTTGGAGGTTTAAATAACGTGCTGTAGAAATGATCTACTACGTGAAATTCACGGAGAGGTAAATAAACATATTACGTGATTAATACTTTTATCAAATAACCGCGCATTTGAACCTTACTACATAAACACGAGAGAGACAATATGATACCGTTTACCATCGTCAAACTGCGCATACAACATATTGCTTCAACTTCAAACCAAAATTCAAACCTTTTGTTTAAGACTCTTTGTTCCCGTACAACGTTAAATTGTAAAAATGTAATTTCCATCAAATAATCTATCGGCCAAAACCAGCTAACTCACTTTGGTTTAGCATAGTTTCAATGGCTACAACCGTGTTTGGTGACCACATCTGAATAGCCAGGTACTTCCCAACCTTACTCTTCCCCATCTCCTTCTCCTCCCCACTATCTTCAGCCCCACAAAATACCCCAACCGGGGATGCAATAGTAGCACTGGATCTAGACCTTTATCTACCAAATTTCATTACTCCTTTGAAAATAAACGCAATTATTAAGGTGTATTCCATCAATAAGGCATGGAAAATACCTAAACGTAATATTAGCCAAATGGATCAAAGCGTTGTAGGTTCAACCCTCCGATAGCTAAGTCACCCATAATTAAATAAGCAATATTTTCAGCTTACGATGATGGAAGTAAGAGGAATTTCAATATTGTAAGAATATTTGAAACGAGTAAATGTCAATTTTACTTTAAAAACATATTAAATTAGAATTCACTTTAAAGTTTTTGTGCTTATTATATTTTTGACATTAATTATTGAAATAATATCAATAATTTTCAAGGTAAATACGAAAAAAAATAAAAACAGAAAGTAAAACGTGTCTCTTATTACGTGTCTGTTACTTTTTTTACATTTTGGGTTTTTATGTTTCATATTTACGTTGAAGATTATTGATATTATTTTAATAATTAATATCTAAAATAAAATATGTCGTAGTTTTGTGGTTTCGTAGATCTCAGATTTATAATCATAGAAAAACCTCAAATTTAAAAAACACGTCTGTCTCCGCAAATTTAAAATAGTATTTTTGTTATCCTTTAAAATGTCGAAACTAGTAGGCAAAAAATATAGTAAAAACCAAAGTGATTTATTTATCATAAACTTTTTCAGTCATAAAGTAATGGTTCTTAAGCCATCCTAAGGGCTTTCCACGTGAGACTTTTCTAATTCAACGTAGAGCTTCCTCCTTGGCGGAAACTTTTAGCGTAGATAAAGAGCTTTTTTCTCCGCCGCGGTTCGATGACCAGGCGAGGAAGAAACGCCGTACTTCCCTTCCGACCCGAGGCGCGGTGACCCAGATTTTCCAAACGCTCACGGCGCGGCGTACACCCGGGCTAAACTGAACAAGAATTGGAAAATCAAACGTAATATTTTATGCAATCAATCGTTTCACACAATAACGAAGGAGGAAACAAACATAAAAAATCAAGATTATTATAAGAACAGTAAAAAGGGAATCGTAATAATTAAAAAACAAACTAAAGTACTAAAAATAAAGTTTTTGGAAAATTTTCTCTTACTAAAATAAACCGTGGGTAAGCTTAGCTTGTAGAGTTTCAAACTCATTCATGTTTAGTCATCAAATCGACGATCAGCGCCATTTTTAAATACTGAGATTTGAACGGTCCCCGTTGAACCTCTATTCCCGGTCCGTTTCAACGTTCATCAAAATGCTCTCATGCTTGATGGTGACGGCTAATCACAGTTTGAATCAGAGCTATTCCAGGACCGTTCAAATATTAAAAATAAAAAATAAATAGCGCTGATCGTCAGCCAAATGTGACGGAGGTTGAAGCATCGCAACATTAATCTTAAATTTCTTATTGCCTTCAATTTCGCATTAGTTTTGTAACTGTAATCAATGTAAGTAATTTCGAAATGTTTATGATGTCATTCCAGAGTTCACATTAGGGATTCATATTTTATTAATATTATTATTTTTATTGGGTATATCTAATTATTACTTATTAAGTATATTCCTATAAAACAAGAACGTGTTGTCAAGATATTCTCTTATACAAGGTGTCCGGGGGTAAAGTGCAGTAAGTTCAAGAGTTAATTCTAGATGAGTAAAAAAGATAAATAACTTACCAGATACCATTGTTTTTTTTCCATATAAAAATACATTTTTCCATTTTACGCACATGTATCTGAAAATTACCTTAAAATAATAAAATTTAGAATAAAATTATCATCTTTTTTAGTTGTACAATCTTGTAGAATCATCTTCCAAAGTTACTCCACTTTACCTCCAAACACCTTGTATATAAGTAGTTAAATTCAATTTTATGATAATCATTAGAGTCTAATATTTATACATTACAAATATCGAAAAGTACATACTCGTATGTAACATGCAGTTTTTCTTTATAAAAAGCTATAAAATATCCCTATGCCCGATTCAAGCCTTCTAAAGATATATTCAGGCTTCTCGGCTGTATTGAAGGTGCTCGGGCCCTGTTCAGGCAGACATAGACAAAAGCTGGAGGATAAGAAAAGTGGAAAGAGAGGTTCTCACCAAAACAAGCAGAAAATTTTGACCCGGTGCCGGAAGACACGTGGGCAGGTTTTAAATTAGACTTTCGAGTCAATTCTGACGGTTTATTACGTGCAAAGCACAGAGAATTTTGTGGATTTTTTTATGCACCTTAGTATAGAATATGAATTTAAAATCCTGCTAAATATATTATTTAATAAAAAATTTAAATGCAAGTATATATATATATATATATATATCACGTTTACATAGCTTATGAACATTCGTTTGTAGTAAGATCTCGCTAGGGCGATACGAAAACTATCTTCAACGTCAAATGGCAGAGCAAATATAACTTTTTTTTAAAGATGTTCAACCCGAATGAAAGAAAGAACAAGAATTTAAAAGTTGAAACAAACACCCAGTAGAAAGGTCAATCAGTAAAGATACGAAGCCAGTAAAATTGAATGCAGCGGAATTGCCAATGGCCGAACAAGAAATGAGGCCAACTGAATCACAGAAGTTTCAAAGTTGTTTTGCTGATAGTTTTCTAGGTTACTCAATTCTTCATTTGACCTATTACAGATAGTGTAGACTGTATCAAACTTTTATAGAAATACTAGCTCCAAAATCGGGCTAAAATTAGTTAAGTTAGAACAATTGATTTTGTCTCAATAGATTGACATAGAACGAAATAATGCGATTTTTCCCATTGAAAACAATTGACATCTTGTCTTATTTTCTTGAAAGAAAATAAGATATTTCAAACGTTCATTGTAAAAAAGGCGTTGCGAAATTAAAACAGTTAGTTGACAGTGAACTTCGAAAGAATAGAAAAAAACTTTCTAGAAATTTTGCTGAGACAAACAAACAGATAATATACTTTGTAGTTGATATGAAGATAGTTGTATTCAATGCATTGAACGCATATTTCGACAAACGTTCTCATGGTGTTCCACTCTTTTTTAATTCCAATTTTTTTAATCTCTCCACCTTAAATCACACTTATAAAGTTCTCAGTAGATATTTTGAGGATCAAAATGTTTCGAGTAGGCACGGCAGCGAGCACGCCGCGAAATGAACCTATCCATTTCGCGTCCACCGTGTCCTGTACGAGATCTATGCCATAAATATTTCCCGACACAAAAAATAAATCTTTCTTTTCGTAATAATAATTCGGTATGTTTTCGAAGGCCCAGGCGGCAGGCTGTAGGCTGTAGGCTGCGGAGCCTAGTAAGCATAAATTGGCGGCAAGCTAAAACAGTTAGCGGGTCCGGGCTCGCGACGCCGGATATCCTCCCGAATTTATCGTCTGGCACATTTTATCTTTAAATTTATCACCTGCCTCATTTGTAAAGATAAAATGGCGGACCCCCGGGGAGAGTCCCACCCCTTCGTCACTTATCGCGGCGGGGGTAATCTCTGCCACCCATCGATTGGGAGTGAATTAGGAGGGGATGAACCAGTGCATTATTGGAACTGGCACAGAAAAATAAGAAAAAAACGTAACTTTAAAAAAAATCGGTGATTTATCTCCTCGGTCTCATTTCAAAGACGCATTTGATTTATCAAACCTTGATAAGTTTATGAATCCAAAATGAAACATCTCAATTATCACTGCCAGTGGAACTTTCACATCCATTTTGGTGGATGAAGGAAGTGTCGGAGGTGAAGAAGAGAAACACGAGATTTGGGAGGATCTGGTTAATCATATCTGAATATAGCTAAAGCCAATTCAAGCAGCGCGTTGGCCACTATTTAGAATCTTAATGTAGCAGTTTCTGTTTTTAAATGTAATTCTTTGCCGAGAGTTGGAAGATTTTAAAAGGTGTGGAAATAATTTAATAATTTCGATCTATATCAATTTTAAGGATAATATAAGGTAGCCCATGAAAACAGCAATGTGTTTTATAGTTATAACTAACGGTTTGGACATTTTGCAAGGAAAACTGATTGTATGCGAATCTAGGTCACCAGCAGGTCTCCGAAGAAGAGATTTGAATTGGATATCGATCTAAAATATGTGGTAAAATAAAGTTGCCAACATTGGTGCAACGGTCTTGAGAATAAAAATAAGTGGAAACGAATTGGGGGACCTTTACTTTGAGCATTGAGAAATAGGATGCATTTCACACTTTCGTCGGGTTAGCGGTGAAATTTTTCAAAACAAAAGCGTCGATTTATCACAGCTACCTCGGCACTAGGCAACTACTGTCGGAACATGGATTGCATATGCGATGTTTGCTTCGGTGCACTCGAGATCTAATGGCAAGTAATGCTGGACATTTATTTTTAAATTCTAACCCAATGAAAACCTATAAGATGTATTATAACACATCGATAAAATTCAATTAAAGGATTACCAATTATTTTTTCAGATATTAAACTTTTTGGGACGATCATTTTATAAGCTTTTTAGTAGGAAAGCCTCCGTGGTCGAGTGGTAAGACGCTCGACTACGAAACTAGAGGTCGCGGGTTCAAACCCGGTGTGCGCAAATCAATTATACTTATTTAAGTATATTTGCGGCACGCTCCAGAGTATCATCCTGGTAAAAGACCACCACTCAGAATCAAAACGTTGCTTGAAATGGCTTAAGCCGTCTTTGGTGATCAGGTTTAAATAGCAAGGTACTTCCCAAACTTCTTCTTCCCCACATTGGACATAACATTACACAAATCTTGGTGCAACGTGTTGACAAGAACACTGAACTTTTCCTTAAATTTCGCCGTAAGTTACCATAGAAATATCTTGTCTATGCAATGTTTGTTCGTAATGTGCAACGTTTTCTTGTTTTTTGTTTTGTTTTATTCCGATAATTGCTAGAAAGTTTGATTAATAAAAAGATGGTCAAGTCTCTCAAACACAAAATTAAAATAAAATGTGATAGTATATTATCTTTATTAGAGCGTAACACATTCTCAGTATCACCCTGGTAAGAAATCATGAGCTCGATCCCATGTACCTGTATATCGAGCATTCTAATCGAAATCAGCGAGTTTGTCGACCACACTTCAACCAAAAAAGAACTCGGCAATTTTTTTAGCGCAAGTTCTGAACAAAGTGAAAAAATTTCAAGCATTAATCTTTCTTTTAAAGATATGCCGAAATTCAACTCTAATAGCAGGTATTTAAAACGTAATTTTATACAAAAAACGGGTAAATCCTAAAGCCTGTTCTAGATTATCTATGGAAATCAGGTCATTCTTGTTGTTGGAAGGGTTTGCTTCAAACATTTTGACGGAGATTGATGATGAGTGCTAATCAATAGTGGAGTGGTTTAAAGAATAGGGGTGGGATCAGCAAGGGGTGCCCCCAACCGGAAGGGGGTTGGGGTCGAGGGAGGCCGGTGGTGGTCTAATAAATTAAAAACCATTTGAAAAGAAGAAGAAAAAAAAAACAGAAATTTAACAATGTTATTTTTGTGGAATTTGACATTTGTAAATGCAGAAAATTTAACAAAAAAATAATCTAAATGGCTGGTTTAGTCTGGGTACTTAATTGCCTACGCGGAGTGGGTGCTACAATTGTAGTAATGGTCTTTGCTGTTTCCGTGTTCAAAAATATATATTATATTAGTAGGTCGATCGGTGATAAATTTAAACCCGCCCAAAGATATCTATTTCAATTGCAATTCCAATGAATCGGCGTTTATTAACCAAACTAGTTAAAAATCACGAAGGAAAAAAACTTAGTCGCTTTCCACCTATTTGAAATATGTAATAATGTCTGCTAAAACACGTTATAAGTTGATACTTTATTAGGTGGGATTTTGAAAGATTATTTAAAAATATATATTCAATTGAAATAAACTCCAAAATTGAAAAGTTCACACTCGTACGTACTTACGTACTCGCAAAGGAAATGTATTGTGTTGTTAATGATTAAATAAAAACAAATTTATAACTTTATTCCACTTTTTTATTTTTGACTGGACCTGTTTCAGCCTATAACGTCCATCTTCAGACTAGTACAGGTTGTTCTTATTCTATGGCTTATATATGGCTTATATTGTGTTGTTTATTACGATAAATTAGAGTTGTTAAATACTAACTATTTTATATGTGATATAAGTTTACTATGGTGAGTAATTTTGAAAGGGCATAAACATAGAAGAAATCATCACATTTAATACTGTTGATTACATATGAATAATCGATTAAAAATATTTATAACTTGATTGATACTGAATGTTCTTTATTTATTTAGTCAACGATTCACAAAATGCATAAAAACAAAACGGCGACCAAATTACCTAACTAACCAAGTAAATTAAAATGTGATTTGAGGTAAGTTAAAAAATGGTATGGTAAAATTAAATAAAATAAAATAAACTAGACAAACAATCAAAAAGTTTTGCAAAAAATAACAATGTTTTATTAAATAATAAAAGAATACTTTGTTTTAAAACCACAAAATTTATTAAGTTATTATATGTGCCCCGACGAAGCTTGATCCAAGCGAAACCGGTTGGCCTTCATCATAATAAATTTTGTGGTTTTAAAACAAAGTATTATTTTTTATATTTATATTATTATTATTTTTTTAATTTTTATTTTCTTATATTATTAATATAATGTCTAACCACCATGTGATTGCTTCTTACGAAAAAAAAAGAAGTTTTATTTGATGATAAGCGTAAAGGCGGTATAATAAGTATTGACCATTCAACCATGGTGACCAAACACCGGCCAGCCAACAGTTCAGTGGCGCATGAGGCGGCTGTCAATTGGTCGCTGGGCGGAAAGTCAAGCGAGGAGAACATTTATTCATCAGCTCAAAAACTAATTGAAAATCAATGCATAGTTTCATTTTCGTTCACTGAAAAGTGTGAGTGAAAAAACAAGTGCAAAATCCTTTCCACTGTTTTCTAAAAATAGGAACAAATTGAGAAACTGAAAATTGTTTAATAATGATATTACTACTCACTGAAATATAAAGCTTATGGATTCACATTGAAAATAAAATAATTCTATACTAATAAGTTTGTATTCATTTGAGATCACTCGCACTCTACTGAAATCAGTTGTATCGGATTACTGTGCTGAATGCATATATTTTAACCGCCAAATGTATTAAGACATATTGTATGAACATAAATAATGTACTACCTTGTTCGATCTGTGTTATTCTACTTTACCGGGAGATTTGTAGATCTTCGGTCCCTCATGTATGCATTTTATTGCGTATATAAGCATTTTAAGTTATAAAGGACTGGACTTACAGGTTAACACATATACTAGTAGCCACTTCAGTCTCCTTAGGTAGCCACCACAATTCTTAAAGCGTACAAAAATAAATAGAAATCGGTATTTGGTTAATTCGGCACCATTTATAAAACTTAAAAGGAAAACTATTTTTTTTGACCATTGATTTTGTTTTTGGGATGTGTTTAGTGTACATATGTTTATGTGTAAACTGTTATATTAAAAAAAAAACTTGTACTGGATTAATTTTAATAAATGATTACTTCTCTGTGAAAAAAGGTGGATATGTTACTCAAGTGTTCTAAAATCTTAACAATAATTTAATAAAATTTATTTCGTATTCTACTTCCAATTTGTACTTATGGAATACAGTTCGGTTTCATATTCTGCGCGCTCGAAAAGCTCCGACAATTCCTCGTAAAATATCGTGTGTTAAAAACAGCTCAGCCTTGCAGTTTTTCCATTGGCCAAAAACGCATATCTCGCGACCCTCCAGGACGAATAAAGCCCAAACCTGTTCTACGTGATAGCGTGCCATATACGGGGGGCAGTCGGAAGTTAATTTGGGTATTTCTATGCCTTTCCACGCGCCACACACACGAGAAATAAAGCGCTGTTATTATGACAACAAAGATACATGGAATATTGCACACTTTATGCTAGTATTTTGTTTCTCTACCGCATAAAACTCTTTTATTTGACGGAAATTATGGCTAATAAAGAGGAGGCAATTAATTCCGGCCAAAGCTAGATGTGTGCTTTGTTCATATTATTTTTAGCATCAGGTTCCAACATGGGTATTGAGAGAATGTAATATTTTATTTTCTGAACAATAAATTTTGGAAACACGGGTTATGAAAAAACAAAAAAAAAATGCAGTAGCTGATAGTTTCATCTTGGTTCTATTCATCATCAGGGTAAATGTCTGAAAACGTGTCTTAGCTAAAAAGAGAAAGCGCAACACGACGCAATACCTAATAAACCGAACAACGAAATACAGCAATTTTGTTCATTTCAATTTTTAAAGTGATTACATTTCCTTTTATTTCATGTTCAGCCTAACCCAGTACTCAAACCAAAACAAGCTCCGCCAGAAAAACAAGATTCAATCAGAAAAAAGCTTGAGCAAATATGATTGCAAATAATAGAGTCTACAAACAAAAGATAGTTCCCACCGACTCGGGTTCGCGCTACGAGCGGTCCTTAATGTTAAAGCCCTCGAAAGCTCCTCCACTTTCCTCACAGGAGAGAAGAAGCCTTTTCTCGCGGGAAGTCGTTAGTTTTTTCCTCCGTTTCCTTCCCAAGATCCAGGCAAAGATAGTGGATTCATTGCGTCATCACCCCGGGCCATTATACAAGATTATTATTAGCAAGATTCTGGTTTGAAAGGGTAAAGCGCTGATGTTACCCCGTGAGTAATGATGGCGGAGGCCTTCGATAGTACTTAGCGGGGAAAAAATACCCGAGCATTTAATGCGCTTATCTCGATTGAAGGTTATAGGGATTAGGCCCTGTTTGGAGCGTTTAATCTGACGTTGTAATACTGCGAAAGGATGGAAGATAAATTAAATAAACGAAGGAGATTCTGTTTTTTCTTATACAACTTCTTGTCAAGATTACAGTTTTCTAGGGTACGAGTTTTCAAATACTTAGCGAAGCACAGTTTGATAATGCCCTCAGAAGGCAAAACAGCTGTCACGCGTAAAAATAATTACATCGCAGAGCTTTTAACTAAAAATTGTTTAAAAAATAAATATATTAAAATAATAATAATTATTGTTTAAATAAAATTAAAAAACCAAAAAATTAAAATGGAGTTCTACAAAATAAACTTTAAAACCATAAATACTTAGCGAAGCTTTTTCTGAGTTTTGAACATTAATTTATTCTAATAAATACGAGATGTTAAACGATTTTTTTCGCGGGGATCCAATTGATGCTTATAAAATATAATACATTGACTCCAAACAAGAGGTCTTTCTTTGGGAATGCTGCGTGGATGGTCTTTTAAATTAGAGGAAGGATAGAGCATGGGTCTTAAAAGCACCCTTGTTGTAGTAGGGAAGAAACCGGAGCATAATTTAGGTGATATCTACATTAGAGAATATTACCAAAGCAATTCATTTTTCAACGTCTTTACCATAATTCTAAAAGTTTAAGCGATTACACACTATTTTTTTGTCTTACTTAAAAATCGCGAATGAAAATATGATTATAATTTGTATTTATTAAAGAGTGAAACATAATACAAAATATGGATAAAGAAAATAATGATAAAATACTGTATAATGTCTACATATTACGCAATAGGCATTAGGCCATAAAAAATGAAATTTATTGATAATTTTCTTTTTTGCGGGCATTATTCGAATTCGGAATCTTTCACTTGCCGAAACTTGTTTCCAATGCAGTTTTTATCAACTAATTATTTCCTGAAAATCTATTAGTTTGTAATTTATTTCTAATTTATTAGTTTGTTTTCCAATGCTTCTAAATTATAACGTATTACATGATATTCTATTTTCATGCAAATGGAAGCTCCTGTTCTAATATTAAAAGCGAAATTGATTATATAATTAACATAATTAATAGCCAATCAATAAATTACAACGTCTAGGCCTATAAATACTTTTCCCGTTGTGTTTGCTGTTATTAATTTAAAATGAATTACTTGGTCGACACAACACAGGCGTATTTTTTTGTGGTCAGCGTTCGAATAATTCATGCAGTAGTGCAATTTATACAATATTGTTATAATTGTAAACGTGACGCGTGAGTTACGCTATCACCATAATCACAGAACACCGTGTCAGCAACACGATTCGGTTTGTAGCAGCAAAGTTGATGCCAGACAGCTGGAGCATGAATACAATGAAAACATGTCATGCATTTGAAAATTATTGCAGTAATTTACGAGAATCCAACATCGTGGAAATTTTGAAATATTTAGGTACAGGGAGGACAAAATACTATACTATTTGCAAAGTACAATTTTGTAGGAGAGCAAAAAAAGTTTTTCAGTTGGTTGGGCTTTCAAGTATTATTATACTAAAAGAAGCCTTGTTGGCAAAATAACAAAACCCACGTTTCATTATCATAGAAAAATCTGGAACTCTAAAAGGTAGGTAGCCACGAAATTGACATAATATTGCAACTAATCACAGACCGGTGATTTCGGCGTAATTTTCCACAGTGAAATCAAGCCCTGCTAGCTTGTAGATGTACATGTATTGTAAATCCACAAAATAAAATGGTATTAAGGAATATAGATTAGATCACAACACATTTAAAAGGTATTATGTAATGTAAATTATATCTATTATAGTATAAACGTTAATGTAAAATTCTCTAGCACAGGAAATCAAAGTGGGGAAAAGATAAAATTACATTTTTATATGTAATTTAAATCACAAAGAATAATAATAATTTTACAAATCATATTATTTTATAGCATTACAAGAATATACAACCGTGTTTACGGAGTAATTTTGCTTACAAATTTAATTTTCGGTTGATGTCGCAATTACATGAAAGTTTTTGTTGTGATGAACGGAATGGGATATTAACGGTTGAAGAAATGGCACGATCAAGTTTATCAAAGTCGAGATAAAAAGAAGATCATAAATTAATGTGAATCAAACAAGGAATGTGTACCAAGACAGCGCAGAGTGGCGTTTCTTTGCCTACCCCTGCAAATAAATATTTTGATTGACGTGACGTTTCGTTACAAAAAAGGCTAAAAAGAAAACGTGAGACGAAAATCAATGCATTTCTATGTACTAAAATGAAAAAATAATTAAAAGCAAAACTCGAAACATTAAAAATCCAGAACTAAACGAATTTTGAAATATTGATTTCTGAAAAAAGCAATAAGTAAAAAATATCATTTAAAGAGTTTCTTTAACCCCTTAATTAGGTAGGTTGCTAACAATAATGTTCAAAAACCAAAACAAAAAATAGAAATTATATTACTAAGACTCTTTAAGGACAGATTCTATCCTAGACCCCAAAACTCATTTGTACCAAGGTCTATTGCATAATATGAGATAGAAGTTAATTATGTGCCAGCGAAATACAATTTTACAGAGGACAGCCAACCATCCCCTTGGTCCAAATTTAAACAGCCCCGAGCATTCAATACATGAATTTGAATTTTCTATTGATAGGTCTTGATTGGCGGAAAAGCAATGAAGGCTTAACGTAAAAGGGTAGTTTCGCCGTAAGGGTAGATCCAGCCGGACCCTTGCCAAAACAAAGGCCGTGGATTCCGATTTAACGATGGAAATTAATCCTCTGTCAAGAGCACCATTACACGCGGGCAGCGATGTCACGTGTACGTTGTACGTACTTCGTCAATATCTGGGCTCTTTTGGAATGGTGCAGGTAGCTGTCGATATCGAAGTTCAGAAACGTAGAGGTACACTAAAAACTAACAATAATGTATGAAACCTTATATTAAATAAAACCGGTATTTTTTCTATGCTTGCTCGTGCTCATATGTATATTATTTAATGGAATAATTTGTATTTTTATAGTTACCTATTTGGCACCGATCGGGTCAGTTGTCTCAAAAGAGTTTTATTATGATAAATATATATTTTTTATTTCAGAAGATATGCAAGGGTAGTGCAAAGAAATAATTCCATAATTGACAATAAACACATACAAAATATAACAACACAAACAATATAAATGATATATTAATAAAGTGTGCCAATTGACAAAACATAAACAAAAACCCTATGACATAACCGATCTGACCAAAAACGTTCCGAGTAATATAATAATAATATGATTTAGGCGTTAGAAACTTGGCTTTGTATTTTATATACAACTAGCGAGTTCCCGGCATGATTTACAATGCCACAATTGCCACATTGGCTTGTCTATCATTCTTCCCCGAAAAATAAATCCAAAACGACTTTGAAACGGAACCAGGTTTTTATTGAAAAAGATAATTCAAAATATCATCGATGCTAAAATTTAAAATACAAAATTAAAAAAAAAAAAATACACTTGCGCCACGCATCCCAATGATTACGAACAATATGCCATTCGAATTCTAACGTCTTTATTTTTAATGCGAATCGAATTTGAAATGAATGTAAAAAAAAACATAAAAACAATCGCTAAACCTATTTCATTATTTCTTCCGTTTTCTCGTCTGTCTCAGAAATACCGGTTTCAAGACTTTTTTTTTGCTCCACTATTTCTTAAGCTCGTGATGCCTTTATCTTTCTTTATTGACTTGTAGATCGGCCAGTAGATTTTCTTTTTTGTGCCACAATTAATATGAAAGTTATGCATTTTGACAAAAATTACTATAAATAAACAAAAAAAAACATCAATTTGAAAATTTTATTTCATTCTAAAAACGTATTTTAAAAAATATCATAATAAGGTGCGTAATTGTGTTTTCCATTTATAAATATTTATACTCATTTAAATGAGTATTAATATTTGATTTATCTTTAAACAAAGAAACATAAATTTTAAAAAAATATTCCATTCAAAAAAAAATTTGAAGAAAAAAAAATCTTAAGTAGGTATCTAATTTTTTTTTTTCATTTTGAAAATATTCCACCCAAACAAACCTTCATTCATTCCTTGATAGAAAAAAAAAATTCTTAAGCAGGTACTTAATTGTGTTTTCGATTTTGAAAATATTCTACCCAAACAAACCTTCATTCATTAAGCGCTCTATATCTATGGCTAACCTCAATATAACATGACGGGTTCAATGTTTTTCATACCAATTTAAAAATTTTATAGAAGAGTTTTACAAATTGGATTTAATTCAAAATACTCTCTAAACCTTCTCGTCACTAATAAAATGAAAATTAGTTATTTTAAGCAAAATTGGTCCAGTAATTTTGGAGAAAATCGAAAACAGACAGACAGACAAAAAATAATTTTTATATTTAGAGATTAGCTAAACAAACTGATTTTCTGTACTGACTAAGTTTAAAAAATGGAACAAATAAAATGGCGATTTGTCTTAATTTTTGACAGTTAAATAGATAATAATTCGCTAATTTATTTGGCGCCATTTTTGTGAAATATCACTGCAAGGGTGTTTATGTCAAAGTTTATAATAGAAATGACGCGGCGAGCTTAAAATATCTGGGTTAATCTGCAAATTTCAGAAAGAAAAAGCTGTCAAAACATTTTAATGATATGGCTTAGTGTCCGAAAGTTTTTGCAGCGTCAGATAAACAGATTCTCTGTTATGAATGTCCATTCACATACTTCATAAAGTTTCAAGAAAAAGCAAAACTTCATATTTTTTTTACCACATTTGCGCTTTTTAGCATTTTAATTCAAACATAAGCTACACTAAAATGCCTCTACTTTTGCTGATGTTAAATGGTTTTCGCCCATTCAAAGCTGGCATTTCCCTTTTTAACCTAGCACATTAGTAACCTCCGTTTCTGCTTTTCCAACGAAACAACTCTATAGGAATATGTTTGAATTTTACCTGTCAACTACTGTTAGTCATTCCGCATACTTAAGAAAGAGAAAAAGAATAAATAAAGAAAATACTCTAGAAAAATACTTCTCTAAAGCTTATTGAGGAAAACTTGAAAAACTACTCTCACGACGAAAAGTAACTTCGAAAAAAAACCTGAAATATTTGTTTTTTTTGTCCCCGTATAATCCCGTTCCTTCCATAGGTAAGTAGGTATTAGGGTAAGTGGGGCAGATAGCTGAGAGTGAAGGCAATGGCCACTTAGATTTAACGTGCTCACCGCGATCCGGAGCTATTGGTAGACGAACTTACATGGACGAAGTTACACGAGTATGTGAGTATCACGTGAGGAAGGAACAAAAATAATTGGCGGCGACATTTTTTGCGGTGTAGATTACTTTACGTAGACAAAAATTTACAGTCCTATGATAAACTTAACAATGTATTTTCTTTTTCTCACCTTGACTACAAGTAAAATATCCGTACCTTATTAATTTAAGATTGATTATTTAAGATTATGTAGATGATGCTCGACCAGCGGCCCGCTGCTAGCTGTGGATGCGGCTTTCGGCAAACAAGTTGGAAGCGCTGCAGCAGCGCGGGAGCCCAAAGATTGTATGTAGTTGCGTTATCGTGATTCATAATTGGTTGTGTGAATTTTGCTTACATCTAACAATGATTCGGTGGGTAAACAGATAAATCGAAATAGAGATTTTTTTATTTTTCGCACTGCATCGCTGAAAACGTGAGATCCACATTCGGAAACCATCAAAATTATGCCAATAAAAAAAAAAAATTTGGCCCGTAAGAACCATTTAAAATACATAGTATATAAGTTATCATTATTAAGTAAAAAAAAAAAAGAATTACGATTAGATACTTTGTAACCTTTAATGTACAAGTAACTAATATAAAATAAATAAAACTAAAACCAAAACAACAATCCTACAGTTAAAAATATTTTTTACATATCAGTCATACGAACGCTAAGTATGTTTCACTGATATCCCGATGAAGCGTGCTCAGAGGACCTGTACCAGTGCCGGGCAGATGATAATAGTTTACAGTTGACACATTTATAGTCGGTAGCGCGAGAAAGATTCGATTGTAAATGAGATTGAGTTGGCGGAAATCGTATTTCCCCCTTCACCGAGCATCTCCACTGTCTCAAAACCTAGTCTTATCAAGTGTGACGCAACATTATCCATCAGAGTCAAACACATAAAAAAAGATTCTTTATTGAAGACCTTATTATTATAGTTTTTCTGGAAAATGGGTGTTTACGAATTCGGGTACCAACTACATACAACCCAATGCCATTTTCAACACCTTATTGGTTTTGTCAGAGCTTTATACGTAAGACTACCTTTATAAAGAAATAGCCTGGAAAATATTCCAACTGGAAACATACATTTATTTTGCAGCAACCAACCCGATTTTCAGAATTTTTCAAGCTTTGCAGCCAAATGGTGTGTGAGAAGGGTAGTAACCGAATGATTTCGTTCAATATAGTATTTGGGACAAGGGTTGGACAAGTGACGGCAAATTATTGTAAACTCATTATGTAACTCGTTTCGATTTGTACCTTACGTACCCCACCTTACCTAATCTAACCTAACCTAAACTCAACGAAGAATATCGTAGCAATCCATAATTTCGCTGAACAAAAGTTTCATAATAATAAACTCCTCACTGCATTTTTCATCAAAATTAAACTTTATAACTAAAAACACGGAATTCGTCGGAATTCACGAAAAAAAAATTATATTTTTTTTAAAGTTCCATATGTCATGATGGAAATGATATTATGAGCTGAAAATAATTGTGTCAACATATGAAATGTTGACCAAACGATACCAGAGGTTGCCGTTTGAAGGTTTTTGCTGAGACAAACAATTTTATTTCTTTATTTAATAGTTAATATATTTAAGTGGTGACAAAATTACCTCTTCCACTTTCTCCTTCCATTAAATATCAGCCCATATTGGGGTGCAAAAGAAAACCGTTTTCGAAAAGTGTCGTAAGTATTAAAACAGAAAAAAACATACTTCCACGAAGGTTTTCACTTGAAAATATTCAAGCACAAAGGAAAGTGATGAATAATTCCCAACAATGAGATGAAACAGGTAATGATATGAAAAGAGCAAAGACAAATCTTTCTACGTCATTATTTCTCAATACTAGAACACTCCCAACATTGATATAATCAGTACGCTTTGTTGTACTTGGATGTGGAAAAGAGAATGGAAAACGGCTTTACGATTTTATTTTATACGAAAATTTAAACAAACAACAAAATCATAATTTTATATTTATATTATTATGAAAACATAGGAAATCCATATTAAATATGAACAATAATGAATAACATGTGAATGACACTTTAACACAACTATTGTCTTACAAACAACAAGGGAACAATAATAGTGCAATAATTCAGATTTAATGCACTTCAATATTTCTAATTTTCTCGTTATGAATAGCAAATATTTAAAATAAGTAAAAATATCGCCTTTATATATATATCGCACTAGTTTTGTCACACATTTTACGTAAAAAATAATATATAAAAATTTATTTTATGGATAATTAGGTACGTGCGTAAAATTTTGAACTTTACAAATATGGAAGTGACATTATTCTATACTTTAAATGGGTGAATTACGGCAATTAATATTTTTTCTTGTCAATTCAATATAAATCTCGTGATTTTTCACGGGTCAACAAGTTGATATAATAATAGTTAAAATGGAATGCGACTATATTAATGAATTGTATGTCCACGTATATTAATATTATCCTTATGTAATTTTGATATGCGATTGACTTCTATTTATGAAAAATTGATGATTTTTGACGAAGAACGCGAAAAAATGCGATTGAAGGGTTTTAGAAGATTTTTTGGGACTTCTGAATTTATCATTTATTTTGTTTAATATCCTATTTTCCCCAGGATTCATGTCATCTTTAGAGATGCTGTGTGGGGGGTTATATAGTTATTATTTTACATTTGGCAAACAAGTTATAACTAACTACAAGGCAAAGCAACATACTGGCGTACTCCATGGTATCAAAACATTCCGTTTTATACTAAAACAACCAAATCGAAATATGATGTTTACCGAAGCGTTAACAGATCGGTTATTATAGGCATTTTTTACATCCAAAATGGCGGCAAATGAGAGTTCACCCGCCCCTAAGCCGGGGTAGCTAGCGACCTACCTATCTGGCGACTCCCTTGTCTCATCCAGATTCATTTCATTCCGTTTTCTAGTGTTAGCAGCCCACGGGCATCAAACATCACACACCGAGTGAAACGTGAAAAAGTTGAGATTTTCGGAAACCTTTGTAGGCTTACTTCAGTCTTTTTGCGGATTGGTATCCATCAAAATACAAAAAATTGTATTGCTCGGTATCAGCTATCGGAGAATTTAATATAAATGAATGTACGTCAAAGCAACATACGTGTTCTGTGTTTATTTTGAGCATGTAGATTTATCAAAGGTAAAAGGTTATTGGATGTTCATCCATAATATAAATCTGGAACGTTATCGATTGATGCTGTTAAATACCCCCAGAATGGTAGGTACTTAAAAACATTAAAAAGAGAGCCTAATAATGAAAGCCACCGTAACGTAAAGGTTAGCTCATTCGATATTTTAATGACAGAAATAATATGTAGGAATAAGCATGAAATATATAGCATTCGACATTTAAGTAATTAAAGCCGGAAAGTATACGATGTAAATATTTTAACCTGCTTCAATATTTTATGCACAGAAGTGGTCGATAGCCTGATGGGTAGTACGCTCGACTAGCAGTCGGACGAGCCCGGTTCGATACTCACAGCGGATAACCGAAATACTCTCTTTTCAACACAAGTTATGTTTAGTGAAATGGTTGGCACTATAAATCTTAATATATAATGTATTTATATATATAAACAATCAAATACGAGTATATAAAATATATGTAACTCTAACTTTTAAATGCTTACGGAAATTTGTCTAAATGTTTTCATGTGTACTCTATTCTATACAACTCTTCTATTTAAATTTTGTTTATATAAGATGTTAGTTTATATGTACACTTAGTTCTGTTTTATACTAAGAATACCGTGAAAAAAAAAACATTATATTGTCTACAGGCAATCGGCAGATAGGTTACTTTATATAATGAACAACAGAATGAAAAAAAAATTATATCATTGTTTATTCCTACCCTAATATATGGACTGGTACCACCAAGGGTAGTATATGCACGGAGGTGAGAAAAAAATATAAACGAATATCACTACTACGCTTAGTTGACCGCGTTAAATCACAAAATCATGTAAAAATACATGTTCAAAGCCTACATTTTTATTTACAGTATACAGCCGCGTAGAAACTTAGGTCATTTTGCGAAACCGGTAACCAACAAATTATCATATCATTTGAAGATATCACACATAATGAGGCCTGGCAATTTCAACTGTACTTGGCGTGCAAAAACTATAAGTAGGTACTTCAAAAGCAAAAACTATTAAAAAATAGATTTTCCTTTGCCAGCAGTAATATTCAAAGCAGCGAAATATTCAGCAGTCAATACTAAGACCACCCTTAATGTAAGTAGGACAGGAGCCAGGGAAGGGTTGGCTGGTCGGCCCTGATTAATGTCCCGGAGGCTCGAAAGGCGCGATAAGCCTCAGGCTGCTTGATGATGATGAAATCAAAGGATACATTATAATGCTCAGAAGCAGGTACGCGAGGGAGGTAAATGATTCAATATTGAGGTATCGTTTATTATTTGTTGATAACTTGTGGTAGATGAATTGTTTTATATTATTGATTGAACTTTTGAATTTGTATACTGAAATTACAGGAAAACGTGTTCTCAGTGAAAATTCAGAATTAAAATCATTGAGTACAAGGAAAATAATGAATTCATTAAAATGCTTGTTGAAGACATTAATAAACTTGAAAACCAAATGACGTTACCTTTCAATGAAGATTAAAAATAAAATGATTTTGAAAAATCGTAACTTTGTTATTAAATATAAAAATATGTCAAATGAAAAGCAAATTTGAGATTTCTTTTCTTGAGTAATAAATTTCGTTTTACGTACGTGATTTAATTGGTTTTGGACACAACCTAGTACCCAACGTAATTTTTGAGTTTTGTAAAGCAACCTTCCCCGCCACAAAAATGGTGCTATATAAATAACCCACGTATTATTATTATTATTACCGGTGAAATTATCAGGGCAGTACACGCATTTTTTTGTATATACGTTTTGATATACGAGTAAGCGACGTTATTATTTATAGTTTTCGTGTTTAATTTGTAGAACTACATATAAAAATATTATTTCATTTTAGAGGATTTAATATTATTATTATTAAGTTGCGCTATTTTTAGTGACAACTGTATCGGCAGTAAATGCAGTTAGACAGTTTTATAATGACCTTGAACGTAGAAACAGATGTCACAAAAAATAGCAGAACTTGAAAATAATAATAATGAATTTTTAAAATGTATGGTACACGACGTTATCAGATTAAAAAACATGTTGGTGGAAATTAATTTTAAGTATATAAATATACAAATAATAAAAATATGGATGTGTTCCATATTTTTATGTCCATAAGGAAGAATTTATTTGATTTTTAGAAATAAAAAAAAATAGATTCCGTAAAACTTATGTACAATATGGACATAAAACAAATTAAACAACTTACACATCGGGCACATTATTATTCTAAATTTTCTTTATTCTTATTATTTTACTCGGTAAAGTCTCCTAAAATAACATTGCAATGATGACATCACGAATAATACGTCTATTCCACTTTAAATAAACGTAAATGTCTAAATGAAAATTTCATGTAAACGTGGCAGGCTCAGTTTTATGGGCCGGGAGAAACTCAATTTAAAATGCCGGGCCGACGAATGTAACGGTACTTCTAATGGAAAAGAAACATTATTTAAAAAATATCATTACGGAAAGCTGACAATGGGCGAGATAGCATAGGGGTGGCGGGGAGGGTTCACCTTAACCCCCTCGATGCCAGTAAACGATTAATCGTTGTTCTTGGAATAGGCGACAACTGCTGACAACGATCATTGTTCGTTCAAATATTGAAAACGAGGAAAATTTATGTTCTAAATTTTCTTTATTCGATTGCATTCATTATCTTTTTGCACCTATCATAAGTTTTTTTTAAAGGAAACTTTTGCAAAATTATTTTATTGGGGAATGTAAAAAAAGGGTTTATTTTTGCAAATTATTTATTTTCCAGTGATTTTATTAAAATAAAGTAATGTTAATAGTTGGTAATGTTGCTATTCCTATGTAACGTAATTGTATACGATCATGTAGAAAAATAATTATCAATATTTATTGTTGATTTGAGCTTAATTATTGAGGTACCTTAGATTTATACGTTATTTAGCAATCAGATATAACATTTGTTGGGCTTGTCGAATTCTTGGAAAATTTAAACAGAGTGATTATAGTTTATTTGTATCCACCAGCAAAAAAGATCGGCTTGGAGAGGGTTAAGGGTAGGTCTGTAGATAATGCACAGATGTGGGAGTCAAAGCTCTTGATTAAAAGAAGATGGCCGTGCCGCGAGCTGGAGGCTTTCACTCGATAAGCTAGTAAAGTGGATCGATTATGAAATCTGATATCAAAGGCTGATCGAGAGGACTGGATTATCCACATCATTAATTTCTAGTTGGATCAAGGTTAAATGAAATAGAGAATTCAACCCTAAGCCAAAGGAAGTTTGATAAAATAAACGAGAAAATAGAGAAAACTGTATTTTTCTTGTGTAAATCTCTCTTAGATATAGTAAGTATTTTTTTATGTTAAGACTACAACATGTAAATGGCGACTGTTGGCAGTAAAATATTTTTGAAATCGGTAACTTTGTGACGAAAAATTAACATAGAAAATTTTAACTGTATACATAAATTTAACACTAATAATAACCGGTTTCAAAGCAACTGTGCTTTCCCAAGCCAGATAGATATGAACTCTCTTGTTACAATAACATAAATAAGTATCAGAAACGAGTAATGATAACTAAAATAGTGTTATTCTAGTACAATGTATTATTTATATGAGTCAGAGATAGGCTAAAAATTTAAGAAATTTGTAATGTGTTAAATTACAACCAAATAACAAATTAATTTTATAAAAATGGGGTTGGGATTTATTCAAGTCCCTGAAAGTATAATAATTTCAGCGACACATGCACAATAACAGGCCGGATGGAAAGACGTTTGAAGTAAGTGCAGCTGTTGGAATGAATGGCCTTCTCCCAGAAACATTCTCCACCCCCCCCTCCGTAAGCCTTACGAAATTATTATTATTACAGGCTTTACGGGTTACGTAACGACGATCTACCTTGTGAGAGTATAAAGTGAATTCTAAGATGTGTGAACTGACGATTCAGAGACATAACGTATTCATGAAAGTTAATAAGAAGAAGAATTGAAAAAAAAACGTGAATTATGAATTATTGTTTTAAAAAAAATATATAAAGATGATGTGATTCTAGCATTAAAGTATTTAAGATAGGAGACATAAAATTTAAAAGTTTGTGAGTACAAAGGGTCAAATCTGAACCATTACGGAGATGGAAAAATATTGATAAAAATACAATTTACACTACATAATAATAATATTTGGATAATTTGTATAGCGCCGATTTTGTGAAAAATCACCTCAATATTGGATACATAATGAAATAATCCACGATATCGCGTGCAATTCTTCAAGTATAAGTCAGCCGAGCAAGTTGGGAGTGTATTTCTTATAAAATTATACGTAAGTATTCTTAAATAATCTTGCTACACACTGCTATTGACATTGTTTATTGTGAATGAATAAATACCTACATACCTATAATAATAGGTATACTAATATTATAGTTACTTACATGTATTTATATTTGTAAAGTACTTTTGAGGTGATTTTTCACATACAAATGATCCAAATGTAATTATTATTTTATTCAGAGGAAGCTACTGGTTTTGATGATTTGCATTCAGGGCAATCAACAATGAATATATCTTAAGAGAATACTTTGTTTTAAAACCACAAAATTTATTACGATGAAGGCCAACCGGTTTAGCTTCGTCAGGGCATATATAATAACTTTCGACGAAGCTAGATCCAAGAGAAACCGGTTGGCCTTCATCATAATAAATTTTGGGGTTTTAAAACAAAGAATTCTTTTATTATTAATACAATGTCTAACCACCATGTGATTGCTTCTTACGAACAAAAATCTAAGACCAGAGTCCCGCTTTTTCTGGTGGTCATATCATTATAAATGTCAAGAATTGACACCATGCTCTTATGAACTTGTTTGCTTGTATATGTTTCTTCAAATAAGTCCTACTCTAAGCAAATATCCTGTTTCCTATCAAGCTTTATCTTAAATTACTTATTTTAGTCCTAAATCCATTCCTTTTTTCAATAATTTTAACATGCATTTAACAACATGTCTTTTGAATTGATAATCTAGAACACCTTTGAAGGGTGAATGCCAAATAAAATACATATGTACGTCTAAGAATCGGTTCAGATATCAGTTAAAACTTAATAATATAGTTCAAAGATTGCGGACCCAATAAAAATGGTTTTATTACAACGCTAGTTCCTCTAATAAGGAGGGGTCCCAACAACCGCCACAATATTCCCGGTCACTTAGAAGTAAACCTTCTTATATCTACTTCATATGTATTGTATTTCCGTTGTGAGACTTTCCTTTGTTGTACGGTGTTTTATCCGGGGGAGTGATGTAATATTGAAGATGGTGAACGGCGGTCTGGGGCAGTGCGGTAGCTACCGCCCGGCAGGCTGGGTAGGCCGCGCGGGCCGGAAATGACTGCCAACCGTTTGATAAATCAAGTTTAAAAATTCTGTCGTGATTACCACTATTATTTGCTACTAAAGATTGTTTAATTTGATGGAATTGAAGAGATTCAATTCACCTGCACTGTATTCAAACTAACCATCACGCCATGCCATCGAAGGGGTAGACAGAGACGTTGAAACGCGTATTTTGGCGAATATCTCATTTACAAGATGCTGCCATGTCTTACTGTGGATCCTCGACGTAATCTTCTATCAAAATTACGAGTCACTATATTTTTTCTGATAATCCTTTTCCTTTCTATGCACTTTAAGCATTCATTTATTTCTTGTTCATTACACTTACATCCACCTAGCATTGTTTTGGATATTCTCATTCGGTCAATAGTGGATATAAGGTCAAACATAGTTTTACCACCCAGGGAAATAATTTTAAATGCATTCAGTCTACTTTCGTTCTTTTCGTCTTTTCGTCATTTCTGCGCTAGTGCCCTACCTTACTTTTCATTGTGAATTCTTGAAAATTTAAATTAATTCCCTGATCGAGATATGCGTAAATATGATCAAATACAGATATACACGGTGTTAACAATTCATTTTATAAAACGGTGAATTTAGTATTGAATAGCATAAACCTTTATTGATACTATTCTATTGCACTATTAAAATATCATTTCGTGTTGAAATATTGTCCAGTTTACAAGCTTATCCTTGCAAATTTTTGAATTCGTTGCGCCACTGGACTGGAGCTTTCGTTATTTATACCAAGACTGCACTTGAAAGGATTTCAGCATTATTATTATTTCGGACGCGGGGAATCATATTATATTAAGAAGGCGGCTGAGGATTTATCGCGACTTTCTCCATTAAGGAGGCTATACGTCGGGAAATGTCGCACACGACAATACGCATTGTTTGGGAAATCATTAAAACAGCACTGCCAGGAGAGAAGAAGGGTGGAATGGATGATCGATTCACCCAGCAGTAATGTGGCCTAAGTGGGTAGCCTTTGAGTCCTCGAAAGCAGCACTCTTTGTGTGATAAATTGTCTCGCAGAAGTTGCTAAGTAAACACCTTAAAATAATTGACGATTAATTTGGTTGCATCTCCGTTAAAATCGATGGTGAGTTGTTTATTTTTGGAGATTATACAAAGTAAAGAGTGACGAAAAATATTAATTTTAAATGGTGGGTATGTGTAGGGGTTAATATTTTAGAGTCACATTGAAGGAAGCTAGTGGAAAGATGGGAATTTTAAGAACCGTTTCGGTTTTAAATGATAGAGGTAAAGTACCATAGATACGAGTAGGTTAATTAAAGTTATTCAACTTAAAATAATCACTGTGGGGATTATTTAAGTGCAAAGAGTATCCGTGAATAGATTATTTTAGTATCTACCAACATTTAAAGTATTCATAAGATAGGTTTTTAGGGTTAAAAGCACATTAAAATCTCAATAATAATTAGTTTTATTCGTGCGAAAGGAGTTGAATTTAAAAGTTAAAAATGATCAATAAAGGAAGTATTAATATTTTACACAAATATGAAGACATGCCAAGACACAAAATAACATGTTATAGTTAGAAAAAGCTGATTGAATTCTGTGGACATGCTGCACGGTACTGATATTAAATATCTTTCAGATTGAAAAAGTTAAGACGACAAAACAACTTGATGCAGTTGGCTCGTTCTGTATGGCACGTAGGGACATAACACTGGGGATGAAATTGGTGCAATTTTGAAATAGGATTTATGTTATTACGAGTGAAAACGTATCTTCACAGAATTGAAATAAACGCAACTTAAAACAATAATCTAAGAAACCAAAATATTTTACCTGAAACAAAAATGAAAAATATGTTAGATTTTATCATTCAATATATTATGTTAGAACTATTAACGGTAGGAATAGCGACATGTACTTAGGTCAAGAAAAAAATAAATAAGAGCTAAATAAGCTATGCTTTAATATGTGACCGCCAATGAAATTAGGTAATATAAGTTAGTATGTATTAGAACGTATCTGTCTGCAGGAAAGAGTATACAATATTGTATTTGGGTGTAAATGAGAGACCTTTATTCGGACAGTGATACGTTAGACTGGTTGGCTTTACTGAGTGATAGACATACGACCAACAACTCATATTAGGAAACTAAACTTTCTTAAATCTTGGGGTCCTTTCTAAAAATTGAAAATGTTTCATTATTTTGATCCTACCTACCTACGAAGCCAAATAGGATATCTACGAATTGAGACAGAATTGAAATATACTTAGTTTGGTAAACACCAAAGGAAAGGCACAAAAATAACATTTTTTTATAACGTAGATAATTAAAAACAATATATGTAAAACACTCTTCCTCATTAAATATCATCATTCCAAATTCAAACATTGCGTGAAATGGTTATACTTAAGTTGCTACTAGATTTAGAAAATTCCAGGTACTCTCAACCCTTTTTTCTAGCTTTTCTTTTATTGTATTACCCTTCTTTATTGTGAAAATACCATTTTGTTTATCCAAATTTGATTTATTTTGTGTTTCCAAATAAATACGGTGGATGCCATAATCTCACAGAAAACGAAAAATTAATACAATGATAATTTACCCCAGCGCACCTAACAACAATAACTACAATACATGTTTCCTTAACTCGTAGATACATCCGCTACTAGAACTATATAACCTTTAAGTCTTCCGGTCGTGCAGCGGTTTCCGGTCGGAACGTCTCAAACAATACAATATTCCCATGTATTTTCACAAGTCTGTAGTTAGTGTGACCAAACATAAGCGTCGTAGATACCGATTTTAATATCTTGTGATATTGATTGAGACGTGCAAGGATTAGCGAGAACCACAAAAGCGAAAATAAATAAATAATGATAAAAAATAAATTATAAATTGACAAATAATAAGTTCTGAAAGTTTTTTTTCCACGCGTGACAATATCAAAGAGATTTGTATTAAAGCTTTCTGCACTACCAATTACATTTGACATTTGGATTGCATCTTTGTGAAAAAGCTACTTTCGTGAGGCCATAATTCTAAACTCTAGTACCTTTACCCATTACACTAGCAAATGAGAAGTGATAACGCCTGCTCACTGTTTATAGATAATCAATTACCAATCTCGCAGGTAATAAATAATAAAAAAAAAACAAGTAAAAGTAAAGGATGAGTGGTAGATTATTACGCAAACATTGAACAAAAATCCAAAAATCCACCTATTTCCAGGAAATATCAGATGAAACCGATTGAAGAAACCTTATTAAAAATAAAATCAAAGCCGGACTGGGGCTAAATCGATAGCCCATTACGTATTCTGCAGGGAGTATCTCTAAGTAATTTTTCATTGAGTCAGCAAGGAGATTTTTTTTATTAAGTTTTCCCGTTTAATTTGCATCAACCCCCGTCGATCGGTAATACAAATATAGAGAATGAGTGCTATTTATAAGTTTAATGAATTTGAGAATAGTTTAAAAACACATTTTAAATCACCATATTTATTTAACCTCTAATCATAATTAATGGTATAATTAACCTTTTAAAGTTGGATTGAAAAAGAGCTCAGAGAGAAGGGATAGGTTAGGGGTATGCAAAGGAAACTAAGCGGTTTACAGGGGATAAAATGAGAAATTATTGATTATAAATAAAACAGCGTATGTAAACGCAAATGACGTAGCGGATCCTAACATTCACAATTCATTTGAATCATATTACTTATTATTCACGCAAATTCCTCAATCGCCCATTTTACTCGTTTACACCTATCGTAATATATATATTTTTTCTTCGGGTTTATTGATCTATAGAAATGCACCGTTAATAAACCGAGAAATGATAAGACTTACCTTTGGTTACCTACCATTAACGAGTTCTGACAATTTCTTGCATTAATACAAAAAACATTGTATATAAACTGAATTATTATTATAACAACTGTTAGTATTAAGTGAAAATATATATTTTTGTACAATGGATTAAATTAAATGATTAAAAAAAAATTAAAAAATGTGAGACTTGCATTGCCCACAGTTATATAAGCCAAGATCCACCCCGTGTGCCCCCGTTTCGCGGTCTATCATTTTCTTATCGGGTTTATTATTCATAATGTTGGCAACTCATTATAGGACGTAAGGAGCTACAGAGGAAAAACCCGCCCTTAAGTCGGGCGAGAAATTAAATTCTTTAGAAAATATTCAAGACGGTAGATAAGCGTGTGTAATGATTTTGCTTTATTATGAAATTCTTAACAATTTTTCTTAAAATCTCTGCATTTTTATCAAGAGTTGTTTGAATTTTTCCTAAAAATGTTTGAATTCTTTTTTTTTTAAGAACCTTGTTTTCAACTTGAATTGCCATTCGAAAATAATATCGTTTGTGTTTCGTTTCACGGTTCTTTGACGTTTAAATGTATACCTAACTCAAAAGTTTTATTCTACAAAATAACCAACGTAGAAAATTGAATTAAACAACCACCTCTGGGCAGGTGTGCCAATTACTTGATTAACTTGCGTAATATTTGACGGAGAACAGTTATTTTTTTATTATTTAAAAAAGATTATTTGTCACACTTTTTCCACGAAGGAAACGTATATATGTGTGAGTTAATATTATGGGTATCACAATGGGGCTTTTTTCAAAGAACTGGCACCATGCGACTAGCGGAAAACTAGGCGTACATGAAAAAAACGCTCACTTACAGAAAAATTAATGTGATCGTGAAAATGAGCAGTTTTTCTAACTCGTTATTTTATTGTGGAATATCTTTCGTGTGGAACGAAGTGCATTTGTATTTCCCACTACATTTGAATTGGACATCTTCATATGAATAAAAAACTGCCTTCCTTTCACAACATGTTTCCGAATCGGTTGGTGATGAAGGTCCTCTGATTTTACAACAATTCAAAAAAACATTCATTAAAAGCGAAGTCAATATATTCAAGAGCATTCTTGTGAGTACCTACTTGAGTGTGGGTTACGAAAGATAACTGTCTCACCAAGAAAAACGAAACACGAGAGAAAATTAATGAAAAAATATGTTTGCATACGACTTTTAAATTAAGTCCCAAAGCCTCATATAAAATCAATCCCGAAAATTAATGAAAAAAAAAGTAATTATTTTTTGTAAAAAAATAATTGGAAGTTTTTTTACAAATGACTGAGGTAATAATGAAATTTGTTGAAAATGTCAGAAAATTTTATATCAAAGCTTGTAAAATTTTATCTTCGAGGAAAATAAACGAGGCAACTTTGCATGGCAGCCTATCCAAGTCAAATCTAACTTTTCCAATTCACGTTCTAGGCGAAATTGCATACATAATATATTTCGAAAAGCAATTTATTTAATAGATTGATTTCAGTAGCAAAAGCCAACATTCATTTATAATTTCAAAGTTTTAATTACCGAGGGAATTCCTGTAAGCACGGAAGGTGTTGAAATGATATCCAGATATAAAAACTGGTAGATAATTTCAGTATCACCTTAGTGAAAGACTATCATTCTGAATCAAAACGTTGCTTCAAATGGCTTTAGCCGTGTTAAGTGATCTGAATAGCCAGGTACTTCCAAAGCTTTCTCTATCCCATCTCCTTTCCTTCTCACATCAACTACTGTAATATTTTATAAACATTCAATTTTGTCTGTCATAGCGGAAATTTTCCTAGTTGGACAGTCAAAACCTTTCTTTCCTTTTTCGTAATTAAAAAAAAATACAGCGTGTTTTTTATACGTTTTTCAGACACACTTTTCGGAACCTGTGGTCTACGACACACCCATCTGCAGAATGTGTTTGGCGGAAGGCAACGGTAGAGGGGAAGAAGAAGTGAAAGATGGTTCAACAATATTAAACTTTTTAAATTAAGGAAATATAGCGTAAATAATTGTAAACATTCAGAATAGTGGTTTCCCACCAGGGCGATAATTTTTTTTTTTTCAATTTCTTTATTCATTTTAATAACATTACAAAATAAAATTTTAAGGCGTTATTAAAGATATGTACAAAAAAATATATGTGGAGTAAACAAAAAAACAGAGTACACTGCATATAATATACAATATAAAACAAGATTTAATAATTAAACAGAATAGATATATGGTAAATACAAGTTAAGCAAGCAGCAATAAAACTTGCTGTTTAAATACAGTTTCGCTGATGCAAAAAATATCGATATCCGAAGCGATTCGATTCAACAGCAAGAGTGCCCTCCCCACCGGCATGAACATTGGCAAGTTAGTCCTGCAGGCCGGAAGATAAAACAATCTATGCTGTCGATGACGGCGATAACCATCGGGAACATAAAAGTTAATGCTCTCCATGATAGCTAAGTTTTCGAAACATCCACGTATCAATTTGAAGAAATGGGTGACGATGTACACATCCCTTCTGACCCGTAGATGGTTTGTTCCCAGCATACCCAAGAGAAACTTAGTCGGATAGAGCCACGGGTAGTAACCGTACTCCCTCAAGTAGAGAAATCTCAGAAATTTCTTCTGAACCCTCTCCAACATGAGGGGTACTTCTCCCTCGTGCGGACTCCAAATCACTGATCCACTCTCCAGCCTGCTTCTTACCAAGGAATTAAATAATATTGTGAGAACCCGGTTGTCTCTAAAGTTTTTCGCAGTACGTATAACGAAACCCAACATTTTCAATGAAGTGCCACAGGTCATTTCGATATGAGTATGAAATGTTAGCCTACTATCAAACATGATCCCAAGATCCTTCATAGTGGAAACACGTTTTAAACTTTGGTCGTTCATAGTATACCGGTAAAACCAAGTATGATACGCATTTGTGAAAGACAAAATGAAACATTTAGAAATATTGAACTCAATCCGATTTCTTTTACTCCAGTCAATAATTCTATTAATGTCTGACTGGAGTCGATTGCAGTCTTCTAAAGTTTGTATTTCAATGAATATTTTTAGGTCATCCGCGAAAAGAAGAGACCTTGAATGCAGAATAACTTCTGAAATATTATTTATAAATATAGAGAAGAGGAGCGGACCTAAATTAGAACCCTGAGGTACTCCAGAGAGCACATAGAATATTTTTGACGTGCATATTCCGTGTGACACAAATTGCTTTCTTTGTGTGAAATAGTTGGAAAAGAATATGGGGAGTCGTAAAGAAAACCCTATTGTTGACAACTTGTTCAATAAGATGTCATGGTTAACGGTATCAAATGCTTTAAAAAAGTCACTGTATGAGCAATCTACTTGAAAGCCTTTATCTAAAGATTTGGAAACATAATCAGTGAGTACAAGTAGATTTTTTTCGGTTGATCGACCTTTTCTAAACCCATGCTGTTCCGATATTAAGAATGGCTCTACTTGAGACAGCATGTATTTATGGAGTATTGATTCGAAAAGCTTTGCCGGGGCAGATAGTATTGCTATCGGTCTGAAATTTTCCACAGATGTCTTCGACCCGCTTTTAAAAATAGGACAAATTTTTGACACTTTCCAGGAATCAGGAAATATACAAGTTTCTAGAGAGAGAAAAAAGTATTTTCCTGTCTAAAGAACCAGCGTTAACGATTCACTTGGCTGAAAGATAACATAATATATTAATAACCGTTGTAAAGTTACTAACATAAAAAAACTATTTTTGAAACTGATTGATACGTGATGCAAATCGATGGAAAAATTGTGATTATTTTTTTTTTAATTCAATCAACAGATCTGAAGACTAGGTTGAAACTTGCCTGTGGACTAAAATGAAAAAGTGAAACAAAGTTTTTAAATTTTATATTAAAACACGTTTATAATTTTAAGGCGATGATATCATTTGATTCTATCAGTAGCAAGTGAAAAACACAAAAACCGAACCTCCGAGGATTTATATTAATATTGAATGTAAAAAAAACCTTAGTAGGTATTCTGCTATATTTTGAAATCCCCTTGAAAGCCGGGCACTTTGGGCCAATCCTCAACATTTCAGTTAAAAGGTCAAAACATTTTAAGGGGAGATGCAATAAATTATTCGCAGCACGCGTCCAAGTTAAATAAAAAATATTTTCAACGATATCATTTTGAATCGACGTAAATAAATCAAACTTTTCCAATATGGCTCGCCAGCGGGGAATATATTTATTTATAGGTACGGCTGGGTCCGGCCTGGGGGCATCTGATGAATTACGTGAACGTTAACATATCTTAAAAAGAAAGACCAAAATATATATTACATATTCGAAAATGGGGTGGACCGAGGAACTCGTCTGATGAATTGCTGCGAAATCTGAAGCTGATCTTGACTTCTTAATCAGTCATGGTTAAACAAAAAAAAATCTTTTATATACACAACTTTATTTTATACTGAAATTTTGTTAACAAAGATCCAGTATTATCAGATTAAAAAAACGGTTCAATCAACGAAATTCAGTTCATGTACAGTTAGTTTATACAGTTTGTTATTTGCGCGATTATTATCGAGGTCACAATTATAAGTAAATAGTTATTTGTGGAAAGATGGTGGTAGGTTGTACGAAAAATCGTTAAATAATTTATATGATTAATTGATCGTAAAAATATATTATTTGTTGTGGAAGCCAATCCCAAACCAACAAAATTTTGAAGTAAATGCGCTGTTAATTTCACTAAAACGCCTGATAAACAAATACCGAGTTATATTAATAAACTAAAATGGTGCACATGAAAAAAAAAACAAGATGTTTTAAGTTTTTGGATAATACTCAGAAAAGTTTTCTATAACAAGGGTTCTCAAACTTTTTGGGACATGGAACCTTAAATGGCTGATTGGTGTTGGTGGAAGCCTAGTTACATCGCAGTTGTAATGAAAGCTGTGTCAGCGGAACAATGTTAAATATCGACCGTTTTTACTAGTGGATTTAGGGTTTATTTAAGATCTAGGGATTTTTTTTATTATTTTCGCGTGGGGGTGGGGGGTGTTGGCTAATTCAGCCAAAATTATTGTTTTCACATTTTCGGAAACTTTAAAAATCTTCATTTTTACTGAAACAATCTATTTATCCATTTTGGAGAGAAATTTAAAAAATAGACACTACCTGCTCTACTTAGGGATTCATTTAGGATATGGGGTATGGATTGACGAAAACGTTTGAAATGTCACCGACACAAAAATGTCGAATACGTTGCAAAACCCTAACGTCCCCCGCGGAACTCGGCGGTTCGAATATCAACCATCTCTACATCAAATATATTTTCAGTTCATCATACAATTTAACGTTTTACGGTTTTCGGAAACCGTCACGGAACCCATTTCAGGAACCGCTGTTCTATAAAATAACTGTTTTACACTTTTTGATTGATTTGTGATTCTTATTCACTTCCATTTAATCTCATTTAAAAACACCGAAAACCAAACATATTGAAAACCTTTGAAAAAATAAGAAATAAGTTAACGGTACAAAAAATGCCCTTAAGAAAGATATAGTAAAAATAACAAGCAAAAATGTTCAGCTGGGTCCACTAGATTAATTGCCCAAGAAAAAGAAAAATTAACGTTGGTTTGAAACAAATTGAAAAGACGTAGTTTGATATTAATTTTATAACATCATGCTTGTAATACGTGACGCCATCTTCGCTCAGAAGTGCTTAAAGTGAGCAAAAAACTTGTCACTTTCAATTAGTTTTTGTAGCGGAAAAGCATTTAAGTCGCGTCTCCCGCCTGATGCGCTTTTAATACATCATTTTAAACGCATTAAGCGGGGACATCGTGGTGACAATCTCCAGTAATTGCCAGGCGGGGATGGAATATTACCAGGGAGCAAGCGAGTGAAAAGAGGGCAGAGAAAAGAAATAGAATGAAGAATAGGTGGACATATTATACCCTGACAAAGGAGAGCCCCCGGGAATAGGCGGAAAAATGATAAACTCCCAAAAGATGAAAGCTTAATGAAAAATGAAACAATAAATCATTAGAGCGAACATTGGATTGAAACAGAGTTCATTTAAATGGTTCTAAGAATTGCGGACATTGAAAAAAAAAATTTGTTGGGAAAATGCGGAAAAATGAGGCACTCAAAATAGGGATAAAATAGAAAAATAATGTTATTTTGAAATCCTTCGAATATTGTTTCAGCCGGGTCTTTGAAACACGGGCGATTACTTTCAATGTAAACAATAACCCTTTTCATTTCTAGGAAATTATTATTTTGTTAAAAGGTTTTTTTCGAATAACTCTTAACATAATATCGATCAAAAAGAGCAATTACGAAATTATCTGTGTTTAATTATTAAACCTTTACATATTTTCCAGTAGAAATGGAGCATTTCATTAACTTTTGACTTTAATCAGAAATTGTTTTATTTAAAAAACAGAAAACTGAAACTCACAAACATCGATCGAGCTCTGCCGTCGTGAAATGCGCACGCCTTAGCGTGTAACTTTTTTCGGAATTTTCAGCTCTCACTGTCATTCCACAATAAATTAACGAGGTTTGAAACATCAATTAAAACATAATAAGACTCCATATTGTTTGTTACATAATCTCGGTCATCATTTAACTATCGGAAGATACCGGGTAGAAAAGCTAGTTTTCCATAAAGATAAAATGTTTGTTTTTAATGTAAATAATACATTTCAAAAGATAATAACTATTAACGAACTATTTAATCACTTCTAGATTTAACTCTGCCTTATACAATAAACACATCTATTCCACACTGGATAATTATCTAGCTTCAAGTCCAAACCATCCAGCCAATTCACTGCCCTTTACTTGTAGACCGGATATTGGGGGTGCGCCGCCCCCTACGCCGCGCTGCCTTCCACAGCTTGCAGGATACGGGATGTCATTTCCGGGGCGTATAGACTTACCTAGACGGAGTACGTGAAGTATGGAGAGACGTGAAATATTCGATTGGAAAGCAAAAATTGATTGGAGTTGAAAGTGGAATTATTTAAAAATTATTTACTTACTGCAACCACAGGAATATATTAATAAAGACTCTAAGCTATAATACACAAATAAATGAGATTATTTTTTTCTAATTCCATTAAATTAAATGGAAAAAAAATCTAGTTCTACAAATTGAACACAAAAACTATAAATACATAAGAATACATTGACGCTGTGAAAATGCAACTTTTGGTAGAAAATAAAAACTGTAAAAAAATGTGGAACCATTTAAGTGATATTGGAAAGAGTGATTGGCTGCATTCTTATCTGTTGTGATTTTGAATTTGAAAAAATAATTATTATTATTATTTTTTTTTTACTTAATTTGAAATGTACCTTATACTGTAAAATGTAACTATAGAGAGCTATAACTATGATTTGAATTAGTATACCCACGCACTGGCTTTTGCCTATGTGGGATTTTTTTTGTTATGTCTACATTATTTTATTATTTCTGTAATTTTTAAATGTATGTAACAAAATAAATCAAATAAATAAAAAAAAAATATATATATTTTTTTATTTTATTATTATATCCACACAGGAAGCCCCGAGGGAAATTATATCTCACAGGGTCTATTTAATCGTTGGGATGCTGTATAGAGGGTCTGGTTGAGGAAAGGAAGGAGTAATCCTGTGTCTTAAAGAGACCCGCGTTGTAGAAGGGAGGAAGCTCAGAGGCCGGAAAATTTTTCCACAGCCAAGCTGTTATCACGGGACGAGTGTTAACCGCGTACAATTGTTGGGTGCGCGTTTGGAATGTTTTCTGGCTATGCACTGGTGCCGAGGTCGGTCAGTGAACAATTACATTTTTGGAAAGCTTTGCTTTTTTTACTTTCATCTTTATAGCCTTTATTTCAGATTTACCGAGGTAGTAATCAAAAATCTGTTAACAAAAAAATCAAACAAAACTGAAACTGCTAAAATCCAAATACGGAAAATGAAAAACTTAATCATAAAAATATTTCTACGGCAAGCGGTAGAAATCGAACCATCGAATTAATTTTCACAATTAAACAACGAAGGCTGTCACTCATCCTTCTTTGTCTATGGTTTAATGATAAAATCAACCCCTAAAACAGATTGAAGGGTACACCAACTAGACACCGCGAAACGGAAAGTGATTTTTGCCCCGCCAAAGAGACTATCAGTTTCCCGCAGACGCCAACTAGGCCTAATCAATCACCGCACTACGCGACAGACGCCGTAGAAATATGATTACTACAATAATTTAATCAAATTCTAGCCAATAAAGCCTTCGCTGAGGAAATAATGGCATGACACTGTTATGATAATAATTTCTTTATTAAACTCCTTATACATGACAAATATTTAAATTTAACGCATTTAAGAAATAAGGTTTATTTTTTACATAATAAATACAAATTAAAGTACCATATACTCGATTTTACATGGCAAGAAAAAACAAAATTAAAAAAAAAAATTCAGGCGGTGGTGATGATCAGGTCAATAAGGAGAAACTTTTTCAAGAATCAATAGGATTTCACTTCTGGATCTCTCCTCACTGACATGAAACAAGTTGATATCGGAAGAGATTTTGTTCAGGAGTAAAATACTCCTCCCCACCGGCGAGGAGTATTTTACTAACCATTGGCAGATTTATATAAGATGACTTAGGAACATGGATGAAAACAAGTACGTTTATTTTAATCACGAGTGAAATTTTATTTAAAAAAAACATTACATAAATTTACGTAATACAATAGGAACTGTATCGGAAACTGTGGGAAGTGCCCAAAAACTAGGAAGTTAAGTATGCAGAAAATTTTGTAAAACGATATTTTCTGCATATTTTTATTTATTTTTATATTTACTCGTTATAATACATTGGTGTGTAGATTCAAGTTACTTTCAGATAAGCGTTTTAAATTTCAGTTTTGAGGAAAAAATGACAATATCAGGAGCAAAGTATTCGATGACCTCCGTGGCAGAGCGGTTAAAATTCTCAGCTACGAATCTAGAGGTTGCAAGTTTGAGGCCTGGCAAGGTTTTTTTTTCTTCTAAATTTGATCTGATATTTAACATAAAATTTAACTATCACCGTGGTGAAAGATCACTGTTCAGAATTAAACGTTGATTGAAATGGCATTAGTCGTGTTTTGTGACCAGCCAGACTGAATAGCCAGGTACTTGAAAACCTTCCGCTTTCCCATCTCCTTCCCTCCTCACTTCCTCTAGCCTCTCAACATACCCCAATTGCAAATGCCATATTCCCACTAGCCCCGGAAAGTTAGGAGTTTTGTACAGTATAAACAAAATAAATCGTTTAAGAGTTTGATCATTTATCCGACACACACAAAAAGTAGGTTAGTTCTGCGCCTCGCAACAGTGGATGATCTGTGCCCACGCGCTATGGTAAAATTATTATGATCGTAAAAGGCAATATTTTCAATGCTGATGTAACCATTATAAGAAGATATCCTTGAAAAAAAAAGGCTTTTAAAATTGACGATAATGCTGTGATAAAACTGTGAATACCCAGCAGTGTAAAAATCATCGATTCGTTCGCCGGGCTATATCTATTATCTATTTAAGAAATTCCATTTTTAAATGTGAGATCGTCATTGTTGTAAGTCTGTTACCGAGTGTGTGTAACCCAATGCATGATAAAAATATTATTGCAATTCATTCTTTAATTTTAAACTCATTTTAATTGTCTGGAATAATTTCGTTGTTCAAATCATACAATTATTGATTGTTGAAAGAACCTTCAAAGAATATGAAAGTATAAAAAAGCACAGAAAATAAAAACAAACGGTTATTATTAAGACTCGAACTCGAGATATCCACTCTATTTGGTAGCAGCGCAACTACCAACTCTGCAATCCCAACTAATTTACTAGACCTCATTTTTAACAATTATGTATTTCTTGAAAACCATTAATAGTCTTTTATAATGTTTCACATTTTCCGATGTTTTGGCAGCCATCTTTATAATCGCTAGCAAGGATCTATTCGAAACACATAATTTTTCTTTTGTCATGAAAAGTACAAACGTACGTACTATCCAGAAGTAAATAAAAATAATACGTGCAAAGAAATCCTCTAAAGAAGAAGACACAAATGTGCTTATGTTATAATAAATACTAGCAATAAAATTCCTTGGGTCAATGATCCAAAACACTAACGTTCCAAATGAACATTAATAATACTTAGGTATTAAATGCGACAAATCTGTACAAAATATTACAAAGCAAGGCATTATTGGGAGAACCGTTATTTTTAAAACAGTAAAATGAATAACAATGAACTAAAAACCCATGCTCCATATCCCGTGTGCTATTAATCTGAGCTGATTCATGAAAGAATAATCAAAGTGGTTTTAGGGCCCAATCCATCAAAGGGATGGCCGCCATGTGAAAATAATTCGTTTAAGGTAATCGCGTTTGTTTAGGGATGTTACATCCGCAAAGTAGCAGTTTGGGCACGGCCATTTATCAAAAAGTCAATATTATTAATCAAACCCACCCTTTTTGATGAAACCGTGAGACGTTCTTTCATAAAACGGAATTATTCTGAAGGTTATTTGAACCTGAAAGATTGATGACGATTTTGGGGAGAATCGTGTTAATTATAATGAAAAATGGTCGAAGAAAAAGATCGGCTTATAAATTTGATGGACTTTTAAAATTAATATAGTACCTACTACGCAGAAAACTAAACGCGTCACATAATTGATTAATTATTATTGCGAAAAATACCCAAAGGAAAGGGCCTAAGCAACAATGTAATTTTCAGTAGGTCAATCACTTTAATAAACAAAACGGTTTTGGCAAACCGTGCATTGATCAGGGTATTATATTCTGACTATTAGTGGTTTATTATAAAATAAAGTAACGAACACAAAGTTATAGAGAATAAAAAATGAGAGTAAAATAGTAAAAAAAGCAACAGAAAAAGTTTCCCTGGCCGCAGTGCGTTTATTGGTCTGGCAGGTCCAGCTTAACGTTTAATTAGTGGCCCAGACGATAGCTGTCGAAAGCTGCACAGCCAAGACTCAAACCCACAGGGAAAACGATTCGAGAAAGGCTAATATGTATGCAAATCGGGAAAGAAAGGCTGGAGGAATGTTTTGTTTCACAACAGCAGCTAATGTATCGATTGGACCGGCTGGACATTGCATTTGCATGCAAATCGGGTTTAAACTTTGTTTAATTAAAGCGGTGGCCAAGATAAAACCAAACAGAAAGCTGCATAGTTGGTTCAGCACGCTCACCAATGCAGTTTCCAATACGACATATAAACCCATACCGCTGACAGATCAGTGGTAACATCTCCTTCTTTCTCATGTCGACACGTGTAACAGAACGAGAGGTCAAAACGGTAGGACAATAGTTCAGAACTTTTGGACTCGTTTGTGTTCGAAGTCTCAAACAGAATCGATTCAATTTGGGACATTCTTTTCATTTATTTTATTTCCGCTTTCCTAAAAGGTTCTTTTTACTGTAGATATAAATTAAACTAGGGTACCGGGGTGACAGACGGGACGAGGAGGTATTCCTTTAGCACAACAATCCGCTGACAAAGCGCCGCGCGATTAGGCCACCGTGAAATGTCCTTTTAATGGTAGCGGCGAAACTGCACCTGTGACCTGAACTACGTTTGTTGGCGGAACGTATCCGTCCGAAGTGTCCAACCTTCCGCCGGTATGGGCGCCTGGCAGCGGACACAAACTTTGACTGGAGAAGCAAAAAGGAAAATAAGTGTTTACTTGAGAGATACAAGAAAAGTTTCGCGTGTATTATGTAGAGTAGGTGAAGTGAGTTGGGAGGGAATTTTATGGCGGCGTTATTTATGAAATGGGAATCGCTTTAAGAAAAATGCTCCAAGTAGAGCGTAGATATGTGCATAAATAATAGTGTGAAGAAGCTCATGTTGCAAATAATCTACTCTTAACAAAATGCGATGTTTATTTATTTTTAGATCAGACTAAATTTAGTTCACAATAAATTGGGACCACGTTTGTGGAAACCATAACATTAAAAAAATCATTACTGGCATAATAAACGTTTAATATAAAAATCAGTTGGACACAGAGCGAAAGGACGGAGAAAATAGTGTTAACATAATATATACAATATACTTGTAAGACGCGCAAGTGAATGGAAGAAAATGTCGGGCACGCTCCTGGATGACATGCCACAACCAAGTGAATTAAATACTTGAGTTGGGTTATTTCAAGAGTCTATATAACAGAGAAGTTATATACGAGACGATTTATGAATGTGAATAGCTCGTCTAGACTCCGCGCGGCGATCTTTCGAGGCAGTTCCCCCGAGCTAACAAATAAATATTATAGCAGTCCAAAGGGCAAAATAAAGTGTACGGGATCATGTGTGACTATAATGATATATCCGAACCTTTCCATCAATGTTCAACTATAGCTTGATACTTTGTTTATTTTTATTTAGATGTGTTTATTTGACTTGTTCGCACTTGCCTAGCTCATGTGTCGCACGCCGCGCGGAGTCTGGACAGAGCTATTGAAGCAAACAGTTTGTCACAAGACAGAGTGGTGTGGCGGTCCATCCTCCTACCATCACACCCCGCGGGATTAAATGCGATGTTAGTTATGCTTATGTTCTTTTTTCCCATTGTAAGGTAATTGGTATTGATATATATTGAACAGTTAATAATCCAAAATAATAAAAACAATAATAATAAAACTAACATCGTAGCAGAGTAAAAAGATCCTTTACACGTTTCTTTCATTATTATTAAACGTTTGTTTTGTTTTGGTCAAAACAAAATATGTTTTCATTCAAGTATAATTTCAAGCTGCGAAGTGGTTGGTTTCTTCGATAATAACTATTTCATTTTTTTCCAAGGAATAATATCTTGTAACTGAGATTCAGGCCCCTAACCTTACGGTTACTAGTTTGAGAGCCGCTGGTCTATTTAATATCCAGCGGTTCCAACTTCCCAAACTTCTAGTCGAGTAGGCACCAGGCGAGCAGAGATTGAAGTAGGTTATAACTGGGCCAGTCATGAATAAGTCAGTAAGTATTAATTTCGGAGGGTATTAAAGCAAGTACTCATCTCGTAAGACTGAGGAGAGTGATTCGTAATATTCGGCGCATTTAGCTTAGCTCGGAAGTGCGCCGTAAATTCTCGGGACTTAATGACTTCAGACTCTCCTCGCACGGCATTCGAGCAGAAGACACATTCATTGGGCCTGCTTTCAGTGGGTGGTGTAAACTGTGTATGTGCTAAACTACTTTAATCTCTTCGAGCGTGTACTGAGGTTTCTTCATCATCATTTTCACTCATTTTTTCGTGAAACTTTGTGTTACAGGGCGAGACATCATACATACAAGCTACCTCTAGTTGCAAATTCTAACTCAATTCATCACATAATGAGATAAGTAATAACATAAGTTTGACAAATATATGTAAAAACAATCCTCACTCATCTTTTTACGAACAAACATAAATATTACGAAAAAAGACCATACACTCGTTGTACTCGAAATGCTAACAAAGATTTAATTTAAAATGATGTTATCTTTACTACTTTTGGACAACGGAGTTTTAGGTACATTGCGACAAAAATCTTCAACATTCTTCCAGAAAATTTAAAACAAAGTGAAACATTGTAAATATTAAACAAAATTTAAAAAAATAGATTAATACCAATGACAAAGCTTTTACCGAGGCACTCACCAAAATTCGATATTACTGATTAAGCCAATCACAAAATAAATAATTATTTATTCATATGTACTATTCTAACTTACTATTTATATATGGATTATAAATTCACTTTGGCGAGAAACAATAACAATATATTAAATTAAAGTAACACAAAGTACAAAAAATACTGCCTCAACGCAAGCTTGCCTAGTGACGCAGATTCTGAGAATGATAAAAGCTCAAAGCAATAATACAAAAGAGGGAAGCGATGCTGTAGTCCGTTTTTAATGAGTTTTGCCGGACTCGGCTAGACCTGGGCGGGTCTAGAACTAGGGCTAGGGTATTTATACATCCATTCATAGCACATGTCGACATAAAGTTTTTTTGTTTATTCGTATAATCACTTTTTCACAGTATTTTAAAAAACATAAATATAGCATATAACCTAAAAAAACTAACACTAAACTATATTTAAATAAAGATAATTATTATCGATTTATTTCTATACTACTGAGATCGCTAAAAGTCAGTAAATACTTACGCATTGACATCAACATTTTTGGTTTGGAAAAATTGATTTGAAATCATACATCACTAAAAAAAGAAAAGTGTTATTCGAGTTTTCGAAATAAAATATATTGGTATTTTATAGAGCAAGCCGTCACTGCTAACAGCCGCACCTAATAATTTTCAACATTCTTAATGAAACATCCGAAAATTACGTTTAATATACATAATTTTTCAAAACTTTTTTTTTCCTTCAAATTAATGGTAACATTAAAAGCTGTCGCAGGGATGTTATATCTAACAAAAATAAATTATTACAATTTTTTTTCATCGATGTATATTTTTAGATCTGACAAATTTAAAGAATGAGGGACATTATTTGGAATCATTTTGGATATCTTTGAAGTGGGAATAAAGTAAAAATTCTGCCAATCTTTGGGGGGTTGATTTTTTAAAATTGAAAGGAATAGGCTCTGGATTCTTAAAAAAAATAATTTGACTGACCGAAAAATCAAAATTAATTTTAACTTTTAAAAGCTCTACGCTTAATTATCATATTGGTTAAGAGCTAGCACCCAAGAACGACGCTAAACGTCACTTTGTAGCATTCTAATTCAAGCAATACTACAAATGATTTTTCTGCAAATTTTCTATAGGTAGATAAAAAAATGTTTAAAGTTTCCAGTGAATACAATTTTTTTAACTGCAATCCTTTAAATTCTATGAAAAAAATACTTAAATATCAGTAAAACGTGCAGATTTAAAACCAGTAAAGACATTTTTTAACGTTTTACCTAAATTTCCAGAATGCTCTTCATAAAGAATTAAAAATATTATTGTTAACAATTGTATTCATTTGAAACCTTAGACATTTTTCTAACTACCCGTTTAAAATTGTCAGATGAATAATTTTTAGTTTTGCATGTATTGGAAAATCAAAAAGTTTGTATTTTTGGGTGGTGACCCTTAAGATGGATTCTTCTATCGAAAAAAAAGAATTAATGATTTTCAAAAAATATATATCAATGGGTTCGAAAAGGTGTAACACAATTGGAAACACGGTAACTAGGTAATTCTAGGTCCCAAAGAAAAAAAAAAAAAAAGCATAATAGGTTTTAAATGGTAGATATTTATGTATGTATACAATAAAGTGACGTACCTTAATTGCAAACACTGTAGCAAGCGATAGATCCAGGTTATTTTTTCTATGCGCTTTTCTATATCATTGTTTAAATTTTACCAATACTGAAATTTATCTCAAATTTGCCAGTGTACGGGAAAATAAAACTAGAACATTCCACATCTTAAATGTAAGCACCAACATTTTTTTAATTTGCGTGTGTTGTGTTACTGTTTTTATAATGTTATCACATATTGAAGTATTCTAGTGTATCCGGTTTACATCGGGCATTAGACGTTCCCGCGTCACTCCCGGAATATGTGTGCGAGGGCTTGACGGCAAACACGATATTTGGGAAGTAATGCGAGAAGTGGCAGGGCGCGCCTCGGAGATACGGGAGACTGGCGAATACGGGATTATGACGAGCGGGGAGAATAGGGGATTGCTTTACCGAGAATGGATGGGTGGTTCCGCTAGAAATGGCGGAATTATTCGAATTAGTAAATGAGGTAATGGAATGCATATAAATGCGAATGCGTTCTAAGCGGCTGCCGATATAAGTACAGAAAGTTCAAAGAGCTATTTGCAATTCAGCAAATATTTTGCTAGAAAGTGTTCCTCAGTTGTTAAAACAACATCATTAACTAATGATTCTCTTTCCCCTGTTCTTCCATAACATCCTTTAGATTTCAAGCAATATTCTATGAAAGAATTCTTGTTTTATTTTTTCTTATGTTTTTTATTTTTATTTTTATGCCGCACACGAGTCCCAACGGCTCCCAACCGTCTGGAGCCAGTGAGACTATGGCATCCCCAATTTGGGGTATGTTGTGAGGCTGAGGGTAGTGGGGGGGAAGGAGATGGGCTAGATGATGGTTGAGAAGTACCTGGCTATTAAGATCTGGTCACTAAACACGACTACAGCCATTTTTTAAGCGACGCTTTGATTCTGAATGAATATTTGATTCTGAAGGCGATACTTAGTATCTACCACTCTGGAATGTGCCGCAAATACACTTTATATTATTTTTTATATTAATTAAATGTGTTATGACACATATTAATTAAATAAAAGTTATTTGCGCACGCCGGGCTTGAACCCGCAACCTTTGGATTCGTAGTCGAGCGTCTTACCGCTCGACCATGGAGGCCGTCAAATCATTTATTCAGCTATTCTAATTACACAATCAACTCTGTGTGTGAAAGGAAGAACTTTTTTTTTTTAAAGAAAGACCAAAATTATTTGAAAAACTACTGCCATCATAAGAAGCCGAAGATGTTGCTTGTGTAATGATGGAGGACTTAACCAGCAGAGGAATTGAACGCACGACGCCCGGGTGGGAATCCGACGCGTTTGTCCACTCAGCTACCGACCGATCGAATGAGTAAAAATAGGTTTTGAGTTAACTAACTAACTATCACGCCGTTTCTCCGCAGGGGTAGGCATATAATATTTGGATAATTTGTATAGCACCGTTTTTGTGAAAAATCACCTCTCTGTCTTGGCACACACTACTTGCTTCATTCACATTCATACATCGTCTCATACATACTCTTCTGTTATTCTGACTCTTCACATGACCCGATTCAAGTATTCAATTCACTTGATCGTGCCATGTCTTCCGTGGGCGTCCCCGACTTTTTCTTCCATTCACTTTCGCATCATATATTCTTTTCATACTCCTTTCTTCGTTTATTCGCTCTAAATGCCTAAACCATCATAGCGTCCCTTTCTTGATCCTATTCATTACACTTACATCAGCCTTGCATTCTTTCCGGATATCCACATTTTTAACACGGTCATACATGGTTTTACCGCACATACGCTTCAAGGATCTCATTTCCACAGCATTCAGTCTACTTTCATCCTTCCTCTGCGAGTTCCATGCCTCACTGCCATACATCAGGGTTGGTATAAGCACTCCATTGTGGACTGCTAGCTTCGAGTTAAGTATGCAGAATTGTTCCTTAGATGCATATCTAGCAAGGAATAATGAGATGAGTCAGAAAATAAAATAATGTGTTATTATTTTTTGAAAAAGGACATGCGATATATGACATAATTACATACAAAAAATTAAATTCCTGAATTTTGTTTTGGATCTCTTGAAAATCTACGTTAGTTGACTCATTCCGTTCTTCCTTGCGCACATAGAACTAACCGTCGCACTTTTTACACGAAGGGTGAGCAGATATAAAAAATCTGACTCTTGAAATTGGCCGCTTAAGTATATGAATCACTTGATGAAGTTCATTTCTTCTTGGGGTGACGCCGACTTTTTCTTCATTCCGTCCATCATATAATCTCCCGCCATTCCTTTCTCCACCGATCCATTCTACATGTCAAAACACATCTGAGCGTTTCTTTATTAATCTTGTTAATTTATTCGCATACATCATTTTTGGAACTCCTCAATTTGTAATACGTTCGATTAGGGTTTTATCACACATTCGCCTTCGGGATATATTTATAATTTAAAAGTAACGTTTAGTACCCACTAAATTTTGATTAAAGAACAAACAATACATACTTTAATCCTAAAAACGTTAGGAGAAGACACCCGAAGAAATTTCAGGACGAAATAAAGCATCATTACGCGAGAAAGTCACTATCGTTAAACTCATACTGAGAAAGAAATGTTAAAACTTACTCGTTATTGGGAGTCGTTTGCGAAGATCAATAAATACCTGAAACAAAAAGCAAAAAAATAGTTGAATTTTTGAAAAGAATGAAAACAAAAAAGGGAAAAAAATTAAATACATATTTTAACTCAAATTGATTTTAAACCTCTATCATATCAAAAAGTTGCACGTGCTGTCATTTTTAAAGACTTTAACAAAGCCAATAGTGTATTGTTCATCTCCCGATGTAGAAATTGCTCATATAAATATATATAGATATATCACATAGGACCAGGCGACATCTAGCGGCAGTAGAATGAAATACGACCGTGTAATGAAACCTCAGAATATATTTAAGCTGTAAAGGATGCAGAATATTTATGCGAGTAAAGAAATACTGTACGTTATATTTATCGACTGTGTTTAGGTCAAAAGCGTTTTTTCACATTTTTTTGCAAGTAAACAGAGGCCTAGTGGTTTGAACTACTGTTGCAAATCAATGTTTAGCGCCATTGTGCATTCTTAACCGTGATCACTTCAAATAATCACCTTCGTTGACCACCGATTCCCAGCTCGTTTCAGCATTTTATCAAATTATGTTCAAGTGTCAAGCATAATAGCATGACTGTTCATCACTAAGGTCTAATTTCATTGAAAAAAAAGTGGAATAACGCCTTTGACCTAAACACAGTATTTATAATTCAATCGCATTCGATAATATGCAAGGAGCAATTAAGATGGAAAGCCCCAACAGAAAAATCTAAAATAACTTACCTTTGAAAATAAGACAATAACAAACATCAAATAAAATCACAAATTCATTCAAAATGTTAATCACCTCTCAAAGGGTAATACAGAACATAAAAAGCCTACATAAAAATTTAAAGTAGTATTTAAGAAATCAAAACGCCGAAAATAATTAAAAAGATAAATTTACAATCTTTCAAATATAATATCGAATTTACATTTTTCACACTTGAAGTAAAAGATTTTGAGTTTTGACTATTTCCACTTCAATTCCGAGTGTCACTCGACATTGATTTTGTTCCACCAGCTCCAGTGTCTATGTGGCCGACCAATATGCCTCATAATAATGCTTTGAATTATAATATAGTGCAATAACTCTTAAAATACAAGTTTAGAGATAATTTTTTATTTTGTTTGAAAAAACACAATTTTAACAAAGGCTTGAAGTGGAAAGGGTTAAGATGATTGTGGCATGGTGAGACTTTTCAATAATTGAATAAAAATGAGTGAAAATCCACGAATAATATAACATTCTTATCAACACCAAATCTTGAGGATATTGGCTGATCTTAAAGGTACTTTTGGACCGACCTAATACCGACACATCCTCTATTTTTTTTACGTCGCTGAATGAAACTCGATTTAGGGGAGACGCATCACGTGTCATGCACGTCATGGAACCGTTGCCAGCTTCATGTTAGTTTGGAAAATAAACAAGCGAACGGAGCTTAAACAACTTCCGGTTCGCTTAAATATTTCTGGAAGGCTTTTCCGTCTTTCAGGATTGCACGTACACACATTCATACAACGGTATGACAGTTGTTTACTATACGTAGAGGTATGGTACATACGCTCTGTAAAACTGTGGATCATACCAAACTTTGGTCGTGTTTGAGGAATGAATTCGAAAACCATCTGCATTTTATTTTACTTGTATTTGAGTGGTGCTTACCTAAAACAAAGCAGTTGTCATACAAAATAACTTTTACTATAAATCGGTAAGTTTTAAAATAATGTAACTATCTTTGACATATTTGTAGTGTATTTACAGGTGAATCAGGCTACATGTGTCAGTTATATTTCTCGGAAATACGAGGTGGCTTAAAGAGTTGGAGAAAAATTGCATCCCTTCATGGATGGATGGAAATTATTTAGGAAAAAAAAAACAGATAAATCTGTAGTTAGATACAAAATGTCAAATATTTCTTTTATAAAAAGAAAGACAAACATTCCCAAGTAATAAAAAACTTGAAAATATTTGTAAATTGACTCCTACTACCATCATACTAAGGGGAAAAATTTGCTTGTGCAATGATGGATGACTTAGCTGAGGAATTTAACTCACGACGCCCGGATGGGGATCCGACGCGTTTTTCCACTGAGCTACTAATGGGTTGAATAATAATATGAACTTGTGTACGGTAGAGAATCGTTCGATAGAGTTTTAAAAAAGAAACAACATTTTTTTAAACTTCTTATGAATTTTGTGCATGCCTTCCACAGTTTACATTTCCAAACATATTTCTTAATTTTATCTTTCCACTTTAAATAGTTGTACAAATATGAAAAAATAGCCCTGTTTCACACATTGTCGCAAATTTTCTTGCAAAAATTAAGACACAATAACATGCAACGCCTTTCTCCGACTTCTGCTTTCTCTCTCTCTCACTTCAACAGCTTCATGAATTCCTTCCTAATGACGGGTGTCATAGCTCAGCTATCTCAGGCATTTTGTGTGGAAATAAAAGCAAAAATGTTTTTATATAATTAAAATATTGAAACAGTCCAGAGCAAGTATTCTTGTAATTGAAATACTGATACCACGCAACGTACGAGATACTGAGAGATAAAATAAATTGGTTTTTACGAAAGGATTTTGAAGGACCCAACATAAAATTATTTATTTAGGAAAAACAATAAAAAAGCCATTAAAAGTGATCTAAAAATATTAAAAGGTATTTTGAGAATAAACAATCGATAAGACCTTTTGTATAATCGATCCATAATTCCCTGTATTTGAGATGTTAGATAATAAACGTTTTAAAAACCCCGGGAGAATTCGAACGCAAACCCTCTTCACTCACACCTCAGGGGCGGTTTATCGATAATAGGTGAAAAATATATTTTAAGTATTTAAATAATATCAATAATCTAAAACACAAATTTGAAACAGAGAAAGCAAGAAAATAAAAATACAATGGTCACAACCGAGACTCAAACTCGGATCCTCTACTCTATCCGGGAGTAAAGCATACATATAAGCATTATAAAGTTATTTCCAAATTTCAATGTATTTTAAGTAATTTATGTCCCACTTGAGGGTTTTTCGACCGTCAAACTAGGAGCATTAAAATATGAGGTGGTCAGAACAAAGCTTACAATATCTTTTTTAATGTAAAAAACTGCATAGCACTGAAAACTGATGGTGGCGAGAAATCCATGTCACTGAACCAGTGACATATTGATTAAAAGGTAAGGGCGTATGCCAGGCGACCACCAACAGTTTATGAAAATTTAAAAAATTTGTGTTTTGAAAACAAAAAAAACTCAATGAATCGCGTTCTCTGGTGTCATGGAAATTGATAATCTTTTTATGCCTGGATGTTTTAGGTTACCGCGAGCATCTTTAAATTACACCTATAAAGCGACTGCAAAATCGAATGTTAATTATTATTGTTGATGTTGACTCTTAATAAATAATTCACTGAAATATACCAGTCTATCATACCATAGTGAATATATAAAATGTATTTTGTTCTCTTCTTTACTTTTATATGTATTATTATGGCTATATTTTTTATATTACATTTTGTTTTACCACTGGTTATTAGATTTGATTTTTTCAAGAAGAATGTACTTTTTTGTTATATTTTTAAATGTACTATCATAACATAATGCTATCATGCTTAGGTCGCCATATCATTTCCGTTATGAGGTGCGGAGCTTTGAAATACATAATATTAATAAGTTCAACAATATTAGGCGAGACAATAAAAATTGATCGGTATATAAGAATACGGTAACTACTAGTACTAATACATAAACAACAATGAGATGTCAAGCGTTTAAGAATACTTGAAATAAAACAATATCAAACATAAGTTGATAAACGGAGCGCAGGGTTCTCTTCATCATGATAGTTCTCGGGGGATGGTTTTTCCATCATATTGATAACGATTCTCCCACTAAATCCGTAGAAAAAGGTCACATTACCTTCCCAGAGGTCCCACAATAAAACCCTGAAGGATCTGAGATATTTATAGGCGGACACCGCTACTATATCAACGATTCGGTGGAAAAATCTAGATAAAGGTTGTGTAATCTTCCTATTTATGACTTGTTTTAAATTGATTAGTTTTTAGTTTGGAATCGAGTATCATATTTTAGGTTTATTTAAACACAGTTAAAAAAACTTTCTCTTAAATTACCTACTTAAAAGTTAACTTATTGATTTAATAATTCTAAAGTGAAATTAACTATCAAAACAATTGATCTCAGAAGAATTGCTTGAATTAAAACATACATTGGTTTGCGACGAGTATCGACTGTGGAAAAAAAGGTTTTTTAAAGTTTTATTTATTTTTGTTACTTGTACATTTAAGTTTACAAAGTATCTAACTATTTCAATTTCTTAACATTATTAAAACATAAGTCTTTGGCTTAATAATAATATTTCAACTTATACACTACTCGTTGTTTTGATTTATATGTATTTTAAGTGGTTCTGGCAGACTATTTTAAATTTATTGATTGACATAATTTTGATGGTTTCCGGCAGTGCATTATAAGATTTCATCCCATTATATAGTAAACTATTTTGTGTATAGGCTTTATTCTTTTTAGGTAATATGATTTCTTAGCATGTCTTTCTATTATGTTTGTGAATATCTACATTGTAGATAATTTTGTTAAAAAAATATATTTTGGTAACGAGTTGGTTCTTCATTTTATTTATAAACAGCAATGTGTTTAGTGTAAGATATATGACGCGGGATTCGATTAGAGACTTAAAGTTCTAAGATTTTAAAGTATATGACAAAATGTTGGTGTAAAAAAATAAGACACTCTTAATTAGATTGTCCAGAGGACAAGTGAGAAAGTGTGGCCTACAAATAGAAGGTGCAAATCACAGTGGAAACATAAAATCATATAACGACCAAGAAAAATCATTTCCACAAGAAAAGTCGTGTCTAATTTCATTCAACCACAGGTGATCGCGTAATATAAAACTAAATAAAGGACATCCCTTTATATCTTCAGAGGTATGCCGCGTTTGTTTCGGGAAAGGTCGGGAAATCTAGCAGGAGTACACGCAAGAACAGGAGGTTTACGACCACGGAATATTTTTTATTGTAATTGTCCCTCGCACGTGGCGGCCGCTGATAGAAAAGTTATGGTGTCGCCGAGACAGTGTTCCACGAAGATGAACTGCTGGTTTTATGATCGCCAGGTGGCTCACGCGTCAGTGGCCTATTATCTAAGGATGGCGGGATGGTAACCCGTGTTATTGTAGATTGTAGCAAGGGGTTGAAAAGTAGGTTATTCAATCGGCGGAGATTGTAATACAGCCTTTTTGAAAAATACATAAAACACCACGAATGAAGATATATCGGTAAATAGGTAGGTTTTAGTTATAAGTCGAAATTGTAAGTTACTAATTATTTATTTTATTTTACATATATATTTAAATATATGTAAAATAATATATAATCATAAGCCTTAGCTGTGAGTCCATAGTAATAATTTGTACACCACTAGTTATTAGTCTTAGTGATCAAGTTGTAGGCAGTGGCGGCTCGTGAGTTTTTAGTGTGCTAGAGTGCTAAGATTGAAAAATACGACATTGTTAGTGTTGCTGTAGCCGAAAATGATTTTTATTTTTTTTCAAGATTTTATTTTTTGTATGAAGATTTTCAGGATTTTTCTGTTTTGGTGGTGCACTGCACGGATTTCTGAAAAATCTTCATGCAAAAAGTTGAAATTTCGAAAAAAAAAAAAATGTTTTCGGCTAAATAAACATCAATGATGACGTTTTTTTCAATCTTACCACTCTAGCACACTAAAAACTCACGAGCCGCCACTGGTTGTAGGTTATGTAAATTAAATTGTAAAGAGCCCTTGACGTAATGTTCTTTCAGGAATAGATAGAGAAATTACCAATCATTATCATTATTATTATGTCACGAAAATTTAACATGTCGATCGTGTATTATGAGAAGATGAGTGAATGTAAATGAACCAATGATTGTGTGTCTGGAAAGAGGAGTGGTGTTCCATACTGTTTGCCTCTTCTCTTTGCAAGTTAAGCGATGCAAGAACGGGTATGTGGTAAAAAAGTAAAATCACTGCATGCTGAATAATTCTAAATATAAATCGTATTGACTAAAGTTGTTTTTTTTTTTTAAATTTACAAACGTTAATATTAAAATAACTTGACGATACATAGAAAATATCTATGCCTGAAGTCGTCGTTTTAGTTATGTTCTTCGAATAAATTGACATTGTTCATTTCTAATATGCGGGAAGCTATATAATTTATATAAATAGTTTGTTTCAGCGCGTTTCGTAAGAGACAATAAAAAATAATGACGGAATAAGAAGTAATGACTCAATAGTTTGATTCAGTATTTTGTAATCGAATTTCTGGTAAGATAGCGTTTTTCTGTCTACTTAAGATGGTATTTTGGGTAAATTGTATTATATCGGATTTGAACCTGTTCAGGGGAGAACGATATTGATAAGATATTGTGAATTTCAAATGTCAGATCTAAATGCGATATTAAGCGCACAATAATATAAAACATTAATTGTTATTATTCAATAGATATTTATGATTTTGTCACAAATATATAATGTTTTTTTTTATATATATATATATATATATATATATATTTACATAATAATAAGCCCATCCCATAAATTTGACACATGTAAATATAAAAATAAGTTTTTTATTTATTTTTTTAAATTTTATTTTTTATTTTTTTAGGTTTTTTACTTTTATTTAAACAATAATTATTATTATTTTAAAAAAAACAGTTTTTAGTTAAAAGCTCTGCGATGTAATTATTTTTACACGTGACAGCTGTTTCGCCTTCTGAGGGCATTATCAAACTGTTGCACAGCTGTCACGCGTAAAAATAATTACATCGCAGAGCTTTTAACTAAAACTGTTTTTTTTAAATTAAAAATAATAATAATTATTGTTTAAATAAAAGTAAAAAACCTAAAAATTAAAATGGAGTTCTACAAAATAAACTTTAAAACCATAAATAAAAATAAGTGAATGTAAAATTATTTTATTTGTGAATATTCATATAATTCTAAAAAAGTATTTAAAAGTGTTCGATCGATTGAAAGTTTAAATTACATCCCATGATTTTTTATGAAGAACAACAAGTTATGTGAATGAAATAAACTCGATAATTAAATATAAAAGCATAAAACATTATTGAAAAGATAAAATCTTGAAAAAAGTCTCGAAGTATAGGTGGCGAGCCAATAAAATATTCGGTAAACCAAACCAATATTTTGCAATTGCTAGAAAAAAAAAATATCTGCAAAACTATAAACGATGATCCATATACCAATGTTGGCGATCATAATACTTTATATTAACGGAACAGTAGCGAGGTGACTAAGTTGATAAATATTAGTGACATTATAGACGGCAATTGCTTGCTTCGTCTTGGGCCGTGGCGCCGCGACGCTGGCGCCATGGGCGTCCAAATGCCTTCAGACACCGTGTAATGTATATGGCAGGGTTGGCTAACCTTCGTCTGGGATATCCCTCATACATAGACGTCACCACTCCTTTAGGAGTCATGCTTTAATAATGTTCTAGACTGTAATGGAAGCGATGCAAGGAGGCGAGTAGAGACGATCAAAAACCACGAGATGAAGAAGTAAAGTAAGATGTACTAAGTGAAATTAAAATGATAATAGAAAGCAATTTCTCACAAATATGTATTTATAAAAATGAATTCAAGACAAGGGCCAGTATTTTTTGTGGCAATCAATTACTTCACATGTTTAAATAATGGATTGTTATTACTAAATTTCCATATTACATACATTCCCAAACAATCGATAAATCTCTACATACTAGCGAACCATAATATGTATTACATTATAAGCCAGTAGTATAAATCAATTGAACGCAGGAAAATCATCTTACACAACAAATATGTTAAAAAAACAATGCAATAAGCAGGTTGTAAACAAATTTATTAACTTGTTAAATTACAACCGTGGCTTTGGACATGATTTCGAAAATGGCAGACTGATTGAAACAAAAAAAAAAACACAGTTAAAATTCGTTGATAGCCTCCAAAAACGAAAGAAAAGAAAACATGAAAATGTAAGACTCAATCGAAGAAATCAATATCATGGACCGCTGATAATTAAAGTTTGAAATAAGGAATCACGACCATAATAATGCTAGAATAATAGTGACTAAGGGTGTATGTCTTTTTTGTATTTCGAACACGTGTGCATTGAGGAAATTCGATTCGCTTGATGGGGTGAAACTTATAATGGACATCGAATATGTTTCGTCGGTAAAATTGGCGGAGGATTGAAAGATATAACAATTTATACTGTACTGAATTGACTTTTTAAGACAATGTTTTAAATTAGAAATGAGCGATATATAATATAATAGTAATACATTATTTAGCCATATTTTGGTTTCAAAAATACATCAGACGTTTAAAGATATCAACATAAATCAAAATCAACATAATATAGTTTTTCTTCGAATGTCGAATATTTATAAGTTTTTAATCATCTAGACAATGTCAAGCAGAAAATATATTTGTCTGAAGTTTAAAGCAACATAAACTCTTTAACGATAAGCTTTAGCGATGAAATATGCACAGATTTTTTTTAAAAATGGAAATTGTAAGTCGACTGGAACACAAAAAAGACATGAAGCCATATTGTGCAATTATTCAATGAGAAAAGAGGTGTAAAAAAACAGGCGCAGTCGGGTTAGTAATTATTTTGTTAATCACAATGATAATATTATGTGGTTTAGCAGAGGACCACGACCATTTTTTAAAATACAAACAACGTCTACTCATTCCAAGGTTCCTGAAAGTTGATATGGTCAAAAAAATCCACACCACGCAGGTTCTCTTTGAATGTTGATAATTTCAGAGAATTTAAAATTGGTCCACAATGTACATATCTACAACATTATTTCAGCTAACTAATACCTTAAATAATATTCGAAATTCTCCCTGAAGCTATTCAGAAAATCTATTCACTGGAACTGTGCGCGTATTAGAGGAATAGCTCGCTAAATCCCCAAATTCCACGTCACGTAGGTAGTAGGGGAAAGTTCGCCTAATGGGGAAACATTGTGCAATTGTTACGTATAAATTGTAAAGCATCCCCCGAACCGCCTTAAGTATACGTACATTATGAAGTCTTCGCACTTGTTCTTGTTCCACTAGCTGTGGACGTGGAATTATTTACGTTAACAAATTACGCTAAGAGGCGTGGAAGTTGCAGATGCAGGTGCTTCAATAATCATCACGGAGATTTTCTTTTTTAATCAAAGTATCGCATGTCGTGCTAATAGATTTTTTCTAATATGGATCCGATTGTACACAATATTTGGTACGTTCAAAATCTGCGTTTATCATGCCTGTTTTCGATTAAATTGCGACATTTTTATAAACATGTGCATGTAAGAGTAGAGAGTACACTGAGGATCACTCTGTGACTTATTTGAATAATGAAGAATGTGTCTTAAATATAATCAACTTTTTACCCTGCCACCTCTACTTTCGCATCACGGCACCCTAATATTTGTCCGAATGTATTCGGGCAGTTGTAAATCTTGTCAGAAAACACGTGCAGTAGCGTTAAAGCTCTTACAGAACGACAATTTAATCACCGCCCGAGTAAGTGGTAACCTTGGTGACTTCCCTTGCCCTGCGAAATGAAAATTACTAACTTTCCTATTTCTTTTCACATCAAAATATCCTTAATATTTGGTTTCAGGTTGACTTGTTGAAGAGTTTGACACCAATTATCTCTGGCGTGGTCATAACAGATTAAAAAAATGGACGGAGAAAGAACAACGTGCCCAATCGCTTCAAAACCTCTCTAAAGGATAGCATTTTATGATCAAAATTATTAAAACATCTAAAGCTGAGTTGCCAGATAAATAGAATTTACAGTCATGAAACTGGTTAAACTTACGAGCCTTGGATGCAACAGTTTCGCACGTCTACCAGAGTGATGCACGAACCTCTAAAGTGCAACTTAGCAAAGAAGTAATCCATCAGATGGTGTCTCTCGCATCCAAGTTTTTGATGCTAATCAGTCAAGTTGTTAGAGCACTAGCTCGTGTTTGGTCTGCTTAAGTTGCGCCCTGAGACTGAAACCTGCAACTACCCCCATCCCGGAAGACTTCAACTTGTGTCGAGGTTTAAACTTGTGATGTAAATGTTATCATCATCCAGTCTTTTGGAATGGCGTCTGCTCAGATTCGTCTGAGCGATTTGACGGGTTCAAAGACTTTATTAGTTTATTTGAAAGGTTCTACAAAACTGCACACATCTTTTAAAGAAACAACTTCTTATTTACATGGCAGAAACTTGCGGAGAGAAATTAAAAGGGAAAAGTCTGGAAACAACTTCTTATCTCTTTGGTAGAAACTAGCGGAGATAAGATTAAAAAGTAAACAAAATTGAAAACACGTTAAAATACTTCGTCGAGAACAATGTATTGTTTTAAAAATTAAGTTTAAGTGTTCAATAAATTAACCATCTTGGGAAGAGGTGATAGACATTTTTTTAAAGATTAAGAATACATGTACCTTTATACTATCGTAAAAATAAAGACGACTTACAAATTAAGGCATACACAAGTACACAATACCAACATCACTTACGAAAATCATTTATACCGTGGATTGCTAAAAACAATCTCCTATCGAGGGTTGGCTATCATCCGGACAATCTTCGCCTCACAGCACGCAGTCTAACAACTCAGTGGAGCTGAATTTATACCAGTTTAAGCAGGTTCGAAGGCATGAGTAGCGTCGTCTTTCTCTACTGTGTTTTCCAGAATCAGATAGGTAATCTTGTAATTGCTTCTCTCCTCATGATGTGACCATACATATTGGAGTTATATTCTTCTTATATCGAAGACTTATACGCAATTATGGCCATTCGACAAATAACTTCTAAATCAATAAATTTCAGTAAAAATAAATATGTGTAGCAAATTGCACACGGAGCTCAGAAATGCAAGAAGGTCGAAGCCTAGTCAGAAATGATTCCCCGGCTTGTAGGCTTGTAGGCAAACACATAACAGTCCTGCCGTATTTCATAGTTATATTGTTGTTTGAATTGTATCTCTTGAAACTTGGATAATTAGAGCCATTGCAACTTTCAACAAGCAGATGTTCTGTTTCAGCGAAAGTTTGATGCATCCAAAGCCACGGGGGGGGGAGGAACCAGGGATGCTGCGGTGGGAATCAGATCTCGCGGGAGGCGTATTACGCACAGCCCTAATAATTATTACTTACTGAGGTTCCGAAACTGTTCAAGCAAATAAATACATTCATGTAGGTAATTTCAGTTTCTCTATAAGGGTTGACACGGAGGATTTATCGTCTTAAACTTATGTTCAAGCCCACACTACTTGCTCATTTGAATATAAAAAATGTACAAAAACTATTTAGAATCCCGATCAAATCCTGATTAAATCCTGATTAAATCAAGATCAAATCCTGATCAAATTCTGATAAAATCCGAAGTATTTGATGTACCGGATTGAGAAAGAATTTAATGTCTTCCTGGGATGTCTAAAACTAATGCAATACGTTCAGAAGGTTGCTCCATATAAATCCATGTAATAAAATAGGAACTAAGTGCCAAAAACAGTTAAGTTTATTAATTAAAACGTGTAACGCAATTTTCTACACACTTTTTTTATTTTTTGGCACTTAGTTCCTATTTTATTACGTGTATTCATAAAATACACATTATCATAGAAACTGTACGAAAATATTTAAATGTACGCTAAAGACGATTAAACTCAGGTGAACTTATATCTTTTTTAGATTTAGACGACCTCGGTAGCAGAGCGGTTAGCTCTTGGGTTGCGTTGTAATGTTGCCAGCAGAGTAGGCAAGTCCTTTCCAAACCTCCTCTTCGCCATCTTATCTCCCCCCCCCCACTTATTTTAGTCTCCTACATAAAGGGGTGGTACAGCTCCCTCTACATTGAGTGACTGAGAACTATTATGCAGCATCACAAAAAAAAACCCGAGCCCACGTGTGAGCGACTGGATAAGTAAAAGCGATTTTCGTGTGGTTAGCTGGAGATGTATACGGTTTCACGGTTCAGTAGGGAGGATGGCAAACATTAAACTAAGGTGATTCCAAATATCCCGGGTAATAATTAAACCCGGCCGCCCCCGGAATAAACTTCCCACTTTATGGGCCGATGATAAAAGGGAAACCGGGTTTCCGCCTAATGAAAGACACTCGTCGCGATGGGAAATATTTGAAAAACATCTTAGAAATTATAATCTGCAAAGGAGGAAATCATTTAAGTAATTACAGGAATCGTCATCTGCAGTGGGTCTTTCGTTTATTCAATTATGCGCTAAGTTAATTAATTTCTGCATACCAAAAATGTGTATTTCACAATTGTAGCATTTCCCGTAATTAATTTTTTTTATATATTTATTAAAAAAACTACTTTTCAATTTTTTATTTATTAACTTTTTGTTTCTTACATTATTTTTTTTTCATTACCTACCTCACTATGTCATAAGAACCTGTTCTGAGGTAAGTGACAATGAGTACAAGTAGAATACTTTAAAAAAATGATGATATTTGTTATTTGTTGTTTTAGTTTGTCATGGTGAAGAATTTCAACTTTAGACATACAATATGTTACATTGTGAAGTATAATTATATTTTTAATTAATATATTCTCAGTCCTCCTCACTAGGGATTCCTGTTTCGAGGAGGACTGTAGATTGTTTTGTTAGTGTTACTGAAACTTATGTTGTTATTACCTTATAACTTTCTCGAAATCGGTTAGGCCGTAGTTCCACTGGCTCCAAGTTTGGAGTGTAGATGTAGTTCATTAAAAAAAACACATTGCAAACAAAATTGTTACATGTACAGATTATTTCATAATTTTTAAAATCGACTTCTCGCTTACTCTTTAAAGAGAGCGATTCTTCACATTTTAGCATCCTCTTATTCCATTTATGACAGACCTCCGTGGCCTAAGATCTTCAGCCACAAAATTGGAGGTCGCAGGTTTGAATCCTAGCGGGCGCAATTAAAATGTATTTAATTATTATGTGCTTTTTTACATATAATTAAAATTAAATAATATACACAGCGCCTTCGAGGTGATTTTTTCACAAAAAACGGCGCTATACAAATTATCCAAATATTATTATTTATTGCTAATTGCACCATTTTTCAGAACGGTAGATTCTCCGAGTATCGCCTTGGGGAAATACGACTATTCAGAATCGAAACGTAATTGAAATGGGGTTAGCCGTGACTAGATTTGAATAAGTACCAACTCAAGCTAATTTACTTTTCTTTGCTTTAACACATTTATTAATATGAATTCATACGTTTCATCTAGATTTTTAGACCCTTAACTTCTAGAAAATTGTTTTTTTAATCTGTTGATGTACACACGCACTGTTTTACCCATATCTGAACCTTTTTCTCTCATGATTTATGATAACGATCATGATTTTAGATAGTTTTAATTTGAATACTTATTATATATTATTTTCTCCTTGTTAGTTAGTCTTATAAGCTTAATTAATTTAGGATGAAGCTCACTTGAGGTGAAATATCACAAAACTGCGCTATTTAAGTTAACAATTATTAATACTCTTGCCCATCTCTTAGAATTTAAATTGAAATATTACCATATTATTAATAAACAATCAAACCCACAACTTACATAGACCGTCGATTCATATAAAAATATCTTTAGTTTGAATTTGTTTCAGCTCTTCTAAAATGTATCCTTAAATTTTTTTCATGTGAATACCATACAAGACTCCCAACTGTCTGGAGCCAGTGGGGCTATAGCGTTCCCAATTGGGGTATGTTGTAAGGCTGAAGGAGGTGGTGAGCAGAAAGAGTTGGGGAAGAAAAATGTATGGAGGTACCTGGCTATTATCTATTATCTTACACCATATTCTTAAGTCCTCGATAGATGGAGATCTTTACGGATGAAAATCAGTTTCATCCGTATAGATCCATCATCAATTTTTCATAGGTATGATAAGTACGATTTGTTGACACAATTAACTTTAAATGATTTCCTTTATAAATACGCACGACCCTTGTACGACCGTACTAGTATAATATTTTCAAATCCCTACCTACCTAATGAAGAACCTACCTATTGTGTATTTTTGCAGACATAATTTTATGTTTCAAATAGGAGATAATGTTTTTTTTTGCAAGTTAAGATACATCTTTTGATTTTTCACGGGGCGTAACTTGACTAAAAATAAATAATGTTAACTATTAAATAAATAATGTTCAAAAATCCCTCAGCAGGTACTCGTAAGTAAAGAGTTGGGTAAATTCTAAAGTATTATATTGTTACCTTCTAGCTGTAAATCGCTACACGCAATATCTGGAAAACACGGCGTAACGAACGTTACTCGTAAGATATTGCGCTAAAAATTATCGGAAAACTATTTTGGTCGCTTTGGCGCGACACTCTGCGGACAGTTAGAACCATTGCGATTGTTTATGCGCCCAATAATTCAGGGGCTGGGGGATGGGGATGGGGGTGGAAATACATCCCTTTATTTACAAGATACTACCCGCAAGACGGTGGAATACAAGCATGCATCGAAAACAAGGTTGTAAACTCAGAGCAATAATATACTAGAGAGAGTGCTGCTGTAGTCAGTTTTTATGAGGTTTCCCGGACTCGGCTAGACGTGGGCGTGGCTAGGACTAGGGCTAGGGTATTTATTCATCTATTCATAGCCCATGTCAACATACTGTTTTAGTTTATTTGTATAACCACTTTTCACAGTATTGTTATTAAACAAAAATATAGCATGTAACCTAATAAACCGTTGAGTTATGTTTATTTATTTCGCGTATCAAAATAAGCGGAGTCAACGGAGACGCGGGACACGAAGAACATTCTAACAATACTTTAAAGCGGTGTGATAATTTGGGAGATTTTGTTGTCTCTTTCTTTCTCATAATGTACGACGTAAAAATTGGAGAAAGTGATTTATCCCTAATTTGTATAGGTTGGGTAAAAATAATTAGCTCTATTTCCATATATTGTTACTTCAAGGTTCTGAATATACACCCCGTTTTATGTTAACTTATTTATTTCTAAATTACTTAGGAACAACATTTCCAGTTTATACTGTTTAATGTTAAACTTTTTTTTTAAGTTCACTATTTTAAAAATATTAATGAGTACCTAATTCATATGGTTCATTTTACAACTTCAACATAAACCGTAGAAATACGATAAAATCATTGTACACTGTTTAATGTCATGTCGGTATTTTTTCTTTGTTGTCTTTTTATTCTGGTGAACAAATATTAATACCTTAATTATTTGTTAAATTTTAAAACTCCCACTAAAATCATAGAAATGCGATTAAAATCAGTAAATTACCCACGCACAGGCTTTTCCTTTGTGTTATTTTTTGTTTACACTTTTTTTTTATATTACCATGTTTGTATTTAAGTTTAATATTTACCTGCGTATCTAATTTTTCAATATTTTCTACCTAATAGGTGGGACTTTACAAGTACATAATTTAATAGTGTTAAAAATACGTACTTTCAATATTCCTAGGACTATATGGAATCACACAGCATAAAACAACTATTGTGTTATTAGTGTGATTTCAGATTGCTGTTATATACAATAAAAAAAATACTTGAAACTACATTGATCACCAAAATATAATAGAACCCACAGCAATGACCATATGACACATTTTTCACAACTCGTACAGTATTTGGATAGGAAAATAAGAAAAAAATCTTATAAAATCAGAGAATAAGTTGAAATTTGATTATTAGAAAAAAGTATTTATGGTTTTAAAGTTTATTTTGTAGAACTCTATTTTAATTTTTAGGTTTTTTAATTTTATTTAAACAATAATTATTATTATTTTAAACTTTAAGAAACAATTTTTAGTTAAAAGTTCTGCGATGTAATTATTTTACGCATGACAGCTGTTTCGCCTTCTGAGGGCATTATCGAGACATTTGAAACAACTGTCACGCGTAAAAAATAATTAAAAATAATAATTATTGTTCGAATAAAATTAAAAAACCTAAAAATTAGAATTTAAAAAAAAATTTTAAGCATAGGTATGTGTACCTTCCAAAAAGTATATTATTTATTAGTTTGAGACATCGTCATACCGTATTATTTACAGAGTAGCATGTTTTGTGACTAGTGCTCGTGAAAAATTACCGAATTAACATTTGGTTTGAAAAAAAAATGTTTTATTTTTTATTTTAGAATTTTACTCCACGCATACATTAGTTCCACTTTTAAAAATAGCCTGCAAAAGTAAGCCATATGGATGCACATTTTAAATAATAAATAAAAAGTAATCGTCTGGCAAAATATATTATATGTAGGTACTTTATCGCTATCAATTTCAAGTTAACGTCAGTTCCGAATATAAAAAAGTTCACACTGGTAGGGTCGTACGTAATCACGAAGGAAATTATTTACAAATAATGATTTAAAAAAATACATTTCCTTAATTTAAATATAATATATTCTTCATTGATTATATTAGGTTTGCCCGTCTAAGTGCATATTTAGCGAAACTATTGAACTGTTTGTGATATAAATAAAGCATTTTTTTTAGGGAAGCAAAAACTTGGGGTGTAACATTGTATATTTAATAAAACAATAAACTTTTTTTGATTTGTTCAGGTAAAAATAATAAATAAAAAAACCCCACTTCCCTGTAACCGCTCCACCTCTAATTAGTTGTCTACCTCTATTATACTTATATCTCTCTGTCTCCCTCTACAAGATCTTGTATCTCTCTCTTTCGTCACTATCTTATATTTTTCTGTCTGTATGTAATGTTATTTAGTTGATGTAAAGGACCTGAAGAAGCTTGAGAAAATCGAAATCTGGTTGGCGGTTAGCTCAAATAAAGTGGTGTTTTACAAATTTTATTGTTTTATTTAATATAAAGAATTATTTGTTAAATTTAAACCGAAGTTTTTTATCGAAAAATATTACTTATATGACAAGGCTCATGATACCACCAACTGACTTTCACCCAAAACATATCGCTGTGCTAGTTCAATAAGAACCAAAAGACAAAGTTTTTTTTGACTTGTTATGGTATTGAACTAGCACAGCGATATATAAAAAACCTACAATTCACCTATTCCCGCGGTCTTTCGTTGCAGCGTCTTGCCGAGGTAAACAGTGCACCGAATGTATTAAAACCCAGCGAAAACGGCAAAAAAGGGAACACTGCGGGTAGGGACGGTCAACAATTCATTTCTTAATGTACTCGGGTTCTTGCGCCCCCATCTCCCCTACGTGCCGAGTTTATGGGGTGCTTGTGGATTTTTCGGTTTATTTTCATGCGAGCATGTTATGTATCTGTGTATCGGTGGGAAGTGGTGCCAGAACAGCTTTCGGAAATGAGAAAAGAGGGCCACTCGGGAATTTTTCAAGAATATCGCCGTTAACGTGTTATGTGGGGACACCCAGGAGCACGACGTAGTTAGGCAAATAATAAATCACCCAGTGAACAAAATGTTTAGGCACAATTTAGTAAATTTAGTAGTTATTAGCTAATAGTTTTTGTAGGTACATATGCATTTATGAAAAAATGTGTCTCATTAACTTCACTGTCGACTTCACTCGAGATTAGAATTGAAAAATGTGGAGTAAAAAATATTGCGTATTTTCTTATTTTTCATACAAACATTTAAAAGCTTCATAGTTTATATGAAAATGACTCCGAGATATTAAAAATACTAATAATAATTTAAGAACAAGAAATAAAGAAAACAATTACTATTAAAATTAATAGTAATATTCTTAATAGCCAAGTTAATTAGTCCAATATTAGGTATATTTCCAGTAAACTCGTAAAATTTATCATTATTCTTTATTCATAATAATAATAATAATTGGATGATTTATAAAGCGGCGTTTTCGTGACAGAGATATCACCTCAAGGGCGCTCATCTTCTCAGTTGACATTTTTTTCTTTTAATTCGTATTATCTGTCTCTTTCTCTCTGTTTCTATGTTATAATTTAAATGTTATTCTATTATTTTCATCATTGTTCTGTTATTTTATATATCGTTCTCCCTCTGTATGTATATATAACCGCAAACTTTGTATTTTTTGTGTATTTTAATTTTGTACTCTGATGATGTTTGGTCTAAGCGGAACCGGATGTTAGAGAAATTCCAGATAGAAAATCTATTGCGAATCTTATGTCATTATAATTTACCGTATGAGAGTTTTTGCTGCTCTAGAGCACAGATTTCCGATTTGTACAAAAAAATTTACACTACGCACAATTGTAACGCTGTTTTCGTATTAGTGACGAAACTCAACGAGGTCAATCTGATTTATGAAACAACCTGCCCGACAGGTGCCAAAAATATATGTATAATCCAAACCTACATCCCTTCATCAGTGTCTGGTCCACTCGAAGCAGCATCCGTGTCAGATACATTATGTAGACACAGATGAGGGGCACTAATAAACTGATGTGACTACCGTTAGAAATGTTCATGGTAATAGTTTGCTAAGTTATACGGTCTATCCGAGTCGGCTAAACATGAAGATTCAGACTGCTGCGGGGCTATAGGCTATTTTGTAAGTCTCTGATGACTATCTAAGACAGCGTCTTCATATGGGAGAAGTATTTTGCTCCTGAACAAAATCTCTTCCATTTATTTTTGTTACTATAATTTGTATTTATTTTGTAAAAAAAAAATAACTTATTTCATATGCATTAAATTCAAAAATTTGTAATGTATAAGAAATTTAATAAAAATATTATTATTATTATTATTATTATGAAGATTGGGCAGGCTTTCAACACGCAGAGGCATATTATATATTGTAGAATACATCTAAGTAACTAATCATCACGCCGTTTCTCCATGGGCGTAAGCGGAGAAAATGGACCACCATACAACTCTGTCTCAACAAAAACTCTTGGCTTCATTCACATTCATACATAATTTTCTGTTATTCTGACTCTTGGCATGGCCCGACTCCATTATTTGATTCACTTGATCGTGTCCTGTCTTTCTTGAGCGTCCCCAACTTCTTATACCATTAATTATGGCGTTTTATATATTCATCCACCCTACATATCCAAACCACCTAAGCGTTCTTTTCTTAATCCTATTCATTACGCTTACTTCACCTTTGCATTCTGACCGAATATGTATTCACATTTTAAACACGGTGAGTTTACAACATATACGCGTCAGGGATCTCATTTCTACAGCATTCAGTTTACTTTTATTCTTCCTTTGCCAGTTCCATACTTCACTGCCATACATCAGGGTTGGTATAAGCACTCCATTGTGGACTGCTAGCTTCGCTTCTTTGGGCATGTCCGCGCCAACAGCGTTCAGTCCTCTGTCAATGGAGTTTCTGCCTTCACCCTTCTTTAAATATCCTTAACAGTTTTTCCATCTCTCGCAAACATACTTTCCAAATACACAAACTCATCCACTTGCTCCAAGTATTCATCGTTCGAAACTATATCGCACGCTGTTTTCATACTCTTTATTTCCAAGACTATGACTTTGTACTTGCTTACATTCATCAACTCATTCTGCATATGTATAAACGTTGCTCATCTCAGACATGAGAAACTGTAGATCTTCCATACTGTCAGAAATCAGCACCGCATCATCAGCATGCAATAGGCAACATACTTTCAGAATATATATAACTTAAGTAACTGAGTAAAATAACTAATAAATGGGGTAACATAAGCAGTGGTGGCTCGGGACTTTTTAGTGTGCTAGTGTGTTAAGATTGAATGTTGTTTTGTTTTTTTTTTTTAAGATTGTTCAGCAATCCGTGCACTGCACCACCAAAACTGAAAAGTCCTGAAAATCTTCAAACGAAAAATTAAAAAAAAAAAACATTTTTGGCTACAACATCAACAATGTCGTATTTTAAAATCTAAGCACTCTAGCACACTAAAAAGTCACGTGCCGCCACTGAACATAGCAAGAATGATGGAACCTCATTCACAGTGATTTTTTAAATTTAATATAATACATTATAATGTAAGGTGTTATATTAATATACAATTTTTCTTAATCTAAATTTTTATTATAAAGATGTACCCTCATAAAAAGCTGTGCTTGTGTGTATGAGGGTGCGGAAAATTACTTTTCAAGATACTCTTTTTAGAGAACGCATTTTATTTCGGTAATTATTTCAAATTATTTTAGCACAAGGTGAAGCCTCTTACGAATGTTGTGGTGTTGTTTACTTTTAGTTCAGTTAACTGTGACATTTTATTTTTCTTTTTAAATTACAAAAATATCCTTATGTCCGTGACTTAGAAATCTCTCAATCAAGAGCACCTCTTGTGATATTAATTTATCAGACCCGCTAACTATAAAAACAAGCATAAAAAATAAGTCAAGTTTTACGTATTTACAAGCGTGAGAACTGTTGCGCTTTCCGAATGATTTGTCAAACATCAAAATACGCTAAAAGGGACTTTCGTTTAGATGAAACTTTTGTTAGTCGGAGATTAAGACCGGACAAAATTTCGACACCACAAAGTTATTTGGTAAAACAAAACGAGAACTTTAAAATTTGATTATCATAAGAAAAATTACGTAACACTGTGACGGTTTTTTAACTTTTAAACTCTGCAAAGTCGAGCGATCAATGAGCAATGAATATTTGATAAAAATGAAAAATTATAACTTTCAGGCGCAAAATTATACCTAAGAAACCAGAAAGTGTTCAAAGGGTTTGGGGAATTTTCAGATAAAAGCATTTGGGATCGAAGGTGAATTATTATTATAGTATCTTGGAGCTTATATTATCATGAAAGGAAAACAGGGAAAATAAGGAGTCTCCGGGGCCTTAACTTGTTATCGAGTTATAAAATTTTCAAGAAATGTTTCGGAGAGGGAGGCAGTTATTAAGGGGTTAATATTGATACCTTCAAGCATTATTTGGAACGGTAATTTTAAGGATAAAGTGAGTTAAAAAGTATCTTGGAAAATCTAAAATACAACAAGGTCGAGAACTAAATATCTTGAAATAGAGAAAAGTTGATGAGAAGGGAAGTAAAAATATTAAAGAATTTTAGATATATTAGGCTTAAACCACTTACATACGAGTGAGACTAAATAACAAAAAAATGGATTAGGGAAATAATGCTCGGGTCATAAAAATACCAACAAAAATTTGCAAAAATGGAAAAATGAGTGATGGCACACTGTTGGACGTTTAGATGCTTTGGGCATGCACGGCGGACAGATGAAGGAAGGAGTGCAGAGAGAATATAACATTTCAGATATATGGAAGGAGTGAGGAGTCCTAGTTTTGAATGCGATGGTTGAAAAACCCAAATATCAAGTCGAACGTCAGAAAAATAAATGACTTTCTGATAGATTGCGTATGAATGTGGATAAAGCAATAAGTGGGTGTAAAGACCAAGGAGGGTGGCATCCAGCCTACTCTTGTTGTTTGTAATCCGATTGATTCTGACAGTGACAGTCGCGGAAATGGAATTACACCCCCACTGCGGTGGACAACTAATGCAACAGTACTTTGAGAATATTATTTTAATTTTATTAATTTAGTTCATTTAATATTTTTAGAAAAATATATTTAAATATATTTGTGATACACGTTTAAAAATATAACATTTCAAGACCTTCCAAAGTAGGCATATGCCCGTATTATGATGTTCTGCATTATATATATAAGTATCATATGAAACATACTACTGCCTAATAAAAAGATAAACAACAGAACCAAAAAAACAACAATTTTCTAGTCAGTCCGAGGATGTCGTTGTTTTACAATAAAGTTCATAAGTCTTCAGTACCTGGTTGGATTTTGAAAAAAAGTTAACTCAATGCTTTCACTGAGTGACCTGAAGCGGCAAAAAGTTAAAAATAAAGTCCAAACTTGTGTCGCTTGAGTCAAGCCTTCTCCCAAATTATAAATATATTTTAGATAGCTGAAGGGTTATAAAAGTCTTTAGAATCGAACGAGAATCAGATTATTCGATACAAAAAAGGACTGATTAAAACTGCATATTTAACTCATATTTGACCAAAGTGTCACTTAAGCCCTTTTGCTTTTCCAGCATTTTTCGAATATTGTATTTCGTTTTTAAAGTGGGTTTGTAGTTTGATTTGTGCATTGCTGATTGAATCGCTGAGTGAAACTTTTGTTAGTCGGAGATTAAGACCGGACAAAATTTCGACACCACAAAGTTATTTGGTAAAACAAAACGAGAACTTTAAAATTTGATTATCATAAGAAAAATTACGTAACACTGTGACGGTTTTTTAACTTTTAAACTCTGCAAAGTCGAGCGATCAATGAGCAATGAATATTTGATAAAAATGAAAAATTATAACTTTCAGGCGCAAAATTATACCTAAGAAACCAGAAAGTGTTCAAAGGGTTTGGGGAATTTTCAGATAAAAGCATTTGGGATCGAAGGTGAATTATTATTATAGTATCTTGGAGCTTATATTATCATGAAAGGAAAACAGGGAAAATAAGGAGTCTCCGGGGCCTTAACTTGTTATCGAGTTATAAAATTTTCAAGAAATGTTTCGGAGAGGGAGGCAGTTATTAAGGGGTTAATATTGATACCTTCAAGCATTATTTGGAACGGTAATTTTAAGGATAAAGTGAGTTAAAAAGTATCTTGGAAAATCTAAAATACAACAAGGTCGAGAACGAAATATCTTGAAATAGAGAAAAGTTGATGAGAAGGGAAGTAAAAATATTAAAGAATTTTAGATATATTAGGCTTAAACCACTTACATACGAGTGAGACTAAATAACAAAAAAATGGATTAGGGAAATAATGCTCGGGTCATAAAAATACCAACAGAAATTTGCAAAAATGGAAAAATGAGTGATGGCACACTGTTGGACGTTTAGATGCTTTGGGCATGCACGGCGGACAGATGAAGGAAGGAGTGCAGAGAGAATATAACATTTCAGATATATGGAAGGAGTGAGGAGTCCTAGTTTTGAATGCGATGGTTGAAAAACCCAAATATCAAGTCGAACGTCAGAAAAATAAATGACTTTCTGATAGATTGCGTATGAATGTGGATAAAGCAATAAGTGGGTGTAAAGACCAAGGAGGGTGGCATCCAGCCTACTCTTGTTGTTTGTTTTGTTAACTGAGTTAAGTATAATCCGATTGATTCTGACAGTGACAGTCGCGGAAATGGAATTACACCCCCACTGCGGTGGACAACTAATGCAACAGTACTTTGAGAATATTATTTTAATTTTATTAATTTAGTTCATTTAATATTTTTAGAAAAATATATTTAAATATATTTGTGATACACGTTTAAAAATATAACATTTCAAGACCTTCCAAAGTAGGCATATGCCCGTATTATGATGTTCTGCATTATATATATAAGTATCATATGAAACATACTACTGCCTAGTAAAAAGATAAACAACAGAACCAAAAAAACAACAATTTTCTAGTCAGTCCGAGGATGTCGTTGTTTTACAATAAAGTTCATAAGTCTTCAGTACCTGGTTGGATTTTTGAAAAAAGTTAACTCAATGCTTTCACTGAGTGACATGAAGCGGCAAAAAGTTAAAAATAAAGTCCAAACTTGTGTCGCTTGAGTCAAACCTTCTCCCAAATTGTAAATATATTTTAGATAGCTGAAGGGTTATAAAAGTCTTTAGAATCGAACGAGAGTCAGATTATTCGATGCAAAAAAGGACTGATTAAAACTGCATATTTAACTCATATTTGACCAAAGTGTCACTTAAGCCCTTTTGCTTTTCCAGCATTTTTCGAATATTGTATTTCGTTTTTAAAGTGGGTTTGTAGTTTGATTTGTGCATTGCTGATTGAATCCATTTTATGCCTTAGGGGCTATTTGTACATTTATTACCTTATTACAAAGAATAAGTTTACTACGCGTGGCGAACAACAACACTCAATAAACTAACAAATTTAGCGAAGGGGCAATACATTCTCCCCAAAACCAGCTCTGTTCAAGTTATTTATTTCCAGAACAAGATTGTAAAAAACATTCGTGACTTTCCAATGTATCATGCCAAAATCCGACTAGGTAAGTATAAGGCAGGAATGTGTTTAAATGAGAATTATCTATCGTTATTTCTTGTCGAAGCCTCCGGACGACAATTCCCCCACTCTTTGGGAAGAAGGCAACCTTTATAATTTGGGTTTAAAGGGCGGAATGCGGGCTACAGGCTACGGGCTACGGGCTACGGCTACCGGCTGCCGGGACACGCGTGAACGGGCTCGCATTCTTCCGCTGAAATTGCTCTAGGTCGAGCGCGGATTCCTGAAATGCTCACTGTACATTGCCAAAACAAAAAAATGGAAGTCGCAAAACTGCGTTTACAGGGTGCTTCATATTTGATTTCTGAGTTCTTCGTTATATTAGCACACAAACAGTTCCAAAATGCCAATAGAATAAGCAAAATATAATAATAAACACAACTCTATCACTACTTGTTCCAGTAATATTAACACATCATCTTAAACACACAATCCTGTCAATAATAATATTAGAACTTGGATAATTTATATAGCGCCATTTTTGTGATATATTATCTTAAGAATTATACCGACTCGTGATATGATTCGGCGCAAAGATTCCATTGACTTGATCGTGCTGTGTTTTTCTGGGGCGTCCTCGACTCTTTCTTCCATTCGTCAGTAGTAGATATTCTCAGTGTTTCTCTGGTAAAGTACAACAATTCAGAATCGAAAAGTAGCTTGAAATGGCCTTAGCCGTGTTTGGTGATCAAATCTGAATAACCAGGTATTTCCAAACCCTCTTCAAGGAGGTTGGAAAATCCCTGGCTACTTAGGTTTGGTCACCAACACGGCTAAAGCCATCTCAAGCAAAGTAGCGATTCTTAATGGCAGTCATTCACTTAATTGAAACTTCGAGTATATTCCACTCTGGAACGCGCTGCAAATATACTATATGTTATTTTTAATGAATTGATTGTGAAATAGCACATATTATTTAAATTAAATTTATTTGCGCACGGCGGGATTTGAATCTTCGACTTCTGGATTTGTATTCGAGCGCTTAAACCACTCGACCATAGATATTGACTTAATTTATCGCGTTCCGTCAGTCCGTAGATAAGCTTATCTACATATCGAATAAAATCGCGGTTAAAATTTAATTATTATCAAAAAAAAACCGTTGACAGCTGAGTGTCGTATAGATTCTAACTAATTTATAACAAAGTTGATTTCGTATTCAAAATTCCTAATAAATGTGTTGTTAATTTCAATGCGGGTAAAATTAAAGTAAAACTTCACACACATATTTGATAAAATAATTAACTTTCCGACGTTGTATGATGAATTATTTGGAGTTTTCAGCATTTAATTTAGCGAAACCTTCGCAAGCGGCAATAACTATGGGATGATAACAGCTAGACCGTTTTATCATGCCAACAGTTCACTTTTTGAACCGCTAAAACTATTCCGGAGGATAATTCAACGTATTAATTACATTGTGTAACGCAAAGAAATTAGAAAAATAGTTGCGGTCGCATGCGCAATATTGCGGGAAATCGGCGCTACGATACATTGCCAAAAATAATATTTATGATAACCAAATTAAGTGTGGTTATGGTTGATGAAGGAATGTAGAACATACACGTGATTATTTTCGATTTAATAAATTAAAGAAAATCACATGTTTGTGAGTAACGTTTTTTAGAGGTAAAATTGGAAAATTAAACTTTTTACACATTGAAGTTGTGTATTCTGCTGTGATGGTGTCTGCAAAAGATATGGGATCCCCGAGGTGTGAGTACAATAAAGCTCAAATCTATGTAAAAAAAAATATTTCTCACTTAAAAGGATGTACTATTTATGCAAAAGCCTTTTGGGTGTTAAGTAAATAAATAAAATCACGAATAACCGAAATATGAACGACGAAATCAGAAAAGAATTCAAGATTACGTAAAAAAGAATAAGGAAGGGACGCTAAGATGAATTGAACACGCATAGCGGATGGAAAAAAGTGTCTGGAGAAACAATGCCGTGCGTGTCGGTTCTCAAAAATTCATTCATTCTGCCCAAATTAAGGATTCCATAGTTCTACCGGACAGTTTTCCAGGGACTTTTGGGTGGTGTTCACATACAAGTTTACATTAATATTTTAAGACAGGAAAAAATAAAGGAACAAGAATTTGATTCGGGTTATGTCACCAGTATGTATGAATATGAATAAAGCAAGTAATATATGGCATGGTAGAGAAGTGAAGAGTTCCGACCGTCATGGATGATTATTCAATTATGTAGAAGGCGTAATAAGAATATTTTAAGAAATGAAAAAATAACTTTGTATAAGACTACGAATATTATTTTATTTTTTATAACTGACTGGTTTCGCTTAGCCTAAGCATCATCGGGGTACAAAATTATTTTTTCATTTCTTTAAATATGTCAAACCACAAAGTGATTGCTTTCTAAGAAAAAAAAAATAGTAACAGTATTTTAATTTGTGCCTATAATTTATAATTTTATCAAAACATCGTTGAGATAGAGGTATAGAAAAAAATTATGTTGGATTTTTTCTAAAACAACTCGAAAGATTTTTCGGTAACCTCTGTAAGAAAGCCAACATTACACGGTGTTTCTTTATTATCCCCAACTTACCTGTGTACGTGGTAGGTTCGATAATACGTAGGTATAGCGGGTTTATGTCCCCGCGACACGAATCTGGGTGTCTTGCGACAGTTTGTCACTTGTACCAAGCTCTGACATGTAGTGCGTTTGTTTGGAGATAAAACAGACATATTTCTCTTTTTGACACCCATTTCATTTGGGGGTTCGTCGAGCGCACTCAAATGGATTCAACGTCACGAAGAAAACAGATCGTTTGATATTATATTACTGCATTGGATCTTATGCGTTTCAAAATGGTTTTTCGAAATTTCCGTGACAATTATTAGGTGGGCGATAGTCCGGTGGGTAGGACGCTCGGCTAACTGTGGGATAGTTCGAGTTCAATGCCTACAAGTGGTATCGATTTAATCCCATTTCAAAAACGATTTATGCTTAGTGAAAAGGTCTAAAGATAATAATAAAGAGTGGATAATTTGTATTTATATACTCCATTAATGGAGAACTGAACGCTGTTGGCGCAAATAAAAAAATGTCCAAAATAGCGAAGCTAGCAGTCCAACATGGAGTGCTTATACCAACCCTGATGTATGGCAGTGAGGCATGCAACTGGTAGAGGAAGGATGAAAATATACTAAATGTTGTGGAAATGAGATCCTTGAGGCGTATGTGCGTAAAACTATGTATGACCGTGTGAAAAATGTGGATATCTGGAAAAAAATGCAAGGCTGATTTAGGCGTAATGAATAGGATCAGGAAAATGACGCTTTTCAGATAGTTTGGGCATGTAGAGCGAATGATCAAAGAAAGGGAGTGTGAGAAATAATGAATGATGCCAAAGTGAATGAAAGAAAAGAAGTCGGGGACGCCCGAGGAAGACATGGCACGATCAATTTAATCAAATTCTTGAATCGAACCATGTGAAGAGTCAGAATAACAAGAAAGTATGTATGGGACGATCTATGAATGAGAATGAAGCAAGGAGTTGCCAAGACAGTTGTATGGTGGTCTATTCTCTCTGCCTTACCCTGCGGGGAAACGGCGTGATAGTTAGTTAGTTAGTTAGTTATTTACACGTTTTGGTGAAAAATTATACTTTATCGGGGTTTAACGGATAAATACTAACAATATGTACTATGTATTTTTTCCTCGTCACTCATCTGGATTAAATATTTAAAAAAAATGGTATAAAAAATTCATATTCATGAAGATTACAAATTTATTTATTGAGATATGCTTTTTTGCATATAGTATTGAAGATATCAAATAACACAGAAAAGGAAAAAGTTTAGGTTGTGAACGAAACTAGAACTCTAAACCTCTACTCAATCCGAGAGGAACGTATCTATTCAATGTGTCTGAAGCGACAAAAAGCAGGTGGAAAACGTAATTCCAGTTAGTAGTGCTGATTTGAATTTCGTATGCAATTGCCAATCAAACAGGAGTGCGATCGGCAGATAACATATCAATAGGAACATTGAGATATCCATTCGGATTCGAAAGCGACAATTGAAGCCAATTATAATGGGGCATGACCCGCCCAGCCCATAGTATCAAATCATACATTATCATCAAATGTGCATTGAAATAGTGTGAATCTGGAACCGTTATTGTCATATTTTCATTGTACAATACAATTTGCATGCTCGAAACCATTTCATAAAATGGAATATTTTCCAATACCGTTTAAAGGGGTCGTTTTAAAATGGAAATCACTGTTATCATACCCTAGCGGTAATACCAATGATGTACTAGGCCATGCTTCATGTAAACTGCTAACACGAATACAATCCAAACATAATAGTCAGTAGCGTGAAATTTCAATATACTCGTAAATAGCGGATACCTGATAGTGAAATTAACAAGACTGCAGCTAACTGTTAAATGGAATTCGCAGAATGGCTTGGATGCTTGAAACGGTTTTATTCCATTTAAATTGAATATAATGGAAATTTGTAATGCATGCATTATTTTGCTCACAGTGGATGACAGAAAAAAACGCGCTAATGAAAACGACTAATGTCACCAATATTAGTAATTGATCTCTATGTATGCACGGAAAGTTAAAAAAAACATTATTATTTATTAAATTGACTTTACAAAACTTGCCGTTGGTATTCTTACAGCTAAGCCTGTCAATGTACGGAAAATAGCAATTAATAACTAATATTCTACTGAAAGAATTAATCCCTTAAGAGTTTTTACACAAACGTATTTTGTCCAGTAAAATCAGAGGAATGGTTATGGCACACAACACGTAGAAAGTACAATCATATTGACTCACCATAAATGAATGTACTTGCGATGCATCGTGTTTAAATCGTTATTCAATGGTGCTATATTGAAATGAAATTTCGGTTTGAAAATAACATAGATGATCGATTTGTCTACGTCCAAGCTAATTAGTTAGAAAATCACAATAAACCCGATAAGCTGTCAAAAAATAATGATTGAGGCTAAAATGTTGAAAACATAAAGTTCAATTTCACTCATTCAAGTCAACATTTCAACTTAAAGATGAATAATTAAATGAATTAAGTGAACTCCGGTGCTAAGCTCCGTCAAGTTTCAGAGCTGACGTCACCATTAATTTCCTTTTCCGCAATTGCATTCCTACTGGAACCGAGGCGGCAATAATGCATTTCACTTTCAGTCGCGTTACTTGCATTCGGTGCAGAGATAATACTCTACTCTTTCCGTGATGCACTTGACAGTTGAAGTAAACTTCTACAGACAAACTCCTTTCCATGCATTTTCATTTTCAAGAAAAATGATATAATCTAGCTTTGCTGAAATGAGGATCTCAAGATAGTAGCGTAACTGGCCAAGAAAAGAAAAAATCATTAAATTAAATTTGATCGTTATGAAATTACTTATTTTATTATTAAAAGGGGATAACGTATTTTTACGAAACTAGAATCCTAAGTTTAGAAATTGACTATAGAGTATTTAAATTTTCGATTTTGAAATTTAAACGGTCGATTTTGAATCTTACGTACCAGGGCTGGCTAGATCAACATTTGCGCAAAACATTTCGATTGATAACATCGATACCGCGGATTTCTGTTTAGCAGTTAAAACACTGAAACCAAAAACATCGTTTGGTCCTGACTTAATTCCACCCTTTATTATCAAGGGATGTTCCGAACCATTGTCCAAACCACTGTTGCATATATATAATACCACGATTAAAAATGGAACTTTTCCCAAACTATGGAAGCTGTCAAAAGTTACACCTTTACACAAAGATGGCGACAAGTGTCACGCTAATAACTACAGGCCTGTAGCAATACTTTCCGCACCTGCAAAATTACTGGAAATAATTTTGCATAAATATTTATACGCCAAAGTCGAACCGTTTTTGATCGAACAGCAACACGGATTTAGACGTGGCCGATCAACCACTACAAATTTGATGATATTTACAGATTACGTATCTAGAGCACTAGATAATAACGAGCAAGTTGACACATCATACCACGATTTTGCGAAAGCTTTCGATAAGGTTGATCACCTAGTTCTCCTAAGTAGACTTGAGGAAATTGGATTATCTGTAAATTTAATGAAACTTTTTTGTGACTATTTGAACGGAAGAGAACAATTCGTATCTTATGGTTCATACAACTCCGACGCGTATCCTACAAACTCTGGTGTGCCACAAGGATCCAATTTGGGACCCTTATTATTTTTAATCTTTATAAATAACATTAGAAATAATATTAAATACGCTCGTTTTTACTTTTTGCTGATGACATAAAATTATTTATTCGAATAAGGTCATTGGAAGACTGTAGGCATCTTCAGGAAGATATTAATACAATTATTGACTGGAGTATTGCTAATAAACTCAGTTTTAACTTCAGAAAATGTTCCGTCATGTGCTTCACGAGGTCACACAAGACCGTATATTTCAATTACAAAATGAAAGATACGTCTCTGAAGCATACGGCTACTTGTAAGGACTTGGGAACAGTATTTGACGCTCGTTTAACGTTTCATAATCACATCGAAAAGATCTGCAAATCAGCCACAAAAATGTTGGGTTTTGTCCTTCACAATTCAAGGGAGTTGACAAATCTTGCAGTTATAAGGCTGCTTTACTTTAGCTTAGTGCGTAGCATTCTCGAGAGTGGATCTCAGGTATGGGGGCCAGAGGACACCGCCTATGTACTAATGGTCGAGAAAATTCAAAAGAAATTTTACGGTTTCTCTACATGAGAGAGTTTGGTTTTTACCCATGGCTGTTTCCAACAGCGTTTATCTCGGGAATGCTGGGTATCTGCAGCCTTAGCTCGAGGAGGGATATAGCATTACTGCTTTTGCTCATAAACTCCTGAACGGTGTATTATTAATACCTGACATCCTGGCAGAAATTGGATTTTATGTCCCTGATAATTTCACGCGTGGCCGCCAACACAGGCTTCTGTTTCTTCCCAGGTGCAGAACTAACTTACCAATGGTGATGCCCCTGGGAAGACTAACTAGGTTAATCAACTGCCTCGCAGGAAATTTGGATATTTTTCACACGAGCTACAACAAGTTTAAGCAAGAACTAGCTATTAAGTTCTAACTATATTATGTACTTCTTGAAAACTATTTTTTTTGTTTTTAAACTTCTTTTTACTTTAATCTTTGTGTAATTATAATTACCATTTTTTGTGTTTTTGCAATGTTTTGGTGTAAAACTGTTTTTGCAAATATAAAATAAATAAATAAAAATAAATAAATAAATTAGTTCCCTTTCCAGTATATACATAGTACAGATTCACCAGCGAGACAGCTGCAGGAGTCGCAAGCTTTCAAGATCTTAAATAAAACACTACCTAAATACCCAGCAACATTATAAATATATTTATTTTTAAAGCCGCAGATGTTTAGGAATGTATAAATTTCTAACTCTAGAAAAAAATACCTATAATTTAAAAAAAAAATGTTGTTTCAAATGAATGATATTAAAGTAACTATTTAAAAAAAATGGATGAAGGAACCTTTGTTTCAACAATGTTGAAAATATTTTTTAAATGTCAAAAGTTTGTAAAATGTCTTAAGTGTGTACCTAGTTTGGTGTAATATTTTGAAATTCTTATGAAAATTATTTGCGTAACTATTATTATTGACTATAAATAAATTGCTTTGTGAGTACGCTCTTACATAAGAGTGTGAACTTTTGGAGTCAAGTTGGAATTGACGGATGTGTTCAAAAAATTACAAAAAGAATCTTTTTAATTTCCTACCTAATTTACTTATAATATATTTAAGTATATGACATTATTCTATATTTGAAATAGGAACTAATATTTTTTCCTGGTAACCCAAGTTTCATCTCGTGATTTTTCATGGGTGACAACTAGTAGGTATTATATAAATTAATTTAGTATACATATATGTTTTACATAAAATTATAAAAAGCCTTTCCTCTTTTCGGCCGAAATGTACAGAATAAAGTTATTTTTTCACCAAAGCTGTTAAGAAGTGATATACGCAACGTCTCAGGACGCGTTTGTCTAAAATCTTCCTTCTTGTACCTAGTCCTGCAACCTTTTCCCAAATGGAAAGGCTGGTCGCTTTGTTGATAAAGTGGGCCTTTATTTATGCGTCCTTTTACAAGACCTAGGAGTGAAGTTAGCGTCAGATGGAGCGGAAACGTCCCCGGTTATGTTTTTATAGAGGCGATTCCCTTTCACCCGCTTCGCATTTACCCCGCCTTCCCCACCTGCCCTACCTTTAGACCACAACCCTTGAGTATTTTAGGGGCGCATTCAGCAAGGCTTACGCGGAGTGCAATCCAAACACAAAATTGTATGGAAAGTTAACTTTTTGGTTTAACGTCAACATACAGGTATCAAAAAAATTCCTTTCATATTTTTCATGAGAAACAAAATTATGAGAAATTTACTAATAACTGCCTTTATAATTTCGAAAAACTATTATCAGTTTGGATGCCTGCTTTGCTACCTCTTCTCGTGACCCAACTTTTTGTACGGCCTTGCAGCGTTAATCAATATAATTTAATTAACTTCCCGTGATGATGAACACTCTAAAAAATAACTACAGAAAATTATACAATTTAATCATATTTGATACGTGTTGAAAAAAAAATGAAAAGATGTCAATTAATATCATCTTGCCGTTGAGTTCTCTGGCGACACCGATGAAAGTTATTGAAGTTCAAACATCCCAGTTTACCCACATAATAAAGTGCATACATATTTTTAAAATGAGAAACTTTTGTATTTCAGTGAAATATTCATGGGCACATAAAGCACGGGCATATTGATCGAAATATTTAAGGGTAGGCGGGAGACAGTTTTCAAAAGAAATATGACAAACGCCCGGTCAGGGGTAAATGCATTAGGTACACTTTAAATAAAAAGGATTTCCACCCCAAGGTTTCGAAAGCCCTTAGATATTCGCCATAAATAAAAGCAAGGGATTTTTTCAAGATGTCCAAAGTAAAACGACATAAAATAAGAGGAATACAAACCTCTCCCCGTAGCGTTGTGGTCAAAGTGCTGAATCGGGGTTCGGATGATACGGGTTTGATTTACACAAAAAGCACAATAATATTGGTCTAGGTGTTTTCAACGACACAGAGACTTCTATTGATTAAAGAAGTTTCATCAATTCACACAGATAGAAGATGTTAAATTACGGTGAACATGATTGCGACCTATTTACCAATAAGGATAAGTAGTTATTAGCAAATAATAATAAAAATAATAAATAAGAACAATCATCAACGGATTATCATGCACAAGGGTGGAGAGATAAAAGAGTGACACATATTTTAGGAGAACTTCTATCTTTGCGTATTTTAATCAATAATAATGTAATTTAGTTTTTCAGTTTGGTTTTTGACAAGTTTACGCGTCGTCCGTTAAAAAATAAGTAAAACAAATGGAAATATTAAAGAAAACGAATAATAACCAAGACATTTCACTTAACAAAGAAGAGATGAATAAAATCTAAATAATCACAAAAATATATTTTAAGAATCGAAACATCCGATTAGGTCAATAAAAATATATTTTAAGAATCGAAACATCTGATTAGGTCAATAAAAATATATTTTAAGAATCGTAACATCTGATTAGGTAAATAAAAATATATTTTCAAAGAGAGCAATCACTTTGTGGTTTGACATATTTAAATAAATGAAAAAATAACTTTGTATAAAACCACGGATATTATTTTAATTTTTATGACCAAAATAATGTTATAATTTAAATGTTATTCTATTGTTTTCTCATTGTTCTTTTATTTTATTTTATAATGATAATAAAGTTTTTACTCCAGAAGGTATGCAGAAGTAGTGTAATGAAATACATTCTATAATTGATACTAATACATAAAATAAAGTTGTAACACTTACAGAAAAAACATTCAAAAAAATTATATACTCGCACACAGTAATAAAGATTTTTTTTTTTTAATTTATTTTGTTATCCTTCTGTATATATATATATATATATATATAGACTCGTGTATATATATATATAACCGCACATTTAGTATTTTTGTTTAGTTTTATTTTGTACTTAGGCTAAGCGAAACCGGTTGGTCACAAAAAATGAATCTGTGGTCTTATACAAAGTTATTATTTATTATTAAAGTCTTCCAAATCACGATTTACTCCAAACATTATTTTATTATTAAAATGTTACGAAAACAGATATTTTGATTATCCCCATCACCACAGCATAACACCACAAAGTAACTTAGTAATATATTTTACTGTTTCCCGTAAGTCACACGTCCAATTCGTGAAGGGTATATTAACGTGATATAAAACGTGGCAGCATTTATGATACTAGACTGCGAAGGGTTGTGTCAGACCGAATTACGAATAACTGCTACGTCTTACATCGGTAGTTCTACGGTTATTATTTATGCATTTGAGATGAAAATAAGAACACGGTTACAGTTGCTGAATATCATCTTTAAGGCAAGACAAACAACAAATACAGAATCCCATGTGGGGCTTTCTCAACATCCCTTGGAAATATGTTATCTTTCTCGCCCGTTTCACTTCTCACGACTTCGTCTCGGCAATTCTCTTACTTCCTACAACTGGCGAAATAATAATATTTGCTTATTGTAAACTAAGGGTTGCGATTCAATTCATAAAGAAATACTTTGGTAATAAATATATTTCACATAATGACTAAAAATACTTTATAACTATTAAACATTGACTTTTTTCCCGGACAGCTTCCACTCTGCCACGGACATTTTGAGAGTGATTTAATTATTCTTCGGAAGAAAACAATCTGAAGACACTTGCAGTAAAGGGAATCCGGTCCAGTCAAAAATAAAGTTGTGGAAAAAAGCGCTCTTAACAAGAATAATATTAAAATGGAATTGCACGCACTAAAACACATTTAAACGCACCACGACTTAACAAGTTAAAAATGAAAAACAACCACATTTTTCATGAAGATAATATTGCACAGGGTAATTACGAATTAAATGAAAATAAAACTTTAATATATAGTTACATGACCTATAGGCAAATTTGGGTTGTTTTAAAATTTTGAGCAGTGTTTCGCTTTCTCTTACTTATTAAGCTAACTTTCTCTTACTAAGCTTAAGATAGCCTTGCGGAGTCAATCATCAGGGCAGATGTCACAAATTATACAAAGCAAAGAATACATTTTGAGTGAAAAAAATAAACCAAAGTTCGTAAACCTAAAAATAATATTTTATTAATTTAATATCGATACCTACCAATCTCTCTTTCCCTAACGTTATCTTCGGTCCCCTTTGTTCTCGACGTTTCTCCTTGCATGTTTGAGAAACCGCGAGGATAAATTCCACATTATGTACGAGAGCTGTCATTCCAACCATTCAAACACGTTAAACATTAAAATTGTATGTTTTGAAATGAACATACGCCGGTGTAAATATGCTTTTGCGTATTTAACTTGTGACTATGAAATATTTATATATTGAGTGAAGAGAGACGGCTGAAGAAAAGGGTGGGTTCCTACCTATCCATATTTACCTTGCTTAAATATATAAACCTATGTAAGCTTTAACATTCGTCTTCATTAATACGCTTCTTTCGGCTGGGGAAAGAGCATATAATAAGTTCATTTAAATCTTTTTTGATTTCTTAAAAAAAACCTCTTTAGTCCAAACCAAAAGCTCTTTATACTAGTTGTCAGTAGATGCTTATAACAGACCAAAACAAATCAGGTTAAAAATAATTAAGCTAAAAAAATAAAAATACTTATAAACTCCTTCGCTAGTCACACAGAGCGATTATTTACTAAATGAAAGTGAAATAATAACTTTGTATAAGACCACAGATTTAATTTTTATGACCGAACGGTTTCGCTTAGCTTAAGCATCATCAGGGTACAAAACTGAACCTAACAAAAAATATATAGTGTGTGGTTATACATACTCATACATTCAGAGGGAGAACACAATATAAAAAAAGAGAACAATAAAAGAATAAAACATAACATTTAAATTATAACAAAAAAACAGAGAGAAAAATAAATAAAATATGAAATGAAAGAAGCAAAACGTCAACCAAGAACGTGATAAAAGAATAATGAGAAATTTTATGAGTTTATGGGAAATATACCTATTATTGGAGTACTGGATAGAATTTGACTGATTATTGAGGAAATGAGTATTAATTTAAACGGCTTTCTTTATTTCTTGCGCTTCTTAATTATTTATTCAATTGCCATGACGATTTTTATGGAGAATATGAGCACCGGTGCATTTATTGAAGGTATGATCTTTATTAATAAGATGATTGGGGAATTCTGAAAAACAGTGGTTATTTAAAAATCTTTGATTCTAACATTGACAAGGGTTGTTTTACCAATATAAAATGCAGAACAATCACAACAATCCAATTTATAAATTCCTGAGTGACTAAGTTTGCCATCTTTATCCATAGTATTGATTAATAATTATTACTGAGTGATTAAACGTAAATTATCAGTGTCACCAATGGGTTTGAGAGCATTTTTTTACCAAGGGTTCATTCGCCCATTTTTATTAAAATCATTCATGTTTATTGGAATTACGCAAACGCCCGGTCAAAACATGACGATAAAATGTGATTTAGTAAATATTTTATTGATTGCTTGAGTGCTTTAAAAATATGTAATTTCATATTGAAATTCTACCACGAGATAAGTATCAAAAATAAAAGTGCATTCAGTATTCATGAGCGTTTACTTATTCCTCGCTCGCATTTAATCAAAACGATTTTATCGAGCTACATTTTTCATTATGCTCTGTTTAACATGAAAGAGTTTCACGACCAATGAATTTTGTATGCAAAATGTAAAACAAGTTGGAGTTGGGGTTTTTCAAAGCACGGTTAGAAGAAATTAATGCTTTTATTGAATAAAAATAAGCCTCCAACTAAAAGAAAACCATACTTATAATATTTCATAGAGCTGAAAAATATCTATTTTTAAGGTCTAACATATTTTTATTTATTTATTTTTACATGGTTACAAACAATTTTTAAGAAAAGAACATAATAATAAGTACATTTTTTTATAATAGTTGTAATATTTTAAAATGTGTACAAGTGCTACTATGTTTTGTTCGGTCGATATTAGTTCCTAGCTTAAGCTGGGCAGATTGCTACGTGATGTGTCTCACCTGTGTGTTTGCATAGGGTTAGAAAAAAATAAAAATTTAGTACTGAAGATTAACGATAGTCGACAGATATTGCATACAGTAAGAGGGTAGGTAAAGAAAATTAAAGTACAAAACGGTATTGAAGTTTTACTGCAGCTTATATTTTTGTAGGGACTTTACAGCCTGATTACAAAAGTATCAGAAGGTACTGTTAATGCAAATAATTAGAAGATTTAAATAGTTGAGAAACGATGTGTCACAAACAAAAAAAATGTTAAATAATATTATGTTGTCGAGTAAGCAAAAAAAAACTGCAGGCAGAAAACTAGATCCTACAATTAGAAATCAAAAATTATCAAATAGAACCGAATATAAATTAATAATATGGTAAATTAATTATATTTGAATGCGATCGAAATACGATGGTGAATTTCTCCTGCATATCTCACCCACGTGACAATGCTGAAATTACACTAATTATTTAAATATCTAGTCATGGCACTGCGATGTTAAAATGCTACTAACATATCCAGGAAACAGGAGTTACAAAAGTGCCGCTAGAGGCACATGGGAACTCCGCTACCTGTCAAATTGATGTAAAGCTGGGTGCTTGATTTGTAACATCATGCATGTCAGTACTGATGTTTAGCCTGTTCTACTTATGAAAAAATAGCTTCTTGACGGAGTAAATAAACCATTCTGATGATAAAACTTTCAACTAATAATAGCGTAATCACATAATTTATTTAAGGTAAAAAAAACAGATTCCAAACACACATTCAGGTTTTCCACCCTTAAACACGATTTTATAAATACCTCAAGTACACTTATGAAGAAGTGGAAGATTTCCGTAACAGGGTAAACCTGGATTAATCCCAAATAAATAAGTGAAATAAAGTTTCAAAATAGAAAAAATAGATTTTAGTTCATGATGTAAACTTTTTCGAAGGTACGTACCTACTCTTCCACAAAGGTTTACCCAATTTTAGTCAAATACATTGTGTTATCATGCACCAAACATTTTTAATTACCTACGAGTTGTTATAGTTTTTAGGAAAATACAAGAAACACGGAGTTGCAAAACCTCTTGCAGTAAACGCGTAGCTTTTGCAGTCATTGAAATCATTTCATTCAAACCACTGAACAGATAATCCCTAGAAGAGTGATCTCCGATTTCGAAGAAAACTGTTATCGCCAATTGACATAAGTCTTTTTAACTTGTATATCCCAGACAAGCCAAGCAAATAGTTTAATTGCTTACTAAAGAATTTCGAATTTAGTTAATGTTTGATCCATTTCTGCAGAGATAAGGAAAAATTGAGCTAACTTCGAGTAAACGGACACGCCCACAACACACTTCTATCGATCTATCTCTTCAGTGGTCCAAGCGCTATTTTATCAACTTGTTTAGCTTCCGATTTATAATATTATTAGTCGCTCATTTCCTAGTAACAGTGAATTGAAAAACCTACCCTCTGGCCCGTCGCGCCGTTGCCGCGTCGGCCAGGGTTTACGACTATGGATTTGATAAGACGGCGAAAAATGCAACGACGCAATTTCATGAAGCTTTTTATGACGTCATTACTTCGTTTGAGTAACGCTCTAAAACTGTTAGAGCACCTAAACGCCGTCATTACGATAATTTTTACGATTTTCTCCCTCACAATGGGCAAGGAACGAAAACGCTTATTTACAAGTGCGGTGAATTTATCAAAAGCTTCAAAGAATAACCAATAACCTCAAATGGAATCACATATGTAGAAAGTGTCCCCGTTGGCAGGTGGGGGATTTTTTAGTACGACGGCTACGTTTTATTCCAATTGTGAATCGGTTTTGATAAATCAGACATGCTATGAATGCACTAGTTACATTTTTAGAACAAGCTGGTGTATTTTATTGTTTGGAAAGCTGCTTTGAGATTCATAAAAATATTGTAAATTGTTCTGCAAAATAAAATAAATTGTGCATGTTAAGAGGTCAATGCACTGGCAAATTAATAAAACAAAAGCTTCGTTTGTACTTTGCAATAGTATTGAACGGTTTCGTGTTATGATACATGAACGGGGAAAAGTCATAGCAAAATTATCAATGCTCCGTAATCTAAATGTTATCATGTGAACTAATGCTTTCTTTGTAGGCAAATTTGAAAGAAAACTCTAACAAACGAAATGTCAATTTCCTTGGAAATAAGTAAAAATTAGGTTAACATATGACGTTTCGATCTGAATTTACAATTCTTTAAAATTAAATAAACATACAATATGGTACTGCACAGTAAGGTAGCGATAATTTGATATAAAATATCACAGCAAATTTAAATATTGTAATAGAAAAACAAAAGTTTTCAAAATAAACACTAAAACGTCCTGCACAAACGAGAAATGTACATTTGCAAGAAAATATTGGTCGAGTTTGGTTTCTCGAAATGAAGAAAAATCAAGTTTTTTTTTTACAAATCTCAACACTTTGACGTCTGAAGAGGGCCGAGCCGATTGGGAAATCAGGAAAAACATCGCAGGGAAAGCGGTGGGGGGTCATCACTCAAATATTATAACCGCGTGTGAATAGTAAGAAGGAATCCTTTGAGTTATGACAGGTACGGCTGCGGGAGCGATGGAGGTAGGCGCTGAGGAGAATTATTGCTGGAGGGGAAAGAGGAAAGAAATTCTATCGAATTTGAATATCTCAAATCAAAGGATGAACTCAATTCGTCAAATTTTTTGAACATCAGATTATTCGGAGGTTTATCTGTCAAATTTCGACAGCGGGAAAGAATGTGGGTTCTGCGTAATGATCTGTCAATAATGACAGTAGCTATAAAAAACTGAAAGTTTTTTTTTAACCCAAATTTCTTTACTCTTGTATGGTTTCATTATGCATGGAATAAGAAATTTCAGAAGGATATTTTTTTGACAAAATTAAAATTAGTCAATCTGTTGATATGTTTTTAGGTAGACAATGCTCCTTATTATATAGAGGTAGTCGATTTTAGTTGACTTAATACAGCGAAAGACAAAGACGACAGCAAATACCCAAATATATAATTAGATGACTAAATAAAATCATCAATAGGATCTTAATTGACCAATTGAAGGCGAATAATGATGAGCTCTGGATATGATTCGTGATTTCAATTTTTCCAGTCCGCGTCCAAACGGGCTGGTGCAACGTTTTTTTTTGTAGACGCAGAAACAATGAATTGCTGTTCCTCAATCACCACTCTACTAATTATGGGTATCATCTCCACTGTACAAAATGTCAAGACTTGTTAACTCAAGCCTCTCTTTTTGGTAGCAGTCTAAAAATGATTTTTGTCATTCTTTACGACTCTATAGAAACTTTGACTTGACCTTGGTTTTGATTTAAATGTTCTTTATTATGTATATTTTGTCCTTTTTTGTCATTGCTTTATTAAATATTATGTATGTGCTGTTCTTTCTTTGTTGCTCTTTTTTCCTATTTAGTGTCATGTATTTTTTTGTAATTTGACAATAGTCCGTTAGTTTATAAAAAAATAAATAAAATATACCTACCTAACGTTGGTAAGGCAGAATTTTCATGGTATGGAAGGAACAGTAGATTTATTCCAAATAAATGAGGTAGGTAGGCTAACGACACAGAATTTCCTCTGGGAAAGCTGAAATTCCAAAATGAAATGAGAAATTTTGATTGGTTGCGTTGCTTTTTCACCCTGGTGACACTTGGTCTAAATTAATAACTGAGGCAATCGTACCGTAATTAATCTAGCAGCAGAATATAAGTCAGCAGGCTCGGCGCGCGATTCATTGCGTAAAAGGTAGTATGGCGTCAAACGTAAAATGCGAAATGAAAGCCGTATAAGCAACAATGACTTGCCAAATTACAAATTTATATACTGAAGTGGAGAAAGTTTAACTAATAAGAGTTGATATAATTTTGGCTTGCTGAATCTACGCGTAGGGCGGGGCAACAGTCCTCAATTTCTTAAAATGAGAACTTATTGAGGATATTAAAGTTTAGTTGAATTTAAAAACAAACACATAAAACTTTTTTTTTAAATAACAAGATATACACTGTCCTCCACACCAAGAGTTCACCTGTAATATAAGCGATACTTAATATAAAATGTAAGTATTGGTTAACGACGGCGGATCACACAGGTTGCAGCAAAAGTGGTTTAGAGTAGGCGCTCTGTTAGTGAAAAATTCCTACTGACAAAAAGGTGTTGATTCAAGTGAAAAGCATACAATCTTGACTCTAAATACAGAAAACTATTTGTCTCGAAAGGTGAGCTCTAGCGTCATGAGACCGCAAAACCTTTTACTGTTTTGATTTTTTTTAACGTTTTCTACTTGCAGTGGTATTCCGGGTTTGAAGTATCCAGTTAAGTGTCAAAATAAGACGAAATTCCATATTGCTTGTTCCATATTTTTTAACAATTGTTGAATAAGTTGTTTTTTTTTAATACTGTTGAGAGTGGGCAAAACTAGATAGAAAAGCTAGTATAATTAAACTTATTTTTTAAAATGCATGGAATTGATAATGTTTATTGCAAAAAGGGTTCTTGTTTAGTGGGGTGGATTGAAGGGTTCTATGCGACACCCCACTCCTATTTACTAAGGGTTGGAAAATACGTTCGTTTTGTTGAAATTGATTTGTATTAGAGAATACTTGTCTAACGGGTGGAAGTATCCCTCTTCACCTAATGATGTTTAATGATGACTATGATTTGATTTCGTCAACCCTCTTACGAGGGAAGTAGATTAAATATATTGGAAACAACCCGAGGTACGAGTACGTGGGGTTGTTGTGTCAATAGCAATTTTCAGAGAATTTCACGGCTTTGATTCCCATTTTCACATTGCTAAATGATATTTCTGTAATACAAAATAATATGCCCTACAAACAATTTCAAAAATAAACGCGGATTGATACGAAAAAATCTATCACGAAAGTAATTATAAAATCCTAACATTAATTTTCATTGTTCCTATTCTTCTGCTTCGCTGCGTCACGAATAATGACGTCCATTTGTGCGGCTATAAAGATGTTTTACCTTGGCCAGGCCGGCGGCTGCCAGGTAAATTCATCACAAGAATCCCTCTGAATAAAGATATAGGACCCTATCCAACCTGGAACCCACAACTCTTCCGGATAACGGATCACTCCATTGTAACCTCTCCTTTTTTCTCATAAACGACGCATGTAACAGAAGAAGAGTTACCACCGATCTCTAAGCGGCAGCACCATAGCCATCCACGAGCCACACAACTCTTCCGGATAGTGGAATAGCACTGTTATAACTTCTCTCTCTTTCCCATAAAAGACGCAGATGGCAAAAAGAGAAGTTGCAACGGATCTCTCAACGGCAGGACCATAGCCAACCTGCCCTTCTCTGTCCCGTTCTGCGCTCCGGGCATTGATTGATGCAGCCGGGCTAATGCACACGAGTCCGCAGTGATGAATGCGTCAGAGGGGATGTGGGCGAGATGCTGTGCGACGTTTCACTAAATCTAACCATCAAGTTTTATCGCTTTTGCTTAACTGCATAGTTACAACGTACCTTGGACATCTGTGCCACCTGTAAATTTGACACGTCCGGGCAGTTTTTGCAGATCGGCCGCAATGACAGCGGAGTTAAAATGTGAGGTAATAATCATAACATAAAGTGGCAAATATTTAGTCTAACGATCACTACCATTGATCAAATTGAGGGATGGCTAAAAAAATAGAAATGCATAAATTCGATGTCACATAAAAAATGTTTCGATATTAAAATATTGAAACCGCCTATAATAATCGGATAGTAATGGGAACAACCATGGATTCCCTAAAAATTTATCGTTTATAAGTGTCTTTACCATAGATAGACATTGTCTTGAATTTTTGTTATTGTAATAAAAAACGTGCAGATATTGTTAATTATTCGTCAATTTTACAATATTTTTATGTTCACAGTTTTGATTGGTAAAAACGACCGTTAGTAATTGAAAATTATTATTAACGTCAAAGTAAAATTTGAACACGGTAAATTTCGAATTCAGTGCGTCAATAATTGAGCAGAGTGTGCCTACCAAAGTACGAGTGGCTGAGGGCAAATGATGATAGAAGATCCATAAGCTACCCAAATTCCTCTCCTTAATGAATAAATAACGATGTTACACCCTACCGCTTGCGGTTTACGAATCACCCGTCTCTTGACGAGAACCTAATCGCGTCATACATCACGGTGCAATTTGTACGCACTTTACCGAATTAGGGGGGAGATAAAAAATATAAGGAAAATGTCCCCGGTGGGTTGGATGCACCCCTGTGCAAATATAGCACATACCTGCAAAACGAACTGATTGCTTACCAACAATTGGTATGTACACTCTATACAAAAGGGTCAATTGGTCAATTTATAGTTCATACAAAAGCAAAATGATGCTTGTGCGAATGTCTCGGTTTGAAATTTCGAATAGGTACAGCTTTTATTGTACCGCTTCAGCACAGAGCCACATACTTGAAAAAGAAAGAGTGAAAAGAGGTTTAAAGTTTACTTATATATTAGGGAGAATTGGTATTACCCGTTTTTGTTCACTCGTATTTTTTTAATACGAGGGGCGCTCGTTTCCCACACCCCGCAAGCTCACCGAAAGATGTTTTTGGGAAAACATTTTTACTAGTTGATTTCTGAAGGTATATTTAATCCATGTATACTGAAGGAGATCAACTTGTTTGCCCCAAATAAGTAAATTCGTGCGAGGTACCATGGGACTTTTAACGTTCCGAAAATCATAACTTCCCTACACAAAAATACGCCGATGGAACTATTAAAGCAGCTGCAACAACCTTAGATATATTAAGTGCATATATGTACAGCTCTGCCAGTAGTGTACGTACTATGTTGGGCGTGGGTACCGGCTACAAAATAATTTGATTTTATGCTTTAATTTCATCCTCTTTGGACTTGGATAAATAACGTATAAGATTATCAAAATAAATAAACAAGTAAAATACACTAACCTACTTTTAATTAACAACAAAAGGAGGAGATAAAATGTTTATTTAATTTACAGAAAAGGTGCGTTTTAACCATATTATTAGTAGAGATGTAATAGGTGTTTGCTTCTGCTTCCGCGAATGCGGAAGTTCTGTGCATTTTTTCACTTCCGCCTTCCGATTTCGTATTATAAATGGAACGCATAAACAAATTACAAGATGAATAATCGGCAACATTGTTTGTTAACAAATACAATTTGCCTTTATAAATTTTGAATATTGTAATTAAAATATATGAAAAAGTACAAATTACACACTTTAAGCTAACGTAAATGTTCAAGGACTTAATATTCTACCTGTACTTGTTGAATTTCTAATAATAAATACACGTCAGCTTCTGTTAAGATACATAACGCCACTGATTTGTCACCCGTTTGTACTAAAAAGCGTTTAAAAAATAATGAAACATGGACATTTTTTCAGGGGCAGAATCGTAGGGTAAGAACTGAGGACCAATAATGATCTCGACCTAGACCCCAGTAAAATAGCATTTACGGATCAAAACGCAAAAAAAATGTGAATTTGGAACATTACACTGCGAAGGCGGTCATGACGCACATAACCGGTCAGTGATCTAAATTATTAGTGGGGGGAAATTTACTTTAGGTCATATTTTACTCGGTTAATAATAGTAGAAGATCGAAAAAGTTACAAATGACCGGCATTCTTCTGAATACAATCAACTACTCTAGCAGTGTCCAGTTGATCAAAAGGGGAAAAATGGGAGGAAAAAAAGAAATGAGAGAAGAAAACTTTTAGAAGATTGAGAAGAAAAGAAAAGGAAAGGAAAATAAGAGGTTTAGTTATCTTGGGTCATAAGGAACAGATGTTGTCCTAAGAAAAGGTACATTTAGTATTACCTATCTAAAGGAGGTTCCACATACGGGTTCCACATATGCAGGTTGAAGAAAGTTGCTAAAAGCTTGTTGAGGGATGATTTATCTATGCGAATTTTAGTAAATGTAACCTAACAAAAGAGACCGAAAGTGCCCAGACTGTGCATTCCAATATTATAAGTGCTGTGAAGTGGAGGGAATCGGAATATTGGGAGATAGTACAGAGAAAAATTGAGTTTTCTGGCTTTTCAGAGCTTGCCACGTATGTAAAACACTTCATCCAAATAAGCTGGAATCACAATTGTATATGCATACTTGTTGAAAACACGTCAATAACGACGGGAAAAGTGAGAATTTAACACGCAAACAAGTTTAAAGTTTTTTTAAGTACTTGTGAACCAGGTTCATTAGATGCAGCTCGTAAAATAACAAACAATTTATTATTTTTTCGTATAAAGCAATCATTTTGTGGTTTGAAATATTTAAATGAAAATGAAATAATAAAATGACCGACTGGTTTCGCTAAGCCTAATCATCATCAGGGTACAAAATTAAACTAAACAAGAAATACAAAGTTTGCGGTTATATACACATACAAAAAGAGAACACTATATAAAATAAAATAAGAGAACAAACAATAGAATAACATTAAAAATTATAACAAAGGAACAGAGAGAAAGAGACAAAGAATATGAAATGAAAAAGGCAAAACGTCAACTTAGAAGGTGACAAAATGAGAAATTTTACAGGAAATATACCTAATATTGGACTACTGGACAAATTTAACTGATTATTAAAAATATGACTATTAATTTTAATGGCTTTCTGTATTTCTAGTGCTTTTAAATTATTTAATCTTTTCCCATGATCATTTTTCGAAGAATATGAGCACCGGTGCTTTTATTGAAGGTATGATCTTGTTCAATATATATTTTTCTTTTTTAATAAGATTAATAACAATTTATTCGGTCAAGTTGTTTCACAAAATAACGAGTTAATCTTTCACCTATACCTGCAGAATGAAAAGTGCGTGGATAAAAGGCTCACGTCACAAGAAAAGGAAATGACATATTTGGTGATATAAAAAAGGGATAAAAAACATAGAAATATTAATAAAAAAATATAAACATAAAAAAATGAAATATAAATAAAAGAATATATAAAGAAGAAAAACACAACCAAAGGCATAAAAATAAATAGGATTTTTTGATAATTTGAATCGCGCCATTTTTGTGAAAAATCACCCCAAGGGCGCTGAAAGATACCTAAATATACGCAAATCGATAGTATAAAAGTTATAATAATCACACATAACCTTTTTGCAACAAACAGTTCTTTCTTTAGACCACACAGTTATTACGACGACATTTCAAGAAAAATATTTACCCGTTCACCGTCACTAAAAGCAAAAATCTTGTTTTGAGACGTGAGGTTCGGGTCCCGTTTAGTATTTTTTGTATTTATCCTTCTTTGGACAGCACTTCCCGTCTGTTTTGCATTTCAAAGCGTCAAAAGGAAGCTCAAGCGAGGACGCGCACATCACAAAAGGACAAAGACAGCCGAGAGGCGAGGGACGCAAGAAACTATAAGGTATGGGATGACCCGTGACGCGCAAAAGATAATATCATAAAAGTTGTTATTAAAATAGTAACGTTGTGGAACAATATCTAAAAACATATTTTTATAAACCACGTAGCAGTCAGGGCAGAATGAAAAAAATACAAAGTGTTCGGTTATATATAGGTTCATACAGAGGGAGAACAAAATATAAAATAAAATAACAGAACAATAAAAAAACAATAGATTAATAACATTCAAATTTATATTTTGTACCTAGATGATGTTTGGGCTAAGCAAAACCGGTCGGTCATAAAAAAATAAATTAAATCCGTGGTCTTAAATTAAGTTATTTTTTCATTTAATTAAATATGCCAAAGCACAAAGTGATTGCTTTCTACGAAAACGTAAAAAACATACCCACATAACACAAATAAAATTTAAATTTCTACAATAAATTTTGTATTGGTGTATAATAATATTTAAAAAAAAAATCAACACATCTTCGGCTTCTAATTAAAATTAGATGTGCATGCTCAAACTGTTAACAATAAACTAATTTTGTCAGGTGATTAGGAAAAAAACAACAACAGCGACATGCAGGTAAGGGTGCGAAGAAAACACAAATATCCAAGCATTGGTCTGCATGAAAAAAAATATTGAAAACTAATGTTTTATCAAAATTATCGAGGGATTGTCCAATTTTGAGTGATACCTTTGTAATTTAATAAATTAAAAAACGTAGAAATCGTTTTCTGACTAAGGCTATTTAAAATTAAAAAAAAATGATTACAAATTTAATCATGCCAAGTGAATTTAACATGTATCACACAAATGTTAATGTTTAATCATGGTGCGAATACCATGACATGTTCCTTAATACATCCAGGGAAATATTGAAAGACAACGTAGTAGAGCAATACGCCGGACCTCATGGCTTCAAAATCTATATAACTGGTACAAGTGTAGTTCCGCTGAGTTGTGCAGGGCAATCTGCTCGATAAATATTGCTCCGGTGATGGTCAACCTCCAAAAGGAGAGGCCACCAAAATAAGAAGTAGCTAGCTCCGCTCTTCACATTTTATTCTTTTATTTTTCTTGACACAACCGGTACCAAAAGCCAGCCATTCAAACGTCTCTGTCCCATTCAACAGACAAAAGACTGTATTGAAAAGGAATCCGTAATTACGAGGACAGAAATGAAGACTCGTCTCTCAGACGCAAAGAGCCACCGAGAAAGAAACTTTACTTTCACCCGTAACGTTACGCAGCTATGTTGGACGTTTCCAAGCGTTTTATTTTTCACAGTTGGGTTAGGTTACAAAGACAGGAAGGACGGCCAACGTCATGTGTGACATATCATGTTTGCATAAGACGTACAATTATTTCATGTAAAAATTGGTTTAAAATAACCGAAAATAATTCTGTATGAAGTCTTCTGAAATGTTGATTATTAATTGTAAGCTCAAAGTCTTTATATATAATTAAACATTTAGTGAACAACATAAGGTAAGAAATTTAAAATGAAAAAATAAGGTATGTTAAGTACAGCTGCACAGATTCAAATTATTTGTTTATTTTTTATATTAACGGACCATTGTCCAATTACAAAAAATACATAACACGAAATGAGAAAAAAAGAGCAACAGAGAAAGAACACCACATACATAATATTTGCATGGAGCAATGACAAAAACAAACATTTGATAGAACATTCAAGTCAAAGCTTGAACAAGGTTTTGGTAGAGCCAATGATGTTAGATGTTAGAATTGTACTCTTCGAAGATTATTATCGTAAAAATTGCAAAAATCATTTGGAATGGTGCCAAAAATGTCAAGACCATGGCTTGAGTTAACAAGTCTCGACATTCTGGACAGTGGAGAATGATACCCATCATTATTAGTAGAATGATGATTGAAGAACAGCAATTCATTATTTCTAAGTCTACGGCAAGGAATGTTGAACTGGATGAGGTGGAACAAAGAAGGTGAATCAATAATACAATTAATAATTTGACATTGCTAATTAAATCAAAACATTGTGAACCAATTATTTCTGTATCTATGCTACATATGATAGTGTTGAAGCCATTTTGGTGAGGTTTAAAACCAAAACCGTTACTCCTTGACTGGCAGCAATACATAATATTATGTACCTTATCCAAAAAAACAGGAAATAAATGTGTGTTTCTCAATTTAAAAAAAACTGAGTGGGACGTTTTGAAAAGTATAGGTCAACGAAACTATTTTCACATCGTAAATTAATTTCCAACATAAGCTATGGAGAAATGAAACATCTATTAACTTGTCTAAAAATCTGAAAATAACTTAAATTTGTATGAAATATGAAATAAACTGCCCATAGGGATATCCTTTTGTGCTGCATTTATCAGCGTTGAAGCGAGGACCGCATGCATTCACCTATCCCCGTTCATTATCCAGACTTGATACAAAGTTATTCAATAATAAACCCCAACGCCCCGGGGCAGTAGGCGAAAGTTGGCCAAATTACATTAAACATTCAGACTCGGTGTATAAATTTAGATCGTCGATAAACGAACCTCCGGGCGTGCATACGCTCCGCAGAGATACCGCCAGATATAGGCGTACCCCGGGTTACGACCACCGCGCAATGAAAAAATCCACAGATACGACTGTAATAATATATTGTACCCCGAGCTATCTCCGCCGATACGATCGACGCGTCGTCCGTTCCTGCCAATAAGCTCTCAGATATCTACTTCAAATATATTGAAGAGTTAATTGAATCCCGCGAGGAAGAGTTATAAAAACGCAGAATTGATGGAAATCAACAAAAATAACGACTTGGATGATGGTCTCCACGATCGAGTGGTTATGACGCTCGTCTACGAATCCAGATGTAGGGGGTTTAAATCCCGGCGTGTGCAAGAATTTTTTGTTGTATTAAGATGTGTTATTTTACATTTACTTCTCATAAAATATTGTTTTATATTTGCGAGACGTTTCAGAGTGGTAGATACTAAGTGTCGCCACGATGAAAGACCACCCTTCAGAATCAAAACGTTGTTTTAAATGGATTTAACCGTGTTTAGTGACCAGATCCGAATAGCCAAGTACTTCTCAACCTTCATACTTCCCATCTCCTTACCATCCCCTCTACTTTCAGCTCCACAACATACCTCAATTAGGAATGCTATAGTCCTACTGGCTTCAGACGCTTAAGAGCAGCATGGGCTTTTGTGCGATATTCAGTTTTGAAAAAATGCAAGTTAATACAAAACTAATGGAAACTTTAGAAATCAAGGTGTTTGTAATTATTTCGAAGAGAAAGAAGAACTTAATGAACTATTATAAAACACACGTTCATGCAAACATTTACTTGTATTTTATCAATACGACATACCCAACTTATATATTTAAAACTCAATTGGAGACCGATACGAACCAAAAAAAAGTGTACGTATTTAAATGAGAAACGATATTTCAAAATACAACCATCCACGATACGCCTAGTTTTTGATGGAACGCATTCTGCTCGTAACATGGGGTACGTCAAATACTGCCTGATACTGCAAGGGTTATAAAGGGATAGAGGAGGCGGGGGTAAGACGGTCCATTTATATTCAGCGACACGGCCCTAACGTGGTTTAGGTGTTTGACGATTTGCGCGCGATAGGCCCGAACTACCCCGACCTACCGGGACGGCTGAGAGGGGAAAACGTTTCTATGAGAGGGTAGATGTTGACACAGACAATGCGCTATAGTTTTACAAGTGTTATTTTAATTATTTAGAGATGAAAATAGTTATATTTAATTATTAAGAGATGAAAACATACATTATAATTGTTAGATCTGAATTTGCGATAAAACATCGAATGGGTTTTCAGTTTCTGATGAATTTGGAAAATAGTGGACCGTAAACGATAAACTATTTTACTAGACGGAAGTGTCTAATTATGGACGTGGAAAGATTATCGGGGTGAAAGGAAAATGGAAAACCATTCACTCACCGATATAGTTGAAGTGGAATTTCTTGATTCTTCTTACACAGTTATATTGTTAACGAAACGAATCACAACAAAACACCACGCTTAATTTTATATTACTTGGAGAACAACAAAAAACCGATAAACAAGCGAGAGACCAAAGAACAACGCAAAACACGTTTTTTCACATTAAACTCTTTTAATAATTATTATCTTATTTCAATTTGAGCGCCATTAAAAGTGTAAAGACTAAAATTCTTTCTTAAATGTTTAGGTAAACACAACTATTTTGAGTTATGGAACTGTGAAATGGCATTAAATTGTCATGAAGGAGACGATGCCAAATAATGTGAATGTATGATTCTAAAAACCGTTAGACTGGAGAAACCTGTTGCAAGGTGCAAATCAAAAAAAATGTGTACAAATACACTCTTTTAATTTATGCAAAATATTTCAAGTGTTGAACATTTTAACAAATGTTTTTTTTTTTAATATGCTTTATAATATTATATTTATTGATTTATTTCATCCCACACTGATATACGAGTATGTATATAGTTTGAGAGCGGAAATTTAACTCTGAGAAATGAATGTCTGTTAACTTCCTACGTTCGTAGATATCAGGATATCTTTTGAAACCCCATATTTACATTTGCTTAAATACTAGAGAGGTAAGGAACCAATAAAAGAGGAACTACCGAAAAAAAAAAAAACTTTTTGTACAGGTATTCACAATATCTACAGCAGCCAAAGCTTCCGACTGCACATAACATTGTACATACATCTGTACTAACATTCACAAAGAACTATGAGAATGTGCACCGGAGCAGATACTTTAAACTTAACCTGTTTATTTATGCTTTTAAATTTCCTCCACAGAGGGGATGGCAGACTTTCAAATTAACATTTTTATTTGACGTGAAAATCTACTCCATCCGAGCTTCAAACCGCTCTCACATTCGCAATAAACTCGACAAGAATTTCCTCATATTGCTGGCGGAAACCAAATAGGAGGGTAGCTTCATTAATGCAGAGGCACACTCCACCGATTAAATAGTAAGGGCGCGTACCCGACGCACGGGGTGTCAAATAATCAATTAAAAGGAAGGATTCAAGTTAACAGGCCCTTAAAAGATATTTTCTTTCGGTATAACCTTCCCAAAAGCACATTTTATAGGACATACTAAACAGTATTACAATCTTAATATGAGAATGATGTAGTCAATAGTACTCCGGGCTAGCACTGGAACAAGGGTATGAAAACTTGTAAAAACGCTCGGTTTTGAAATTGGGAATCTTTTCGTAAATATCACCCGATTGACAATTGTTTAAGATAGTCTACAATTTTCTCGGAAACGGGTTAAAATCGTAAAAATAAACCTTAATTTTCAGAAGCGTCGTGAAATAAAGTAGCACTGGACTTATTTACTTTACCAAAATTCTTGCATTTAAAAAAATAGATATAAAGCAAATAATACTAAAATAAAAGCGAAACGATTTTTTAAATGAATCACACCAATATTAATGAGTGATACGCGATTATCAAACTATTACATTTTGTTTAGAACACCCACATAATATGTGGCCTAGCATCTTCGTTAAGCGTTGACAATCTTGTTTTTGATAAGTTTAAATACCTTCGTGATGTAATGGTTTCTGTTGTTATTCGGAATTCACGTAAAAAAGGCTTTAGGTGGATCTCAACATATCAAGGCTTGTCAGCTCCGGTAGGGGAGAAAACCTTCGGATATCAAAGTCACCGGATTGAAACCTTGTGGCTTAGATATTTGAACATGACGTCGGGAGAAAGATTGAAAGGGGGATGATTTGCAAATATTTGACAGAAAAGGGTACACTCTAGCGTTATACGACCTGTTTTCCGTTAAACAAAGAAAATAACGAAAAGTTAAGAATTCGAATTAGTTTTTTTTAATGTGGTATGGTACAAAACTGCCTTAAATTAGTGTCTCCAAATAAAAAAATGACTGAAAATCTTATCTTACGTAGTATTTTTGTTGTGCACAAAACCAATCAAAAATAAGAGAGCTTTAAATAATTGTAACATAAAAATAAACAATTTTAAGCAAATTGAAACGGCCGAGAGCTTTTTATGATTGACATGTGAATTTTATTAATGAGAAGAGGCGAATAAAATTATAATAAATACTATATATACATGGATAAGAAACTTGTACGTACATTTATTCAATCGCCCAAAACAATCAGCGAAATATGAAAATAAACAGCGCCTTAAAATTCATAAACGAATTTGAAAAACTACACACAGCTTTGGTCAGAGAACAATGCACGCCACCGGTCATTGCAGACCCAGCCTTCTCGCACAGCCTCTGGAGTTGCTTTCCCAAAATTTGTCTCGGGGATATACCTGCGTATATTGAATATATATCCTTATTGAATACACCTAATTTGAACATTTAACATTTTATTCGTTTAAGTTGTTTTGATGGTTTGACTTGACAGAAACCTATTGCTCTATGCTTTATAATAATTCATTTTTTACAGTTCTAACATGTGAGAAACTTGACGGTAACATTGCGGTAACGCGAGTTAAAGGGCAGACTAAGTTCCTAGTATGCGACCCTGAAACTGTTACAGTACCTAACAAAGTAAGTAAGTAACCAAAATTACATAAATACGCCTCTGGCATACATCACAGAGCCTTGTCCTACTCGGAAACATTCATCAACGTTAATCTACGAAACCAAGTTAAGTAATAGGTTGGAACAGTGTTTACCAAAGTGTGGTACATGTACCCTCAGGGGTACGCAAAAGGGTTTCAAGGGGTACGTAGTTTTAGATAAAAACGGAATCATTTTATTGACATGAAGCCTCAAATTCACTCAAAAATTTTAAACATCAAGCTGAATATCCAGGCAATAGTGTCGCATCACCAGCAGTTCCTTCCCTCGCATTAACGAGCTATCTTGATCTTCATGAGTACGTAGTTAAATGATATGTTTATATCTATAAAATCTTGGTTTATCTTTTTACTTCTGTAATTCAAGTTAACTAGTACAACAACATTCTGCGTTATGCAATTTTTTTATGATAAATGTTTTTTTTTTTTAATTCGTTACGTGTGTTTAGATGTTTACATGAAAAACATTAAAATTTCAATGTACATTTTTCAGAAAAACGCCTCTAAGGGTACGTCGGTAACACATTTTCAAGGGGTATATTGTGATTCTATGTTTGGTAAACACTGGGTTGGAAGTAAAAATGTGGTAATACATTTTAAGTCATTAATTATAATTCATTTTTTGTAAGTTTTCAATTGAAAGTTCCTATTTATTTGTAGGAGAGGCATTTACAATTCGTAAATTATTATAAAAGTTTTGACTTCCTTTGTGTTATTTGACTGATAGTAATATTATGGTGGGACAGTATTTCACCAATAAACAATTAACAGTACGAGACCTATTATAAATTCATCACCAGGTAAGTTGTTTGGACTATCCCAATTTTAAGTCACCTTTGACCGCTATTTAAAAATACCAGTTTTTAATACTCGGCTATTTCTTTTCTCACATATTTCACCTAGAAAGGACGAACATTACGATATCGGCACGAAAAAGGCCGAAACATAACAAGTCGTTGAGGTTTTAGAAAATTTATAAACAATTAAACAAATATAAAGTTTTTTATGATAAAAAATTGGAAAAAAAATTACTTAATAATATGGGTGTATTGTGTTATTGTTTTGGCAGTAAAATGGCTTAAACGTTATACTGCTGCGAGATTTAAAAAGTATCGTTGTTAAAAATTTCAGAAAGAAAAATGTGGGTAAATTTTATAAATACTCTAGTTGAGATATTACGTCTGTTATTTTGGTTACCGTGCTTAAGAACAGAGTGAAACACTGAAATTGTTAGTTTCAGGAAGTAACCTAAATTACATAAATACGCCTCTAGCATACATCACGGTGCCTTGTACTCGGGGACATTACATGAAGATATCCCGCCCTTTCGCCAGATGACTTCATTTGCATTTTGCTCTCACCAACAAAGGAATGCGGGCCCTGAGAATTGTGGAGGTCCACAGGACTAATCACTCTAAGCCCATAAGAAATACAAGGGAAATTACAATTAAAACACGTTCCATTAGAGCAGCGGTATACGCCCCGCGGCCCGCGGAACATTTCGTACTAGGCCAAATAAAAATAAATCTAAATGTTTGACGTGACATTGCTGAAATATGGAAAGTTTTTTGTTAAACCACACCTTGTGTCGGAACAGATTTTCATTTGGTAGTGGGAGTTCTTATTTTTAGATTAATCACCAAACGTAAGGATAAATAGATGGTTCAGGGAGAAGAAACGAAAAAAAAACACCAATTTCGCTGGTGACCCCCCCTACCCCCCTCCAGTCGACGAAAATAAAATAAAAACCTAGCCCAGACACCCCACACTTTACTCTACGTCTATGTATGTCGCCTTTCTGGTAAAAAGGTTATGCATTATTGCTATTGGGAGGATGCGGGTCGGTTTCCAAACAGCGTTAAAATTAATTTAGGAAATTATATTATTTTTAAGGGCGCTTTCTGGTCTGAATATTGTGATGTAGGTACATTGTCACAGGAAAACGAAAAAAACGAAGAATTTGGATAGCCAAATAAATTAAAATTAATTTTCAAGGACACCTAAATATTAACGCAAATACAAAAATGTATCAATATTTTTATTATTTATGCAACAAAACAATATGACCGAATGATCTTGCTCTTTTGACAATGAGTATACATCCGACAGTATAATTATACCCACGCGTTGTTCTAATCTTTAACTGTAGAAAATTCTTTGAATATTATTCCTATTTATTTTTAGAGCTACAGACAAAAAGAAACATGATATTATAACGTAGTTTCCGTACATGGCCCTACCACTGAGAGCAGCTTTGTACCTTCTCCTTCAGATACATGCGACGCTTAAACAAAAAAATTGAAGGAAGGGGTCAAACCTTCCACCAAATTTTAATAATATTTCTTAAGATCGGTCATGTGGAGAAAAAGTGAATTGACAGAAGTTAAATAGTTCAATTACCGAGTGTTAATAATAAATCAGTGGTTAATGTGTGTTTAATAAATAACATGTAATAATTTAAATAATTCCAAATTTTAAACTTTATTTCACAATTTTCGTAAAGTTTACAAATTTGGTAAAGTTAAAAAATTTGGTATTATTAAAATGGAGTTCCACCACGAATTAACAGTTTCAAGATAAGAAATAATAAATAATAAGTATTTTTTTAATCATTACGTTTACGAAGTCGGTAACTTAATTTTTTAAATTTTTTTTTTCGGTTTTTCCCAAAACATAGTTACATATTATTATTGTATAATGTATCATGTCTCCTCCTCAATCCCCTTTCCCCTCCTGAACTTCCATCTCCCTTCTTGGTAAATAGTGGGAACGCCGCTAGGATACAGCGTGAGAGAACTTCTGTTAGATTCAATATAAATACAGGTAGCAAAAAAAATGCGTCGCTTTCTTTTACGAATTAGGCTTTAATTTTCCGTGGAGTAGTAACATTTATTCAGCAGTATCCCTTTTAAAAAACATGACACGCAAATGACAGCTAGCTAAAACAACATTAGCAGTAAAATTTGGGTGATACAAAGTAAGCCTTTATCGCATTCTCCGGCGCCTAAAAAAAACAAAGCATAATTTACCGCCGCACCGGTTATGCGGTAAACATTCAGCATGCCAACGGACATAAAGCATATTTAAAAGAACCCAAAAGATCGTATCATGAGAAAATTTTGAATAATTAATAATATCGCCAAACAGGAATCACAGGAGAGCAGCAGAGCAGCATAGCAGAGGGAGGAAGAAAGCGGAATAGCGCGTTCAGTGTAATCTGAATGTAATTTTGCCGCAACATCCTTACTGAGGCGATTTATATTCACAAGTGGAGCAATAATCGTAAAACGTAGACGTCCTGTTTATTTTTTAAAGCGAAAAGGTAGTCGCGGAAAAGTCTAGATACGTTTTACTTTAAACTTCTCGCGAATACGTTTAACTCTTTGACTTGAAAATGCTTACAAAACGTGTAATTCTGTAAGCTTAAAGAAAATAATAATACATGTAATATAATATATATTTATATATATGTATATATATATATATAAAATATATGTGATTCTGAATATATATATAATATAAAATATATATATATATAATAAAATATATATATATTTATATATATATATATATGTATATTTATATATTTTATAAACGAAATCTACGTTTTATGACCAAACTTAACACACTATGATTATATGTACTAACATAATGTGAACTGGTTAAGACTTTAAATATAGAAATTTTCGTGTACCTTCCTAGTATTTCCTTGATACCAGCATTTTTATTTACATTGAGTGGGCCATGATAACTTTGTACATATTAACTATATAAGCAGACACCAGCATCCAGCATCATGAAATTTGTACAGCATTTCGGTATGAAATTTTCAGGTCAATGCACACTAGTCTCAGTTCGCAGTAATTTCCATTGAATACATAAAAATACTAATGTATTATTACATGTTTGAAAATGAAATAATTTTCCATCATATGTTTCGCCAGCCCGTAAAGTGTTAACGTATGTGCGTGGTTCAGATTTTCTTCCATTACCTTTACCGCACCTCTGGCGACAATTATTAAAATGAGGCATCCCTTATTACTGCCTCCTCCGGCGGGGAGAAGGGACGTAGGCAACGCGAGATCTGGTCGTAAAGATATCTCTTACGGAGCTGCCATGGTCGCTGGTCCAAATGAGTAGATGAAGTTGTATATTCAGCACCGGACGGGGAATAAAATAATGAATAATTTTAATATTTTGAAAAAACTGCTAAAAACGTAACTTCCTCATTTTATTTGGATTAAAAAAGAAAATAAAATATAACTGGTATTTTTTTACATGTTTTTTCAAATAGCTCTGTTTTTTAACAGTAATGGTATAGTGAAACTGACAACAACAAAAAAACACACACCACAATGCAGCGTGTTGGATCCGAAGGTGCGATAAAACACCGAATGTATTTTCAGTTTTAGATGAATTTGAAAAATAGTGGACTGTAAAACGATAAATTGTAGCTTGTGAGAAGATTATGGAATTAAAAGAAAAATGGGAAACCGTCCACTCACCGATGTAGTTGAAGTTGAAAGTTCTGAATGTCTTTAACGAAACGAATCACAACACTGAATTTTCTCTTCTTAATTCACAAAACCACATTTATTTTATATTATTTTGAGAACAACAAAACCGACGAACAAGCGAAAAACCAACGAGTAACACGTTTTTTCACAGCGAAACTCGTCTGTTTGGTTATCAACTGTCTGTTTGAACACAGTGTTGTTGAATACAGAAATCGAATATTACGAAATGGTTGGATAGGTAGGAACTGGATGAAAAACACGAAGTTAAGAACCTAACAAATTATCACTTGAAATCCAACACAGCGCTTATAATCACAGTGATGAAAACGCCATTAAAGCTAATATGGTAGAAAAAGGCTTGTGATTGCTTTTTTATTTATAGTTTTTGTAATTTAATTCAACTGAATTATATAAAAAAAGAAAAAAAAAACTGTGTTTACGACAATAATGCATATGCTCGTAGGTAATAGAACTCAATATGGAATCACCTGTTCTGCATATTGTTTGTTTTTGAGGATGCTGTATTTCTTTCTTCTCGGGTCAACGTTTCAAACAACCTTACAGTTTTCATAGTTCGTGAAAATGTGTAATTGACACTGCAAGAAAGTGAAATATACACCAAATTGATCAATATTTAGACTTTTGGAGGTAGATGTTATAAATCACATTAACTTTGATGTTATCTATTGATCAATGTACTTTTTATGTGAAAAAAAACATTTACGAATTCAACCGTCCCAAAACTTTGACAGCTCATTTGCATTTAGTTTTCACCAACATAAAGTTTTGTTTTAGTAGTTCGCTTATTTTTTCTTTAGTGCATTATAGAAAATGCGGGTGTAGGACATGGTCGCAAATACGTAAATATCCATTTAAGCGATGATTCACCGCGATGAATGGACTCTATTTGACTAAATACTCGATGTAATTTACCGCCAGCTGAGTCGGGAGTTGGAATCTTTCGTCGAATTGTGTATAGGGACATCCTTCCGAATCGCGTTACGCATTTCTGGTTGGAATAAAACCAGCGAATAATGGCGCGCACACAATGTCAAACAATGGCGTATTATATTTCGGTGAAAGCGCTCCACGAAACGGGCAAAGCAGATATTTATTACGTGTCGGAATAATAACAATAATGTTTATGATAAGTCGCTTTGGCGAATGTCACGAGTATCATGAGGATTGGGCGATGAGCGTAATATATATATTTTTTAAAGATTTAGTCGGAACCCACCTACATATTTTGTACAAGTCATAACTAAACACAGTGGTGATTAGTTAATCAGCTGTAAAAACCATAAACGCGAGCGAATGCGTTTCTTCATATTGTTCAGACTTTTAAAAACAAACTGAAAAAACAGGTGAACCGAAATTATTTCCCACAAATTAATAGAACATGTCAGCTGAATCGTTATAAGTTAATCGATATTAGATAATCTACAAAAAAAACTATTTATAAATGAAAACTGACATATTCAAAACTAATTTCTGGTAAGGAAAAAAATTTTAAGGGATCAATGCCCGAAAGGTATTAAGGCACATCAGTCAGTTTTATTACGACAAAAAAGTTTAAAAAACTTTTCCGTATAAATTTAACAAAAAAAAAAATACAGTCCAAACTTTTGATTTGGAAAATCGATAAAAAAACGTTATTACAATCCGTTTCATTGAAAAAATAAATAACAAAATTATAATACAATTAAGTATTAAAACAATACGTTTCATTAATTGAATTCACGATCATTACCTAACTACAGAAGAGAGTGTTAAATTTGGGGGTGAAATTTTACGACGAGGTATAAAGAGCTAAGGCAGATACAGATAGCTACCAAAAAACCTATGATTTTTGATGTTCAAAACACGTAAAATAATGTTTGAGGAAAAAAGTATTCAATACCAAAATAAACAACAGTAAGATTTTTGGAAGAAGAAAATAATCTCTTTCAGGCGATAAGCTCCTAACTTTACTTTCAACCCCAAACCGAATGAACGTTTTATTGGCTTAAAATGGCTAATTCTTAAGTAGGAAGTTTGATCTTAAAAATGAAAGCTCCACTTATATCTGCAGCTACATACATAGGTACTCCATCACATAAAAAAGTAAGCACTTTCAGAAAAGGGGGGAATTTGAAGTACAGTAAGATGGAAGAAGATCCTAGGGGAAATCACTCCGACAGAATTGAATGCAAGTTCGATGGAGCATAATACGAGGTGAAGATAGATAGACTGTAGTTAGCTACTGTTATATTTAATGCGAGGTAGGAAACATTGTGGCCATTTTTCTTAATTTGCGTCATTTGTCATTTTAAATTGCACTCCCTGGAGATGCAAGGCAATGCAAGTCAGGTGAATCGATCGATGCATTCTTATTATGCATTACATTTTAATGGAAGAACCACTTTGAGAAAAGAATGAGCAGTGAAATCACTACAGAACTTTAATAAAATACAAATATATAACTAGATTTAATCTGAATAAAAATATAAATCTTCACATTCCAAATGACCACACATAATACATAAAATTTAAACTGCACACAGCATTAAGAAGATTAATACTGAAAAGGGGAGTAAGATGGTCATTTACAAACAAACGTGTTTTTTGATAATTTGAAATTACTGGAATAGATTATTTAGATGAATTACAAGTGTGAATGACTAATATTCCGTGGGATTTATTCGTGGATATATTTTGGTTATACAATTACTTAAAAAAATAAATTGGTGTTCTATTAATTATAAAGTATTGTCCTGTAAACACATCTAAAAGAGTGTATTTATTTAAAGAAAAATACCTACTGGTTAATTGATAATGTTTTTTTTTTAAATAAACGTTTTCCGCGATTGTTCACGTAGTTTGTATAAAGTAGTACTGCAACCTTGAGGATCGGTTAGGAAGTAAAACAAGACATTCCTTCTTTATCGTGGAGAACTTACAAATGGAATTTGAATGTACCTTACAGAAAGCATGTTGTCTTACCATCAGCATATTCTATACAAAACGCATGATAGTGTACAATTTACTAAACTAGGTCAGGAAGATAAAGTATGGTTTGTTTTGCTAATACACCCCCAGGCTATAGGGCTGTGGGGCGGATGTAAGTTTGTAGCGGCAACCCTCAATGGGAGGAATCTACCCTGCAAATCACGTATCACAAGATGATACCACGAGACTTGTGTGTTTTACTGTAGCCAACTGTGTACACTAAACACAAAGTTAGGCAGATTTAACGTATTGAATTTGAGGGGAAGTTTGTTCGAGATTTGTATCCAGGAACCATGAGTTAATAAGGGCGGGTATATACATTTACGGTACACTACTTTACGGAGATAAAAGTGCTTTTCTTCACAGACAACTAGGATCGTTGAGTCCAGGTAGCCGCTTATCCAACAACGTTAAATAAAAATAAAATAAGAAAATTTAATACTTGAATGCCTGTGGGCTTTATAGCTGTTTGACATGTATTGTATGCGTGCACTTTGTAGTTATTAATTTCAGATTTTGATGAAATTCTTTTGAATTTCTGTAAATTATTCTTGTTATAAAAATGCACAGATTTGTACTTTGACATAGTGACCTAAAATTTGTGTGAATTTCTGAAAAAAAAATGAAATTCATTTTTTTGAACTATTGCCACAATTTAAAAAAAATAAAACTATTTACTTTATGTGGCGAAAAAAAAGTTTCATAAATAATAAAAAATATTCTTTGGTAAGATTGACAGTGCAGAATTTTTAACTAAGCATTTTCAAAAAACTTGTTCTGAAAAGGGAGTAAGGGTTCTGTACCCGTTATGAAAATCGAACTTGGTTCGTCAGACTACTAACCAAGCGTTCTACCCACTGGGCTACTAACAACCTGAATTATCAATTTTAATTAGTTTAGTGAAAAAGATGGTGAATCTAAGATTTTTCTCTGAGAGTTGGATCGGTCAGAGAGCAAATTAAACGCACATTGAGCAAAATCTGACCATGTTTACAAACTATTCTCGATATACGAGTAGTGGAAATAGGCGGAACGGGGCCGGTTGCGCCCCGGGGCACGGTTTCACTTGTTTATCTAGCGGTAACGAAGACGAATTACCCCGGCGTCCGTTCTACTGCGGTATCCCCGCCGCACCGCCGGCACTGTTGGCTTAATCGAATTATGACCAAGTGGATAGTATTGGATGGCGGGTTTCCCCCGGGAGGCGGTGCAGACTGCAAAGATTAGCAGGGACTATAGCCTGGGGATAAACTGAGACGTATTGCGTCAATTGTGAGCTATGTGGGATTTGACCAGGCACGTAACTAACTAACAATCACGTCATTTCACCACAGGAATAGGCAGAGCCGATAGAATAATACACACTCTTAGACAAGACCCTGTTATAATTTATTTGTTTTACAGTGAATACCGTACAAGAGTCCCAACTGCTCCCAATCGACTAGAGCCAGTGATACTATGGCATCCCCAATTATGGTATGTTGTGAGGCTGGAGGTAGTTGGGAGAAAAGGGATACAAAGAAGAGGAAGGTTGAGAAGTACCTGGCTATTCAGATAAGATCACGAAACACGGCTAAAAAAATTATTTGAGCACGCTGGGTTTGAACCCGCGACTTTTGGATTCGTAGTCGAGCGTCTTACCACTCGACCATGGAGGCCCGAAGATTTACTCGATTATGCTTTATTTTTGACTTCTTCTTCCATCCAGTCGAGCGTCGTATATTCCCCTTTTATGCCTTTCTCCATCCATCCGATCTATACTCGTATGTCCAACTCTTGAACTACTTTAATAATTTGGTAGTTATTTCACTTAAAATTGTAATTGCTAATAATATATTTGGCTTTCAAATTATGAAAGTATCTTATTATACAATATTTACAAACATAATTTCATTATTTGAGAGTTAATCAACGCCGAGGCTTGCTTTTTAATAATGATTACGATCTGTGAAACCAGCATTACTCTGACGATATACTAGAATTTGTACCTACCAATTGTAATATTATATTCTTGGACAAAACATAAAATACAAAAAATTATTAAAGCTTGTAAAATATCATCGAATCTCCGAAATCGGTGTCATAAACTAAAATATTACAATATATTTTTGTTAAGAGTCGTATCGCTTCTGTTGGTAAAATGAAAGAGACGACCGGTCGGCCGTTGGCTGAATATTTTATGGGAAAGTTCCCACGGGAACATCCTACGTAGAGAACAGTATTTGGGGAAACGCGTGAGATGATTGGACCAATTGTTGAACCCATTTTTTTGTCATCACCACTACTTTTTCACCTTTACTGAGCGAGATTTTTTGATTTTCATAGAAATAACAGTAGACTTAATGCCGCAAAAACATTTTTTTTACTTTTTTGATGGGTTCATTGTAGTTGGTCGATGAAGGAGTATGCCAACCCAACAAAATGAAATTTAAAAAAAAATATTACACATATTATGTTTTATTTAATTTATTGACATTATTGGCAACCTTAACAACCAGTGGTGTGCAAAGAGTTTTTGATCAGGGTAGGCAGTAGGAATAGGGAATTAATTGTTAAAAAGAGATAGGTACCAACAATTTGTTTTATTTGCTATTGGATTTGTTCTGTAAAAGCACTGCTTTAGACACTAACAAAGATACATATAACACAAACGAGCCACTTAAACGGGCAAAAGCTCGCAGCATACATATGTTGTGTAGTCTAGTGAACGTAGAATAATCTACTCTGACGTTGGCTGTATTTAATTGATAAAAAGAGATAAGTACCAACAAACTTTGATATTTGCTATTAGATTTGTTCTGTAAACGCACTGCCTTAGACACTAACAAAGATACATATAATACAAATTAGCCACTTAAACGGGAAAAAGCTCACAGAATACATATTTTGTGTAGTCTATTGAACGTAAAACAATCTACTCTGACTGTTGGATCCTAAAATCCACACTTTGCTAGATTCTAACCTGTTGCCTTCTATCCAGCTTTCCTACCTAATTCCTTGTCAATTTGTTTACTGCCATGCACTGTTTTGTATGGCCGGATAGAAGTGCATTGAGCAGCCTATAGCCGGTGACCCCCACCCCTCGACAACGAAACACAAGCTAGGATGTCAAGAGCGGCATTTTTTTCGAATCCCGCTATCAATCATACTCTATCGCACTCAATGTTGGGACCACCCAGGGATATGCTCCGTCCCTGGAAGATTCGTCATCTCATCATTCATCGGTCGGGCAGACTGGTCGGCGCAAATCGCATACACGGAAACAGGTGAGCAAAATTGACACAAACTCCTATTCTTCCAACATACGATCAGGTTAATTTACCAAGCTATTTTATCGTTAATCGTTTTACAGTCCATTTTAATTCAACTAAGTCTTTCCAAAACCGATTCGCGGTTTCTGGATCGAACACTGACGTTGGCAGATGCATATGAAGTTACTACTTTTGATGCGTTATAGTAATAGGAAAATCAGTGGGGCGCTTGCGGCGGTATGATTAGCTGAATTTCGAGCGTATTTTTGAAACTTTATTTTTTGCAATGATTTCATATAATTTAATCTAATATTATACATATTTGTGTGCGAGTACGGCAGGGTAGACAGTGCTTTTGTGGTTTTTATAAAGTGCACGCCTCTGATACCAACCTATTTAATTAATTTGTATAAATCTTTTTTTCACCAAGAAGTATCAATTAAATTAAAAGCGTTACAGTCCCAGTAAAAACTTTTCCAAAACAACAAATGAGTTGAATAAGTGAGGGAAGTGAGCCAGGAGAGAGAAGAGTCTAAAAATGCGTTCCGTAGTAGAGACATAGACTATAATACACAGTATTTATCATATAATAATTTCTCATTGGATACCAAGAAAACACAAATACGTACGCTTTACAAAAGCAGGTTAGTAATATGAAGAATTATATAAACGATTCAATTATATGTGCCTGGACTACAGTTTGACAATAACTTCGAAGGAAGAAACGGCTGTCACACTTACAAAAATAAATAATTTAAATAGCAACAAATTTTTTTGAAAATGGCACAAACCAATAAAATTGATTTAAACATCAATCATCCTTCGACGCTGTACAAGTATTTTGTTTCAAACACCACTATTAACATGACCATATCCAGAATCGAGAACTCCCATACACGAGTATTAAATAATGATATGTAAAACATCTCGACTGCGTAGACCACAATTCTAGTCGTAAAACGGCAAAATGAAACCATTCACAAAATTGTGTACAGTGCACTGAAATAATAGTATTTTCGCCCCTACGTAATCTACCTTTAAGATTCAGTGGGTAAATTTAACCCCACGTACGAGTATGTGCGCCCACGTAAATGTGAAACATCTTCCTAGTTTATCTGCCCCCTTTACCTGCAGCACCGAAGGCAGGGGTCGTCACCTTTAATATCTCCCGCAAGGGTTGAAATGTGATCAGGGGAGGAAAGGGCCAAGAGTAGGATATTATTTTAGACCCCATCCCGTTGATAGCGAGGGAACTCGCAGGATGGGAGATGATAAATTAGAGAAACAGTACCATGTGACATCGTTAATGACGTAAAAATGTATGAAGTTGCGATAAGTTTAATATATCGACGTATGGTTTTCGTAATGTCTATTAAACTTTTTAAATCAGCATCACAGCATTTCGATTAATATATCCTAGGCAATCAATACCGCAACTTAGCTATCTAATTAAGTAACCATCACACTATTTACCCGCACGAGTGGGAAGAGATTTTGGAACACCACACACCTCTGTTTCGTTTCGGCACTCATCGCTTCATTCGCTTTCAGACATCGTCTCAAACCAACACTTTTTCTGTTATTCTGACTCTTCATATGCCCCGATTCTAGTATCAGTTTATCTTATTGGTACCAGTAAGTAATAGAGTATAGAGGATGCCAAAATGTTGTATAGATGAAAACTACTGCCGGAAAATGTACAGTCATCATTTAGAAGTAATCACTTGCGCAAAAATATTTCATAACCGAAAGCTTAAATTAGTAAGCTTATCACTGATTAGCTTTGCGACTTTATTCGGAATGTAAAATTTTCTTGGTGAAATATGGCTTTCAGAGAGCGGTTAAATAAAAGTGAGGGGAGTAATTATTTGATTATTTTGACCTACCCGCCTCCGAGCAGAGAATGAAATGAGAACAAAGATGAAAAAATAAGAAATTAAATTACGTACAAGAAAAAGCTCTACATTTTTTGCCGTAGCTCAATCTAGAGGGAACCGACTCTACGCGAGGTGATTTTCGCTGATTTCAATTTTAATTTTAATCAAGTCCCTTCCCACGGGCGCCATCATCCTCGCTACGTCGAACAGACTACATGCAGTTACTTCTAGTACTCATAGCGAGCCACGGAAATTAATCAGATAAATAAACAAAAGCAGGAGACTGATTTACATTTTCTGAAATAAATTAAAAACCTAGAAGATTTTATGCGAAGAAAACGCTTAGAATGTTAGTTGGGAGAAACTTTGCTTTTCTGCTAAATATCAATATTTGCATAAAAGTAGCATAACTGTTTTTGTAGATATTATACAAAGAAAATAATAACGATGTAAATTTCGAAAAACTTTAGCTTCGCAATAATACAAATACTTGCCTAAAAGTCTTCTAAAAGTATTGCAGATATTTTTTGTACAGCGCGAATACTAATTTTATGAGGTCATAATATGGTAATATTATGTAGTGACACGAAAGTGCACAGTATGTAACACTTAAAATTATAAGGCAAAACTATTTTTAGTTTTGTCAAAACCCTGAAACCCAAAAACCGAAAGTGGAGAATCATTTCAATAAACAAGAAGTAAAAATAATTACACAATAAATATAAAAATGCTCCAGAACCAAGGCAGTCATGTACAAATAATCTTTTGTTTGTTTGTTGATAATATTGATCAATTTCATCATTGTGAGTGGGCCGTGTTGTTTAGGCCGGGGAATAGTTAAAACCAGGCTTTAACCAAATTTAAATTTGTCCGAAACTTTATTTTTTAATTCCGTTTTAATATTTAAGCCGGTTAAACATGACAAACTGTTTCAATTAACAATTATTAATGATATAACGAAGATAATTATGAATTCAGCCAAACCCCGGGTTTAACTAGACCCTGCCCGAAACAACACGGTCAGCGAGTAACATATTTCACGGTAAAAGGTTAAACTCTTCGTAAATTGAATTCAGTAGAGTAACAAAAAAAAGCGGAAATTGGATTGAAGTTTGGAAGAAAACATATTGGTTTTATGATGGGGTTTTTAACCAAACGTGTAAAAGCGCAAATTATTTGTCATTTGAAAGCTTTACGAAAATGTGACGTGCAACTGCGGAGAAAGGATATTTTTTTTATTGTGTCCACATTTGAATACGAAAAAGGGATGGAAAATAATGAATGTCCAGATATAAAACAATTTGTACGGTGAAAAAAATACGCAACGCAACTCTGTCCTTTTGAAACACAATAAGAAAAGTAATCGCGTAAATTTGAATAATGTAAAGCGACGAGTGACAATAATAATGAAACAGAGAGCGAAGTATTTAAAGCGGTCGACCGTTTCGTTGAACCGGACAAATAGAAGCAGGCAGCCGCTGGCAAATAGTATTATACATTCTGGTACAATAACTGCCGAGGTTTGCGTTGGAATATATTATTATTGTCTGAAATTATAACAGAAATCAAAGGTAACAGAAAAACAAAGGGAGACGTGCTTGAAAGGAAAATGGCGAATAAGAGAAACTATTAAAAATGATTCAACAATTTGATTGCTCATAAAAACAAAGAAAACTCGGAAAAAGCTGATAAAGGAGAACGACGCACACCATTTTTTACTTATAGGTCGAAGCACAATTCCACCGAGTATTGAACTTTAAAATATCCACATAACTGCTAAAAAACAAGACAACATGACGCTATTTGTTCGTTCCATATTTTTCAATTTATATTTCGTACAAAGTCGAGTTGTAATATTGGTGTAACTTAATTATATTATTAATAATTTTTGTGTTTGATTTGTAGAATGTGGTTTATCCACAGTTCCTAAAAAATAAAGTAACTTCAAATAACTCAATAATACTAACATTAAATTAAATTATAAAAATAATAATAATATTATAATTAGGTTGCATAAATTTTGTACATTTTGAATAAATTATTTCTTTAATATAAAGCTTGTATTCAACAACCTCATTGTCAAAAATAATTTAAATCAAAGCCCAAATTGTAATAACTAGCAAGTATTTTCCGGCAGTGGCCTTTCAAAATATTTACTAAATATCTCTAAGAAATATATTTGACAATTTAGTCACAGTACATTAGCAATGCATCACAGCCCATTGCTTCTAAAGAAGATTCCAGAACGGGATTTCCAGCGTTTGTTTTCAGAATATGCTTTTCAGCGAAAGGAAATTTGTACTTTAAGCTGATTATGGACCCTCTCAGATGGAAAGATGCCCCGGAATATTACCAGAATATACCCAGAGAACTCTTCAAAAATCCCACTTTGATTAAATACACGACATGAACTTGCAAATGAGATTTGGCATTATTTAATAAGCTTCGCACTTTCATTTCAAATTACCATTTTGTTTTCTAGTCAAGAATATTGTATTAGGTAAACTTATCAAATAATAACAATATACGAAGAGAAGCATCGTAAGAATAATGTATTTGGAATAAAATAAAAACATGTTTTAAAGAACATTATGCGTAGGTGTTACAAAATCACACGCCAAAAAGGTTATTAATTTTGAATCGAGATTTTGCTACCTGGGCGACTGCTCAAAGCCCACTGAGTTACCAAAGCAACGCCCACAGTGTTTTATTACCAATTTTCTCACTGCTTCTGAACCCGGCGGTAAATAAAATGTATTCTTAGGTAAGTAAGCGTTTTACAAAAATTTTTTTTTTTCAAAGCGTGAGTGAGTGGTTACTGTCAATATCATCATAGTGAGATACTACTATTTAAAACAGAAATTTTGTTAAAATTGGCGTTAACTTTATTTAGATACTGGTACCGAATAACTAGGCATTTCAAATACATACATCGGTAATACCTTCCCAGCCCGAAATTCAACTCTTTTTTCTTAAATTTTGTGTTCAATTAAAAAATATGAAAAAAACGTAGCGTCCTGCAATTTTTTGTCAGATTTGTAAAAGAATATTTCAAAACTCTATAGCATAAGACGGAAATGATGTTGCCGAATTGCTTAACTGAAAAAAATATATATAGAAAAACTGAGACTTAAAAAGACCTATTATCATCATTTGTTGTTTATGAAACTTCATTGAACACTTTAAATGACGCTTGTTTGAATTCAGGAAAATAATGATGATTTCAAATGCAAATTTCGCACATGACTCCCGACTGCCTGTAGCCAACAGGACTATGGCATCCCAAATAAGGGTATGTTGTTTGGCTGAAGGGAGTGAGGAGGGGAAGGACACGGAGAAGATGATGAGAAAGGTTGGGAATTTATTCAAGCCATTAACTTTTATGACCGTGAAAAATATTTTTAGCATTTTCGACATTCATTTTAAGAAGCTAAACTAATATACTGTAAATTATCCGAGGCTGCCAAAAAATAAATATGACTACAATAAGTGGCAAGTGCAAAAGGTCAGACGGCGGCGAAGCTACGCGCATATTAGGCACGCCCCACGGACGCACATAACCGTCGTATTAGGCCGAATAGCTTTTCCTGGTAATCAACCCGGTCGTTTAATTCTTCGCCAGTTAGTCTTCGCTCCTACTCTTTAGGCAAGACAATTGCCAAACATATCCCTATTTTGCGGACTTTATAGACTCGAAAATAGTGACTGCCTGTTCTTACGCCGCAGGATATTGCTAAATTATTAAAATATCTGACTTGATAAAAGTTAACAATGTGCTTCTATACCACGAAAATAATAGTTAGGCAATATGTTACAAATACATTAATAATATTTAAATCAAACTTTCGTAGACAGCAATCAACGATGTTTGAAATTTTTGATGAAATATAAAAATCACTTTTCATAAAACCACTAATTGATTAACATGTTCATCACCGCCGGCTACGAGCGGGAACGTTGGAGTTTAGTTCGTTTACGTCCTTTATGGCAGGAAACTGGTTAAAATATTGGTTTTTTTTTAATTCATCAAGTGTTCATAACTAATGAACTGCAAGGAGATGCTACTATACCTGTAAGGCACTACTGTGTATGAAAATACAGAGGAAAAGAAGCAAACTGCTTATTAATAAAGCTAAAATAATACCAGTTGTTACCCACGGTTGGGAGACATGGTGCCTAATTCATAACAAAGAAAACAAATTAACAGTCTTTGATTGATCTTAGGATTGGAGCAGGACAGGGGGCGAATGGCGAGGGAGCGCAGCCAGTAGAGAACATTTACGTAGGAGGCCAAATCCCACCCTGGGGTATATAGCGATGTGATGAAGAATTAATGGAGTAAGCACTCTACTTTAAAACGTGCAACATTTAATACAAAGTTTTGGCCCAATAAAATTAAAATCAATAGATTACTAAAATATTCTACTCCTTGACCGCTTGGATGCCGTGCGATCACAAGTGCACAAGATTCAAACAGACCACCAATGCCAGACGAGCACCGGTGCACAAATGTTTTTCATGTAATAATCCCAATACGATTGTAACTAGATAATTGGTAGAAATGTAGAGACGTCTAGTACTTCAAAAATATATAAAAACCCCGCAATCAAGCGTAAATCTTACAGAAAATACAATTTTTTCCAAGCTTGTCGCATCGATAATTCCAAAATTCAATATTTTTGTATTGTGGCAAACCTAACACTTTTCTAAAAAATTAGAGAGTTGACAACTAAAAAATGAAAAAAAAAACGTTTCGTCATCCGGTATTATCTAAGTAAAAACAATTAATGCATTTTAATTAAGCTCCAATATATTTTTATTTCCATTCAAAAACATGCGGCCTGTGGGGAACACTTTACATTTATAGAAGCGGAATCGAAACGGTTAAGGGGTGAAATCGTCTTCATCATAATTAATAGATAAATTAAATTAACAGAAGTAATATACTCTGACTTTGTCACTCAGACAAATAATAATACAGTGATTAAAAAGTTCAGAGTAAGCTTATGATAAATAAATAACACGGAAGTACAACCTTCGGCAGTATTACAAAGCGGACATAATAATGGCAGATATATTTCGTCGTCTTTGGAGGACTTAATTTGAATTTAATGAATGGTCGTGCTTCCGTTTCCCTGTGATGATAAAACGCTGTAAGGAGATTCGTTAATTCCATCAAGGCGGGATTAATCCGCGCTGCCGCGATGAAAATGTCCAATCTTATTAAAAGAGGGCTCAGCAAACTGATGAAAATGGTAATAATTAAGTTGGAACTTAATAAAGAGACAAATATATCAATCTGTTGCTATCTGATATAAAAACACGAGTGATTAAAGTTTAAAAGAAAAACAAATGTTTATATTGCACAATTTTGATAAATAATCATCTCAGAGACGCTTTACAATTAGTCGATGACTTAAAGAAGCTGAGATAATAAAACCAATCTAAGCCTAACTAACAACCTATAACCAAGAAATTTACTTATGATGATGACAAAGCTCGCTTTTTGAATCTCTCGACTAATCAACTTATAAATGGGTAATGTTCCTACTTACCAACATGAAACACATAAGTATAACACAAATTAAACGGTTTTATTTTTTACATTAACTCCGCAGGAGACCTTAAGGGAAATAATTTCCCTCAGGGCCTATGTCGTCTTTGGGGATGCTGTGTGGAGGGTCTTTTTGAGGAAAAGAAAAAGTGAACCCGGGTCTTGAAGAGGCCCATGTTAAAGGAGGAAAAAAACACAAAGGCCGCCAAATTGTTCCACAGCCGAGCTGTTGAACATAAGAACGAGTCGTGAAAGCGACCCATTTCATGTATTGGATGTCAACCGTGTACAAATGATGGGCGCGCGTTTGGCGAGTTTCCCAACTATGCACCGGTGCCAAAGGTATCAATGACGCAAGTTCCTCGGAGCATCTCCCATTGAAATACCGGTAGGACAAGGACAGAATTACCACCCGATGTCTATGCTCCACATATTGCAATCCGTTTGTTAAGATAGGAGAATCTATCAAACGAACCGCCTGTTTTTGCACAGAGTCAAAGGTTTAGAAGTAAACGAATTAATGTAATTACCTTCAAAGTGTTAGCAAATAATTTACCTCTAACAGTTTGTAACAGAAGCTAAGGACATGATGTAAAACAACGGGTTAGCCCATTAAGCGGCTGTCAGAAACAAAAGTTTCAGATATATATATATATTTATGTCGAGTATGTTTATGTATTTAAAAAAATAAATAAACTTCACTCCAAATTCTTCACGCGAATCACGTTCAGCGCAATAAACTATAAATACTGAGCACTGGCTTCCTCTTTGCGGATCTCGTTTAGGATTTTTAATAATATTTACACGTACGAAAAATATCGCATAATTGATATGCAGGTAGTATGCAAAATCCTCTCATTTGTTGATTTACTTATAGCTCAAGTAATGATTATAAAGTTAACGCGCCAAGTGTGTAAATTAATGCATTTGTTATTTTTCCTGTTCCTGCTACGATACACGTGTAGTGACACACGTATAAAGTAGAAAATACCCATTAGAAATAGACAAAGCCGGGTAATCACTACTACTTTTACACAAAGAGAAGATATGCATACAAACATATTATGCAGTTCTGCTAACAATTAATGTACGAAAAGGTACGTGTGTTTCAGCTGAAACGAAATGAAACTTTTATAATTACCACGGAAATATTTATTGAACGATAAGGGAGCGGAAGGCCGCAGCTCTCTGAGGGTATGCAGTAAAGCTATTTACAAAGTTTCTATCTCGTGGTTAAAATCTGCCACCCGAATTAAAACCATATTTGTAAATACAAAGAAAATTCTTCGCACGGCGGTACCGAGTCCGTGTTCTTTTTTCATTCGCAATTTGAGAGCATTTTTGCCGCGTTCCCTTTCTGTTTTTTTTTTAATTTCCCGCGGTTTTGCGTAAAATTGCGGCTTTAATGGCGCCCTATCGCGCGGGGGCCGCTAATAAGTTTGATTTTCGCCCCGACAAGGTAAACGTACAATCGAAACAATGACTTTTTTGAAAAAAATAATTGTGTTTTTGTACGGTTTCAGAAATGTACGATACAAATAGATTGCGTTTTATTGAGATTTGCTGGTCGTTGGTTGTACTGTATTAATAAAAAAAAATAACCTACAAGGCTTTGGTAAAATCAAAAAAAAAAATAGGCTGATAGGTGAGGTATTTTTTGAGCACAAATTCGATGATAATCGAGGATGTAAAACAACAATTTCCAGCGTTAAATAATATTTAAAAAAAAATTATTACTAGAACTTTATACGTGTATCGTTACCGAAGGCTTGGGAATGGTAATCGAAATTGACGGTTACATTTACGATTATCCATAAGATTACACTTACGTCGAAGTCAAAGATAAATCGAAAATTTTCCTAGCTACCATATCCAGTGTCCATATTTTAATATTGTTATCCGTAAACTGACATTTCGGTCGCTAAGGAAAATAATATCCATGTATATATATATATATGTACATGTCCATATGTTTCCAGTTAAACAATTAATTTTCTCCTAATATTTTAAGATTCTGATACTTTTTCAAAAATATATATAAAAAAAAAATCATCGTTTTAAGTTGTATTCAATAATTTCTTTCATTATTATCAGTTTTTGACTTTGATGCACTGGTAAATAAAGTGAATTAACTTGTAAATAGAACATTTATACTTTGTTTTTAACCACTTTTTTATTTAATATTTTATACCGGTTTCGGAAGTACCCTTCCATCATCAGGACAATATTAAATTAATCTTTAGATAATAATATCTCTTGAAGTACCCTTCAATGGAAGGTTACTTCCGAAAACCGGTAGACAAAATATTAAATAAAAAAGTGGTTAAAAACAAAGTATATATTTTCGTAAATACCAGACAAGCGTATTTTATATGAATTAACTTGATTTGCAATTTCTACCTTAATTATTGGGATAGGGGTAAGTATTTTATAAGAACTTGATTTATTTGTTAGATAGTAAAGTTGTTCGTGAGGTATATGGCTGAATGGTCCCTCCGGAGGATTTGTTTGAGTTTATTAAACCTGTAACATTTTCGTCATACCAGACGAGCGTATTTTAAATGTGAATACCGCACAAGAGTCCCAACTGTTCCGAACGGTCCGGAGCAAGTATAACTATGGCATCCCCAATGAGGGAAAGGAAGGGAAGAAGATGGGGAGCTGAAGATTGGGAAGAACCTGGCTCTTCAGACCTGGTCACCAAACATGACTAAAGCCATTTCAAGCAACGTTTCGATTCTGAATGGTGGTCTTTCATCAGAACAATACTGAGAGAATCTACCACTCTAAAACGTGGCGTATATATACAATTTATTATTTATATAATTTAAATGTGACATAATACATTTTGAATATAAACAATTTATTTACGCACGCCGGGTTTTAAAGTCACAGTCTCTGGATTTGTAGAATTCATCAGAATTGAATGGTTCATTTGGTTGAGAATATCTACAATACGATACACAAATAACACCTTTGAGCTAATATTAAAAATTTAACTTGTAAAGAGTGGCCTTTACAGAATGACAAAAGCTGCCATTTTCAGGTTACTTATAATAAAGCTGGAACCGGAGGGTTTCCCTAGGCAGGTTTATTATTTCAAACCGAATCAACCCACGCAGGTTACTTTTAGATGACCCGCCGCACGCCTCAAAATCACGGAGAATTTTTTAACGAAGTCAAATATTTAATTACGTAAAAATTCAGACTAATTAAAAGCCACATGGCTTCTCGCGTTAATTCGGTATCTCGATAGTAGATTTTAGTGTTGCTGTATAAAACAGTAATAAAATAAAGCAAGTTTTTTAACCAAAAAAATATTTTACAAACTATATTCAGATTTGAAAAAAATAACAGATAAATCAAACAACGCCTTAAATTGAAATAAGCTAATTAAAGCGTTGGTCATGATTTCTTCAATGTGCACAAGTGTTGGACGTACATGAAAAATAAACTAATTTAATAACACGCCAATTTTCGCAATTGTTTGCTAGACAACTGTTTTTAGAAAACACTCTTTTCGTTACTCAATAGGCATACAGATGCACTGTTATAAGAGCGATTTAAATGATATGATTAAAGTTTTGGCTTCACTTGGTCGTGCCGTCTCTTACTGGGGCGTTTCTGACTTCTACTTTCGGTTTTTTGTCAGTGCATATTCTTTTGACACCTTTCTCCGTCCGTAGGCTATACAAAAAAGACAAAAAGTCAAAATAACGAGTACTTAAATAAAGGGACAGTAAACATTGTAAAACTAAGGGTGGCTTTTAAAACTTGAATAAAACAAACTAAAAATGCGACTATTGGGAGAATTCGATAGTTCCGAATTTAATCGAAATGATATAAAAATACTATTAGAAACCGATTTAAGAAAAAAAAGTACGAATTAAACCATAATAGCGAAAAATCATTAGATTGTTTGCTATCAATAATTGTTTGGCGTAAAAAAACTTCGAGGAGTTTAGCGAAATTTTGTCTGGATATTATTGAAACGAAAATAATAGTATCAGAAACTGATTTTAGAAAAAGACGATGAATAATTAAAGTTTAGCAGCAAACAACACAATTCCAATTATCTCATTGTCACGTAGAAACGATTTATATCAGCATTACACGAGAGAATAAAACTTCTTCAGTGTGTTTTTTTCTTGAAAAAAAGATAAAACAACTTCTGGAACCGGTTTATGCAAATACCCGTTCGTATCACCACGATAATCTATGTGAATTGTGGGCGTCCGGGGACCGCAGTTATGTTTTTACATGTCACGCGAGGAAAACATTCCAAATGGCATCATTTCACACTAAGAAATTGCTTAATTCTACCCCCAGTGCTGTAATTAATTACATGATTATGTTATTAAATTAAATTGTCACAGAATGTCACAACGCGAACATATTTATAAGGCTGTTACGAGGCGAAGGAATGTCCGACTTGCTAAACGCGTTAAAGGTTAACTCAATTAATGATTACATCATTTTAGTAAAATAAATAAATTTCAAATAAACAACTTTAAAACACGCATTTTTGCTCCGATCATGTTCTTGTTAATAAAGCCGTTAAACTTACCGTGTGGTGGGAAATACCGAATCGCTCCAATAGGCTGGTGGTAGAGAAGATGAAAAGCATGAGTAAATTACCTGAAAAAAACAGAAAACACATTTACAGAAATAACATTTGATGCAACTCAATAAAAAATGTCTCGTATTGCACATAAAAGTACCTGGTTCCAGTCAATGTAAATCATTCGTTTATTACATATGAATAAAGATCTGATTATTTGTCTTCATACCATATCACAACACAAACATATACGTTGTTTGTTATTTCAATGAAGAGATAAAAAATGATCGAGATTTTTCCTAATTAAACAATTTGAACATGCCAAACTGTGCAAATGTTATGTCAAGAATATGAACACCGTTAAAGAGTTCTGTGCAAAGACAAACAAAACTATTCCTGCTTTTAGTTTAAGATTTTTGACACTGTCAACACCAAAGCAGGAGATAGTTTGGGTTTCATATCAAGCTTACACCAACAGTGTAAAAACCACTGAATATTAATATCGTGACAAATGTGCGGAGATTAGCGGCTGATGATACAGATAAACTACCACAATGGGCGCACATGTGCCCGGTCCTCTAATGCATTCATCTCTCGACTGTACGGAATGAAAAATTTGCAACATTTCCGACTGCAAATGATGTAAAGAAAATGTGGGGGAAAGGGAAAAATTGCAAGGAGCATTTAAGGAAACGAGAATTTTCCGGTAGACAAATTGGACTATTAAGAAGTAGATATGATGTTATGTTGAAAGTGTAGAGGATGGCAACAGATGGGACTTATTCACGGAGAAGCGGTGAGTGGTGCGATTAAATACTTGAGGAGTACCGTAGAGGCGGGTTACTTTGGCCCAAAATATGAATATTTTTAACGAATCACTCTGTGGTATCTTTTGTTGTTGGAATATCAGCGTTTCAATGATTTTGATATCATCTCAGAGATGTATTTAACAAGTTACGATGAGCAAATTGAAACAAATTATGCTCAAAGTGGAAATATATCATTTTTAATTTTGGGCCAATGTTACTCGGGTACTAGCCAGTGAAACCCTTAAGAGTGCGGGGTCACATTAAAAACTATTTATCTTGACTGTTTGGATGGGATTTTTATTGAAAAATAAAATAAAACAAGCTGTGTAAGATAGCTGCGAAAGTTGAGCTTTCAAAGAAAAACAACTCAGTAACTGACACGCTGCGTCTGGAATGGTACAAAAACACTTGAGATTGATTGATGGATTAAATATTCAGAATAATTTCAAGCCTTATCTTTCTAGGATCAACAAAGGGGTTTGTGCATACACAATTCATCCCTTCACTAAAACAACGAGCAGCGTTCACCCTTCCCTAAGCCGCCGCCTCACCTTTATAGAAAGACTAATGCCTGTTTTCACTCTGGCTGATGGTTGCTAATCAATCTGTTTACGTAAAATGCGAAGAAAAATCTGGGGTGGCAACGACTGGGCTTTTCCACATCGGCTTTACTTACATTAGTCAAAAAAGCCTGCAATAAAGTCTATAGTAAGGACAAGGCAGCTAGAGGAAAATAAATATTGAATGCTAAGATTGTGTATTTTTATAGATTTCAAATGTTTCAATTAATTCTATGATTTACTAGTTGTAGTACCGGAAGATTCAACGGTCTTTTTTTCCGATTTTTAAAGAATCTCATAAATAATTGAAAATTATGAAGAAAAAAAAACAAAATGCCACCATGTCTTCATTTTGTTTAATCAATCTTTAAAAACTCTATAGCTCGTGATGAAAGTGATTTTAGGAGCTGAAAATAGCTGCGTCAACCTATAAACTCTAGAAAAAAAAATCTGTACAATCGCATGACGTCAAATCATACTATTTCGAGAGTTATTAGGGCTTTAAAAAACAGATTTTTGTTTTATAGCATTAGGATGTGAGTAGAATCACCTGTGAGAAAAAGCAATGATAGAAATAATATAATCCACTTTGACGACAGTATTTTGTAAATGTACCTACTTATTTTATTAATTGTATTTTATTGATGTATATGTCAAGCATAGGCCTGAATTTAGTCGAACAAATAATACAATTGATAAAAAATAAAATTAAAAACTACATCCAAGTAGGTAGTGAACTCATCTGTTGTGGTATAATTCATAAAAACGATGTATGAGAGATTCGATTACGCGTATATTCAATATTTTTCAGAAGTTTTCTTGTACTAATAAGACAGAAATGTATTTTTCATTCGCTTAATTTGATGTTGAGACATTCGTGTTTTTATAGGTATGTATCGTACATCCTTTCAATAAAAATTTCTAAGAAAACTCTTTATTGGTAAATTCAATAGCTTCCTAGGAACTGGGCAAATACTGAGGAAAGTTTCTGCGAAGCCTCCTGCCCTCTACAGGGGAGTTCCGAGAAGGTTGGTTAAAAGGATGAGCGCACACTCGATAGGGTAAATCACCGCTGAAGTATCGCAGCAATGTGCTAAGGCTTCAGAGGCACTTCTATCAGAATTTCTAAGAGACAACGTATTGTATCTGGAAAAAATCCAATGTATTATATATAAAATGTACGAAATAAAGCTCAAGGCTGGAATGACAACAACAATATTCAAAGACATCTTAGAAGTATTGAGCGGGAAGGCAATTTCTGTGCTGTTTTTCAGCAAATCATAATATTTATAAAAAATATTTCAGAGGAGATATCAACCGTAACAAAGATTTTTTTTTCTAACCGACAGGAAGAACCTCGTTTTAAAATGAACACAAGGAATTTCTTTTGCATTTACATATTGTTATATCTGGGTAGGCGAAGTTTTTAATTTTATTATTTCTCTCAGTGGATATTGACCCAACTTTTTAGAATCTATTTTCCGTATTGAACAATTGAGACAAAAGATTTGTCGTCTTAATTTTTGTTTGCCAAGTGGGTATTTCGAAGTTCCATAACTCATGATGAAATGACGTTGCGAGATGATGATGATCCATATTCCAGGGAAAAAAAAAACTATGCGAATTTCATCACAATACTCGTTAGAAAGTTTTTGTTGCTTACACAATTTGATCTCTGCTTAGTAGAGAACATACGCTAATTAAAGTTCTCGATTATGCTTTGTTCTTACCGGAAAAACACAACTCCGTTTTAAGACTGGTACAAGCATTGCTTGTGCATATAAATATAAATTTTATTATAGTTATTTAATGCATAAGTTAATGTTCGCATTAGAAGCATCCTTTAATTTAGCACGCGTCATAAATTACAACGTGCACCCATTCTCGTATCGCATTAAAACCGTATTAATATTAAACGAATCGTAGCAATACTCTACGTATGTGGTTTCTACTACGCCATCGTAGCACCGTAGTACCTTAGTACCGAGACCTTTGAAATATAATACGCAAGCAAGTTTTATCAGCCAATGGCTTAAATTAGATGACCTAATTGATTGACAATGAGCTGCACATAGTGGCATAATACATCGTAACAATGGTGTTGTCGTCTTGGTTGTTCTTTAATCGTGTTATGTTAGTAGTTTGGTTATTTTTAGGAATCAAAGCTCTCAAATTAGATTTTTTCTTTGTCGTCTGGTACCATGTCCTATCAAAGGTTGGCTTTTATCAAAACCATCATCACCATGCATGCTGCAGTCCAGAACGACCGACTTTTGCACTTTAAAAAATTTGGCCACATAAATAATTAAAGCTCAATTTAGAAAGTGACCGTTGTGTATGCATTACTGCTATATTGTGTATGTATTACTGCTATATTGTGTGTGTATTACTGCTAGTGCGGCGTCATTTTATATAGTAGTAGTTAGATTTCTTTTAAATAAGAAATATAGTGAATATCACACAAGAGTCCCAACTGCTCCCAACCGTCTAGAGCCAGTGAGACTATGGCATCCCCAATTGGGGTATGTTGCGAGGTTGAAAGTAGTGGAGAGGAGGAAGAGATGGGGGAAGAGGAAGGTTGGGAAGTACCTGGCTATTTAGATCTGGTCACCAAACACGGCTTAAGCCATTTCAAGCAACGTTTCAATTCTGAATGGTGGTATTTCACCACGGCAATACACTTCAAAATATTTACCACTCTGGAAAGTCTCGCAAATATACTAAAATATATACTATTTTATATGAATTAAATGTGTTATGACAGATGTTGATCAAATAAAATTTATTTGCGCACGCCGGGTTCGAATCCGCGACCTCTGAACTTGTAATCGAGCGTCTTGCCACTCGACCATGCAGGCCGTCAAAAGAGTCAAAGAAGTCAAGTGATGAAATTTTTTAATAAATCAAGGAACTATCTAGTATATTCTAAGTCTGCCAAGTTGGCAAACTGGGGTACAAGCCCACCCCCCACCGTATCGCCTCGGAGCCGTATGCATCGGCCGCGGGTTAATTAAACCGCGAGTGGTCTACGGACATAAATTCCGGGACTTAAATTCAAAACGTAAATTCGAAACGTAAATTCGACCACCGCCTGGGCCGGGACGGGCTGCGCTGGTACCGCGCGCGGCGACGACGACATAACATTACATTGGTTAGACGTGTATGTGACGGGGCGGAGATAAAATAACAAATATTTTTAATTATATACGTACGTAGTTTGTATATATTCATTTCAATCTTAATCTGAATGAAGTAATGTACGAATCAGATTTATTTGAATAACGCGGTTTTTAATAAGGTAATTAAAGCCCACTCAAAACTGTATTTGAGAAACAATATAAGTTCGTCGTAAGAAGGTGTCAGAACCAAAAAAATAACTGATTTAATGCTTTCCTACATTGGGTTGTATCAGTTTCCATTCAAATTTGTTCACAAAGAAAGCGTGAGAAAGTCGAGCTCATACTTGTATTTTTTTAATGTTAATAATCGTTAAGTCGATAACGCGTATAAAAAATATGAAAACGTTTTATATAATAATAATTTTAATAACTTTACTAACAAAATTTGTTTGAATAGATGATAAAGTGAACCATTTGAAACTAATTAATTAACTTTTTGAACAATGACGTAAATTCACTCTAATTACGCGAGTTTGAATTGTTCACTTACAAGTGTGAACTTCAATTACAAAAACCGCACACATGAAAATAATTATGGCTATGTTGAAAAACAATTCGTCAATAATACAGAACGTACAATTTTATTAATCATATCCACGTTCGAGCTGTATCATAAAAGTTATTCAACATATTTTGAAAAAATTGAAAAAAAAAACAATGAACCCCCGACCAAAAAAACGGGTAGGTACGCATTAATATACATCTAATTTTAGACCTCGAGAAAACGTTGTTCGAAAGCGGTAGGTACTCTCAATATCCCTTTGGCGAATGACCACCATTCAGAATCGAAACGTTGCTTGAAGTGGTCGTAGACAGATTTGATGACCAGATAAAATTAGTCAGGTACTTCCAAACTTCGGTACTTTAACTTCTCAATCTACTTCCCGTCCCCACTACCTTCAACCTCACAAAATATTCAAATTGGGGATGCCATAGTTCCACTAGCTCCGGACAGTTAGGACCCTTGTGCGGTATTCAAAATAAAATTTATAGCTTTATTAAACACCAGGACTCATATTTTATAAATCGTCTCCACACACGTTGATTTGGAATTTTATTCAAGCTACATTCTGAAACATATTCACAGATTTAACGGACTTAGTACAAATATTTCACTCCCTCGAATGGGTGAACGGTTTGTTTTTTAAAACAAAAAATTCAATAAAAAGCAACGACTAGTTCCATTAGTCAACCAAATCACCGACCCGAAAGAATTTCGTATTTAAAAAAACAACGAAATCGGTACAAGAATAATGAGACATTTCCATGAATAATATAAATCAGCCAAATACGAACGGTTTCAAATAAATACCACATTTTTCAGGCGAAAGCAGAAACAGAATCAAATAAATACGACACTTCCCGTCCAAAGTATGCGACGAAAATGGAAAACATGACAAACGCCATAAATTTATTCGCCACCGACATTTAAATTCATGGAATTTCGCAAGATCAACACCGGTTCGGTATATAAACTCGCTTCTCCGCGAGAATGAAAAATTTCTAACAGGTAAAAAGTTTGAACGAGAACGAGAATTTTCATAAGCACTACCCGCACATTCATTGGAACATGGATGGTGTGAACTCGAGATTTTTTTCATTTCGAAATGCGCTGCTGATTTCAAAGCGTTTGGTATAATTTTCTACATATTTTGAACCTTTGGATGTATCGTAAATTTAGAAATCAGGAGTTTTGCCGAAATTTTTTTGAGATCATTTTAGTTATTGAAACTTTTTTGAATAATAATAATAACAATAATGCTTGGATAATTTATAAAGCGCCATTTTTGTAAAATATCACCTCAAAGGCGCTTTACAAAACTCAAAAACTATAGCAAAATTACCTTATTGATATTTACATATTAGTTATTTAAATTTGTCGCGGGCTGTGAAAAATTGACGAACTTTTTGTTTAGCAGTAGATTGAGGATTGAGGATCGTGGATCATTACATGAAATGATACTATTATACTGGTGAGTTTAGTTGCTAACGGGTAAGCCTGGCTGTGTTAATTAGGGCAATTATGTTATTTACGGATATGATTTTCTGAAAAGATGAGTTTTGTGTTTAGCTCTGAACTCTGTCGAGTCTTTTATTATTTTCAGACCATGTGGTATTTATTTTTCCTGGTCTATTCCAGGCTTTAGAACATGATCCTCTTGCAGCACGCTCTCCGAACTTAGTGTCTGGTGTGCGCTTTGGTTCCTTCAACCTTCCGATACCCAATGACATTGCCGATCTAAGGGTTGTATACCTAAGATGATGTGATGAGTAGTTTATGAACAGATGTAGCGATAGCATTAGATTACATTGGTTAATAAGATCGGAGAGCATTTTTAAATATATGTAGAAACAACGTTTAAAAGACAAATACTGTCCAATCAATGAATAAAAATGAAGACAAATTATCGGTTATTTATATTTAAAAAAGTATTTTTTACAATACTGACGGCGTCTTGCTCTGACCCACCCCAAAATGTTGTCAGAAGTATAAAGTTTCAATTCAATTAAATATACATTTCATAGGAAAATCAAATTTCAGTCCAATGCAATGTATCAGATTCCATTTTCTAATTTGTTTACAAAGAAAGGTAGACACACAGCTGGTCTGTTTTATGTATTTATAAATTATAACTAGGTACCTACCTACAAGAGACAAGCCCGTATAAAAGCGCTCTCAAGACCAACTTTTTATACAAAAAAGCACGAAACAGAAAGCGGGGTTTGCTTGGCAATAATAATAATTCTATGAAAATATATTATTATAAACTCAAAGGTATAAGTTTCAAACTCATTTCGTATGTTAGTTTAAAATCTGTTTGTGATTAAATGTTGTATAAAAAATTCAATTGAGTTTTTTTTTTTCAATTCTTAAAAGTTTCCTTAACGTATCGTAATAGTGATTAAACTAGTAGGCAACTTTTTCTATCTTTCGATATTAATTATTGAAACAATATAAATATTACGAAATTTTTTGAATAAAAATATTAGGTTGCATCTGAGGCTTGATCTCGGTACCTCTACTCTATCCAGTAGTAACATCTCTGCCAATCGAGGTACTGACTCCTTTTAAGAAACTTTCTCATATTTCTTTTAAAAAATTACAAATATAACTTTTTTTCCCAAATTATTTCGATACAGGCTGCCATATTTGTATCAGTATACATTTTGGTTTATTTATAAAAAAAAAAACAAAGTGAATAAAACAAAGTTATTTACTTATGAATTAATTTGAACTTTCATAATTACTATGTATAATAAAAAATAGAAATTTATGTTCCAAAAGAAATTAAAACTTTATCTGCAGTAAGATGTAGAAAAATTTATTTATAAATTTGTTTACAAAGAAAACATACGGCACAACGCTGTGTTTTCTTTACAATATTATAATGTGATACCAATATTTGATCAAAAGAATACTAAGGAAGACGGTTAGCCACGCCAAAGAAAATACAGCCATTAAATGGTAATATTTTGAACAAACATTGAAAAGAAACCGTTAGAAACGTTAAGTTCTGTTAGTGTCTGCATACATAACACATTCAGTACCTTCGGAATAATGTTATCTTTGTATTTGAAACAAAGTTAGCCGCGTCCAGTGTTATTACACGGGAAGAGGCGACAGGGAATTTAAAACTAAATAAATATTGCCTTAGGAGCTGCAGTATTCAAAACGAGGAAAAGGTTTGAATTCATGGCTTCGGCGGGAAACTATGGTAATTATGGGTTGCCATTTGCATTCTAAATTTATTCGTAACACTAGGAAAACGCTCACAATAATACAGTATATGGTGCTTTTTGAAATAATATTTTTTATTGATTTAATAAAAATAAATTAAAACTTATAATTAGCATTTTATTATTAGACTGTACCGGATTTAGACGGTATTTATTAAATAGTAAAAAAATAGGTTAAAAAAACAACTATTTCCCAAGAGAAGTCGTAATGACCGTAATTTATACAATGGAAGGCGAAACAGTCATCTTGCATATTAATATACATATTATCTAGAAGTCTCAAAATATCATAGAAAAACAAAGATAGTGTACCTAATTTAAATAGAAATTAGTATTTTTTTCTTGGTATAAAAATAAGAAAACTCCCGGCATATGAGGAGTGTCAAATTGAAGATGACCCAGCTAAAAATTATTGTGATGATCGATGAAAGACGTAGAAGATAAAATACGGTGCACTTTATGGCTTCCAAGCCTACGTAAACGGTTCAAGTGCAGTTTAGCTGCAGCCAGCAGGGTTAATATCGTCTCGAAAATAGACTTATTCCGGTAGGGGAGGGCACCATAAAAATACTGTATCTTTCAAAGACTAAAGATTTTTCCAAAATAAGTATTTAAAATCGATATAGGTTTAATAGTCACCGTTATTCAGTCTATGATCCTAGTTTTCCACTCAGCTCTTATCCGAAAGCTGCATTCAAACTATAGTAGGGGATAATTGCTCCGACACAGCATCTGCATCTCACCCAGTGGCAGTTTTCGCAATTGAAATTTAGATAATCTGCGTGCTTTGAATACTGAGTGTTACTTTCGCGAATTGTTATTTCTAGAAACAGCTGAAGTCTCGATAATGTCGGGAGCGGGGGGGGTAGGAAGGAGATGGCGTCTAGCCCCCACATTTATCTTGGGGTTAATTGGTGCACCATTCCACTTGCTGTATTAAAGTTTTAATGGACTATAGCACTTTCTTCCAGACAAATTGGAAGTCTGAAAAAAATAAGACACTCGCTTTTATTTTTGACTTGAAGATCGATTTAATTTTTACCAAACACTTTTGAATAATTTAGAATTAGTTTTAGGGCGCATTAGGTGATTTCATATTTTCTTAAAGAAACCATAACATTAGTATAAAAATCTCAGAAAGATCGAGTTTGAATTACATTACGATAAATTCTGATACGTTCAGTACATAGATTGGGGCCTAAATCTCTATATTTTACTATACGTCACCGAAACCATCAACGCGATAAATGTCGACAGGTTTAACAAGTGAGAGCTGTCAAAATATGCGGTGAATAGTCATGATAACACGTGTTAAAAATAAAAATAAACATCCTGGATTTTTCAACATATAATTATTTTTAATTTTACTCATTATTAATTCGGTCAATTATTCGATAATGTGATACTCCAGAGAAAAAAATAAAACAGAGATTGAAATGTTTCGTAATTATTTTAATTTGTGTTTTTAAGTGCTTTGAAGATGCCATAAACGAGTGATAAAACTATTAGGTAACATTTTATATTTACTTATATGTAACCTGGGTTAAATTGTGTATTTACTAAAGCAAACATTGTGCACGCATGTTGGTCTTCTTCTATTTTTTCTAAAAACATATTTTTTGCGTTTATTTTGTTGAACCCATTTAAACATTTTTTACATTATAGGTATTAAAACACTACAAAAAAACATTACAATGTGCTCCGTCACATTGAATAAATTAACAATAAAACCAGAAAACATGTTTTTTAAACTGTTTTAAATAATTTATATTATTATCGATAAGTTTAAAGCAACCTAGAAGATTCCATGGGGCATAACTTTACAGTTCGCCTTAAGAGTAACAACTTTGTGAATATAAGGCAGACATGGAATATTATATCAATCTCTAAGATTCTGTTAAAAAACGGGCAGTCCATTTGATAGATTCTCCTGTCTAAGGACGGATTGCAACTATTGGCACATGCAGAACATGCATGCCCCAAAGGTTACACATGCTCGGTTGAAAAACTCCGTTTGTTGTACCGTAATTTCAATAAAAAGCAATCCGATGAATTAATGTAATTTATTACATGCTTAAAATTTGTATTTGGTTGACTGTGTTAACAGATTGGTAGGTTGGTAAAAAAAAGCGACTTTGTTGTTCAAGCCTCCTACAATAAAACCAGAAAACATGTTTTTTTCTGTTTTCAAGGATTAGTTTAAAACATCCTAAACGATTCCATAGCGCATCTTTCAGTTCGCCTTTTTTTTTTAAGAAAGACAAACATATCCTGGTTACGAATAACCTGACAATATTTGAAAAACTCCTACTACCATCATAATAAGCGGAAAATGTTGGCGAAATGTTGGTTGTTGACGGTGTGATGGAGAACTTAGCCAGAAAAGGAATTAAACCCACGACGATCTGTTGGGAATCTGCTGCATATGTCCACTCAGCTATCGACCAGCCTTAAAAGTACACTATATGCAGCATATCCAAAGACGACATAAACAACGAGGGATGGCGTTTAATTTTTTTTTAAATCAACGTTTGCCAAAAATAACGAAAAAATCTGTTTTTATTCATTTCTATCGTTTTAACACAAACTAAAAAACATTCGTACTTGGAAACTTTTTTATTCGCACGATTGAGATGTGAGCTTTTTACCTGAACCTGACCAATAGTGAACACCTGCACATGTAGTAAGGTCCTACCGCATTTGCAGAAAGAGAACTTGAGTTAGTGTTGATGAACGGAAAACCTCCCCAGCAAGAAGCCTCCTCCGCTTCCCGCTGCCCGGGAAGAAGTTTCTAAGTTAGAATTAATTATTTAAAACAATGAATGTCGACTGGTGTAAAAGTTTTCCTTCCGCGAGAATTGCAACTGTTTCCTAATTAGTGAATACTTCTGACTGTGCGAGAAATGTCCCCCGGGAATGCCGGCTGATCTAATATTAATTTTGTTTGACAAACAATCCCGCCAGACTAAAGGGGATTATTGGACGGACTTTTTTCAGATAAGGCACAAGTACCAATTGTACGAAAAAACGAATAAAAAAGTTTCAGAAGATTTGATCACGTTAAAAAATGACTAATCTGGATTATCCTGTTATTTACGATTATTTAATTAAGTTTTGGTGTTGCCTTTATAATGATAATAATGTAACCATCAGAGTATGGTCCTACCGCTGTCTGCTGAGAGCTTCGTTGTAACATCCTCTTCTGTCACATGCGTCGTTTACGAGAAAGAAGGATATGTTACTAGCTATCATCGGTAGATCTTTAGTTATATGTAACCTTCATCGCGACTTTTCTACTCGGCTACGTCCGAGATTTCTTGGTGCTACTTAATTGATAAACGAACAGATTTCCTACATTATGGTCAAGATAAGTAATTAAAATAACATACTCTAACTGGATTCTAAAGACGGAGAAAGCATGCTTCGTTCACAACAGGGTGCTTTAATTGCATCACCCACAATATGCACTCGGGACCTGCGATGTAGCGGGCATAAAAAGCATAATGCCCGGGCACAAAAAGCCGGACCATTGCGCGCCACTGCATTAACCCGCATTATCGTGCCGAGAGCCCGCAGTGCATCTCTCCGGGAAAATGCAGCCCTAACACCTACTTATTACCGAAGAAAGTAAATTGTAGAATAACACCCCTTAGGGCAGGGGTAAACAAATAGTGAAATTACAAACAAGTACTGAAAATGAAGCAATGCGTTAAAAAAAACCTTTTTTTAACTCAATTTTAAATTGCATTCCTTAAATTGTTCTACCGGTCTGGGTTATTTCATTGCAGTGCGGAAAACGTTTGGTGGTTTGAGTGAATCATTTCAAAACGTAATAATGATTTACATTTAATTAGTCACACTTGATGAACATTAAAATGTCGATCAGTGCCATTTAGAATATTTGATATTCGAACGGTTCCCGTTAGACGCAGATTCTTAGTGGGTTTCAGCTTGCGAACAAATTGTGATCAGCTGGGGAGCATAACAAAATGACCGTTATACTCGAAAAAACCTAAGCCTAGTGTATTAGGGGCAGTACTCAAAAATTACGCTAAGCATTACTTTGTATCATTCTAATACAAGCAATACTACAAATGATTTATCTGAAAATTTTATTAGCTACAGTTAAACCTCATACCAGAGGTTGCGCACCCATGTCCTACTATGCATCTCAAAGCGAATGGAATAACAAACCAGAAGATTGCGTGTGTGGAAAATTCAATTTACCATCGTAATGTTAAAGTGAAAATTTCTCTTGTGCATTGTCAAGGCGGTGTTAGGTTTGTGATTAGGAATATTTATCAAAGCGCTCCGCAAAAATAATGTTAACTTAATTGGCACTACACTTTCTCGGTTCTCTGTTTAACAATGTAAGTTGCGAATTCACAAGAATGTCACTCAAAGTTGTGAAATTTTTTACTTTGTAATTAATTCTAATCAATTACGATTATCTTCTTTGTCATCTTAATTTATTGAGATTGTCTGAACGGAGAATAATTACCGACTTAATTTGCTTATACAAAATTATAAATTCAATGATTCACAGCCCTGAACTATTAAACTTGATTTCATTTCATGTTCCTAGCAAGACGATTACAAGGCAGTACCTACCGTATTATTGTAGCGATTCTGCTTCAATCTCACAATTCAACACGCCTATGCGACGAATGTTGCATCTGGGAAACATATACTCCGATGTCGCTGATATATTTAACACGTCAATATCAAACTATAAGTTTAATTTAGTACAGTTGTTGTTATCTGATAGAGCTAAACTAATAGTTGGACCTATCACTGAATATTATTTATTTCCTTTCTCTTACAATATTTTTGAACATGTTATTAGTTATTTTTGTATCTGCTATTCAATACTCTTTTTTTATTTTGTTCTATTTTTCATAATTCTTGCACTAATGAGGAAACTGTTTTGAAAAAAATAAAATATATTAAAATGTATGTAAAAGCCTAAAACGGGCGTAAATAAATAGGGAAATATAAATTAAAGGCGTTGAAGAAATGATGGTAGTACTTTGATATCGAATGAAAGCAACACTTGAACTCAAAATATATAGTTATACTGAGAGTTCCAGATAGTATTTAATCGTATGTTTGAAATGATAAAACTTGCAATATCAAATACAGTAGCAGAGACAATTGATTTTTATTTTGTTGAGCTAGAGAGTTGAAGTTTAGATATGTAGATGATTTTTTGTAACCGAAAATATACTACACATACCTGAAAAACTGTTAGTAAGACTGTCCATCTGTTATTGCTCGTAAATACTCGGTTAGACTAAAAATATCATTGAGTATATACTTATTACACATAATAACAATACACCTCAATATAAAATAAAAAGACTTTTCTAAAGAAAAGCATCATTAAATATTTTTGGGAAAAATAATACTAAAACAGTGATTGAAAATTAGCCCACTAGCACGAATAAAGTAACTAATGCCACTCCCCAGAATCTTTGCACATTCCATTAATCCACGGAGACAGTCAGTCTAGCGAAACAAATAAAATAAATACAAGTTGTATTCTAGAAATGAAGACATTATCCTAGTTCATGGGAGCTTCTTTCATATCTTTGCATGGAATACGAATTCCAAGAATAGTTGCGTCTTTTAGCCAAGAACACCATCGAGACACTGGGGGGAAAAGTTTTAAAAGATTCGCTGTAGCGAGAGCAAATCACTGCACTTTTAGACTACAACTGCTTTTTAGGTAATTGAATATTTTAAGCAGTTAACAAATTTCTCAGAATATAACCGAATATCAACATTACTCGAAAATTAATTGCTTTTCAGATTTCTTTCTTCGCGTCCAGACTCCACACCAAAGACATTTTAAAAACTCACCCGAAGAAATATATAATATTTATATGTGGAAAGTGAATGAACTTCTATTATTTTACTGATTTATGGAATCTAAATATATGATATTATGTCATTTGGAATAACTAAGGTAAAAGTGGGTGAACTCTATATACTGTAACTATATACTATTTAACTGAAGTAAGACAAAGTATTTGTAATTGAGGGTTTCGTTTTTAGAACTCTACATAATTTATTTATTTAGTGTTATTTTTAAGTTCTGCTAGTTCATGTGGTGCTTTATCATGATACTTATTTTAGCGTTCAAGCCACTTTAAAACTGTGGTTAGTCCACGTAGAGACGACTTACTTATACGAAGCTAGTTGCCACTACCTCTTTGTAATGCACAATTACTAATTTGGTAAAAATCGATTTAAATTGACATACTTATTCTGCGAGGTAGTTAATCGTTCTAATTACTGTGTGTATCATTTAAAAGTTCAAAGGGGAAAATAGATGAACTTTGTATTATTCTACTGATTTATGTGTGAACTAAAAAATATATAATATTGTTAGGGGAAAGTAAATTAACTTCGTATTATTAAAATAAATTATGTAAAAGTAAGGTGTGTATAAAAAACATTTGAAATATCCAAGGAGGGAGAATTAAACATAGTTTTATTTACATGATTTGTGTTTCAGTAAAAAGTTATGTATATTCTAAATACAAAAATTAAAAGTGAATTAAATTTTTAATGATGTATTCGTTCATGACAGATAGTAAATGTATATAAAATGTATTATCGTTGCTGGCAAAAATGCTAGGCAAATTGTCTTAAGCGAGAAAATAAGTTAAATATTCAGTTTTGATCAGTTCTTTTTTGGCTGTTCAGCCATTTAAAATATATTTACCATTTGGGAAAAGGCTTGACTCAAGCGACACAAGTTTGGAACTTTTTTTAGCTTTTTGTCGGTTCAGGTAACTCAGTGAGAGCATTGAGTTACCCGAGTTAACTTTTTTTTCAAAATCCAACCAGCTACTGAAAACTGTGAATTTTATTGTAAAACAAAAAAAAACCTTTAAGTGCTCTGGTGTTAACTTCCCGAAATGGCGCTTTAGCCCTTTTGCCTTTCCGGCGATTTGTATTTTTAACAAAAAACCATATTATTTTCCGTGGGATTGAAAAAAAGGTTAAGAGTACTAATAAAAGTATTTTGATTTCGCGTAGAACTGGATTAACTGTTCATATAACTTTATGTTGATGTTAACGCTCGCACAGATTTTCAAATGACTTTACAACTTGTTGGAGTGTTACAAATGGGCAATTTGTCGATGAATTTTTTTGACTTATTATTCCGTGTTCAATCACAGAGCGATTGTCAGAAGCATCTATACGATTTGTCGTAATTTTTACTAAAATGAGTTTTTCAGTACATCAAATTAAGTAATCACATAAACTGGAAATATTTGTTGGTGTAAAAAAAAATATTCTTCCCCTTGTTCTATTCTTCAATATATATATAAAATAAGAGTCGACTGAATTGGGTAAATATTAAAAATTATAATATATGAACCGATAGAAAAAATATGTAGATATTTATATAGGGGTATCATTTTTTTGCAATTTTTGACGATTTATATCTAAAATCTTCGACTTCGAATCATGGATTTCACAACATTTTTACGTAAATTTTGTCATCAGTATTGGAGGCCCATACCTTGTCGGCGCACCGTGATACACGCGATGTTTCAGAAAACAACACCACACAAATATATTTTATATAAGCGCCCAGAGAACCTTGAATTGTAAAATTAGCTAACTATTATGAAGACTCTGTCACTTGTGTTTTGCTTTCTGTCTTCTATCTACCCAACATATGAAAACCTCTACAAAGGGAAAAATATCTGAACTGTTGCATAATATTATTATATGCCGAAGCACCGAGAATATGCGAGCATACCTCGTGCAAAGTCAGGAAAAGCAAATCCGATCCAAGTCTTTGTGCTCAAATTCCTATGTCGTCTGATTTCAGAAGTTACCCTGAAAATCCTTCCCTCGAGATGAACTTTCTACACTAGTAACTTGATATGCGGGTGGCATAGCCAACACTGGAATTTCAACTATTTTCATATTAATATAAGAATTTAGAAATTTGGCGTGCATTCTGGAAACTGTATCGCTTATATAACATAGGGTGGAATAAAAAAACTTCCATAGTCCATCATACAGTACTAGAAAATTTGAAGATCAATAAGTTTTCAATGAGATACTCATACGCCGATACAATGTAACGAATGATCACCAACTCAATAGGGCTAAAACCAGTTAATTTGTAACATAATTATTTTTACAAAAAGGTCATAATTTTCCGACACAAATGATGGACCCAAAAACGTACGTTTTTTGTAATATACTTTTTATAAATCTCTAAATTACCAAATGTAGATATGATATATTATGTTAAATAAATATTCTAAATACATAAAACATATGATTTTAACAATTAAAAAGAAGGAAAGTCATTAAGCTATCGGTGTATTAAACATGAAATTATTTATACAATTTCGTATTTGCAAAGCTAGGGAGCTTTGTTTACTCACAAAAAGTCTAAACAACAACGTTAAATCAACAAAACCTACACAAATTAGAATGATTGCAGGTAATTTAGGCACAGAAACAAATTCAGCAGCCGAATAGCAAACTGAAATGTACAGCCTTCAAATCTAAACTCAGGCAATATTCCGTAAGCGTTACCGTGCTCAATCCCTGGCAGCTTTAGATCATTGTTTCAGTCACGAGAAACGTAGTTCAGCGAGCATCATTACAACCTTTATTTTCCACGATTTTCCCGTTAGAGCCTTAATGTATTATTTTTCTATGAAATAGAGCTAGTGTGTCAGTTCTGTTATCACAATCAGATTTTGAACGAGGTAATCTACATATTCAGAGTTGCAATCTTCCCGATACACGGAATACCAACATTATAGCAAATGGTAGTGGAAACGAGGGCGGTAAAAATAAAAATCTCCTGGGGAAGGTTTTAAAAAATAGCAGGTGCACATAAATAGATAAATCTGATTATAAAAACCTTTTTTTGCTACTATTTGATCGATCTTAAAAAGAATTAATTTGTTCGGTCGCAAATTAATTTTATTTGGTTCTCTCGTGATTATTATTTGAATAGCACGCAAGAGTTCAAATTTTAGGACTATGGTACCTCATAATCAAGGAATGTCGTGAGAAAAGATATGAGAGGAATTATGAAAAGGGGGAAGAGTAAAGTCATCTGCGAAGGTTTCTGCATCTAGTTTTGTAATATAGTGATTTCAAGAAGTTTTTGAATCTGAACGGTGAAACTAAGCCTATCTTTTGTAATTTCCACGAACAGAATCAAGCTACTATAGTTTTAACCCTTATATGGAATGAACCAGTTAGTGACTGAGTGGACAAAAACGTCGGATTCCCATCCAAACGTCGTGGGTTCAATTCCTCTGCTAGCCAAGTCCTACATCACTGCGCAAGTAACATTGGGAATTGATTTTTTTTCAAGTCAAGTTACATCCCGTGATTTTTCATGGGAGAGAACTAGTAATATTATAAAAACCGATTTTTCCCTTGGTCGCTTGTGTGTCAAATACAGTGTCTGTTTGAATGCTTCGACTAAGTTTACTATTTTCTCAATTGCAAAGCAACACGCTGTTCTACGAAAGACATAAAAACAGGTAGTTTTGCTAGTGCGGGGTGAGTTTACCTTAAACCGCAGGTTAAGCCCGCAATGTTTCCGTGTTTTGCACTGCGGGTTGGGTTTAAACTACCGCCGAAGTGCAGCGAGCAGCAGGTATACGGAGTGGATTTGAATGGAAGAAGGGTGCAGCAGGCAGCGTTGGCGGGGCAGGAGTCAGTTGATCTGTGTATCTAACAGAGTGTGTTTAACGAAAGGAAAACAAACCAACACGTAATTATATTATTTTAAATGCAAATGACGTTGTCATATTTAGAACTTTGGATGTTTGCAGGTTTGTTTGTGGATAAAGTGTTGCACCTAGGAAGTTTCTCATCGTTCAACTACGTGCATGAAGACATTAATAATATTAATATTAATAGATTTAAAACATAAAACGCCGCTGTTAATTGCGTATCTACTGACTGATCATATTCTATATCTCGGAGGCAGAGATGATGGAACGCCACACAACTCTGTCTTGTGGCACACACACTTTCCTTTATTAACATTCATACATCGTCACTTCTACAATTCTGACTCTCGACGTTATCCGACTCAAGTATTTGATTCGCATCATATATTCCTTCTGACACTCATTTCTTTGTGCATTTGTTTTACACGTTGAAACTACCTATGCGTCCGTATCAAAATCATTACGTTTAGTTGGTCATGCATTATTTTCGAATCTCCTCATTTGTAAAACGGTTGTACATGGTTCTATATATCCATATACGCCTCAGGTATTTCATGTCTACCGGGTTCAGTTCCATTTGTCTATCCTCGGCTAGTGCCATGTCTGACAGCTGTAATCAGGGTTGGTATCAAAACTCGAAAAAATTATTTATGAAGTTTATCTAATATTCAATTAAGAGAATTTTTTTGTGTCAAATGGCAGGCGAAGATTTGTACTATTAAAATAAATTAGTTAACATTTATACTTTGAGACTTTTTTTATTTTCATTCCTCCATAAAGATGTTATTCAGGCAAAACGTTGTAACAATCGTTCAAGGAGTCATCTCCATTAAAAGCATAGTGGAGAAAAACCCAAATGAAGCTGTAGTAACTTTAGTGGGCACTTATTGCATGCTAGCGACGACTGCCTATTAAATCGTATAAGGCAACAAAGAAAGAAATATCGCCCATCCGTGGAAAAGCTTCGATTCCCCGCAGCGTTGGCTTCAATTTCACAATAGTATTCAGTGGCACACAGCCTTACCCTATACGAAAGGAGAATAGTGATAAAATATAATAAACAAATAGAGAAAATCAAGCGACGACTCCGGCCTGCCCTAGATAGCCCACGGTGCAACAACAATTCCACAAACAAGTAGTGCGCGGTACGTGGCCCCACCGCGCTGGCGGCTACGCTACGTGGATGCAATATCGGAGTAGGTATCGCGCAAGGTGCATATCAACTGCACTCGGGCTCGGGCTGTTTGCTTTGCGAGGACTACGTGAATTAGGATAAACGTGATTTATTGATATTTCGGGAATGCAATACACCCACGTTGAAAGTTGATAGACATACCCTGTTATACAGTATGTGCAAGTATATACAGACTACAACCCCATAGAGAAGATTACATTTGCGCTGAGAGAGAACTATTTTTAGTAGATATAATAATAAGGATGCTACTTTGAGAATCGAAATTTTCCGGTGAAACAATAATACAAAATAAAAGTATGTTTAGCATACATCACTATATTTAAGATGTAGGCCAATTAGTTTCGGATGCAACCATAATGAAAGTTGAAGAATAAAAAAAATCTATTTTTGGGATCTAATCTAGTATTCTAATTGAAATATACTAAAGTGAGAATATATATTTATAACAATTATAAAGTTCTTATGTCAGGTGATAGAAGTGACAAAAGAGACATATGGGAAGTGGAAAGAAGCGATCCACAATAAACAAAATATCCAGAGATGTATTAATTATTATATTACGATTCCTACCATTTTTTTTAATGTTTTTATATAATATCAGTGTTTACTTTCAATTTTTGCAGCCCCACATCAGTTTCCAAATGGATCGTTAATTAATAAGCACAAGAATTAGAAGTTTATTTTTTAAATACAGTACCTACATTGTACTGCGAAGAGTTAAGTTAGTTGAACCATACCTTATCTCTCAGCATGTCTCGGACCCTCGTTGAGTGCGCCCTGGACCGATGGAGCTCCAGCTGGAGAGACAGGCAGCGCTCTTGCCAGTTGGGCGGCGGCTCGCCCCCGGGGTCCCCCACCCCCGCGACCCCCAGCAACGGAGCCCCCAGAAAGCCCTGAGAAGGCCTGAGAAGAAAAACAATGATTAGTATAAATTGATTGTGATGGACCCTCGACTCCTAGACTGTATACAGGTATATACTCGTATTGTATCTCCTTCAGCTTCAAGAACAAACAACAAACAGGGTGAGGATACACATATTCTTTGATACGTATATATTATTTATGTTTTGTTTTGCAGGAATAGTCTAGAAGTCTAGCAGGTCATCAAGAATCTAAAAAGGTTTAAGAAAAAAATATTGACGTGAAAACTGATAGAGGGACCTAGCCGGTCCTTAAAACGGTTCAAGAATGTGGCTTTTGCCTTCGATTGATTAATATGGATGATTGATAGAAATCGAAATAAAACTTCCTACACAAAAAATGGGGTGTGATTTTTGTCCGCCTCGAGGAACTGGATTTATTCATGCGAATTTCAGGACACTTATGCCTATATTATTAATTATCTTCATGGTCAGATTTAAAAAAAAAATCGAATTCAAATGTAAAATGAAGGAAAGACATGGTGAAAGACATTCTCAAAATGAATTTATGATGAATACAAACCTTTATACCTTAGTTCCACTAATTTATTTTTTACCGGACCAAATACCTGTTGCAAGGCGAAACTGTCAAAAATAAATAAGTGGAAATAAGTTATAAAAGTTTTTTAATCATATATGTATAGGTATTAGAAATTCTACCACGAATTAATTATCAGTTTCAATTTTGAAATACTCTCAATATATTACAGTACTAGTATATATGGGAATGCAATAGTTTTTTTTGGCCACGGACATCTGAGACATAATGCTTGCTATGATTTACCTACTCAAAGTTGTAGAAAAAAAACTACAACCTCAAACACATTTTTGATAGTGTTATTTTTTTATAATTGTGTGTATATAAAACTGAAATAATATCAAAAACGAAAGTTTTTGCCATTCGAAGGGTGTCAGAACACGAGCATTTAAGGATTCGAAAACATTAAAACAGTCTGATTGTTAACTAACCGAACACATACAGCATTAAAACAGGAAAACTTGGAAAACATTCACAATAAGTGAGTAATTCATAAGTTATTACGGAAATAAGAAAAACGATAGCTGTAGGTAGCTACTGATAAACCTGACTTTGTTATTTAAGTTAAAGTCTTCTTTTACCTTTCCTAGTGGGCCAAGAAACACGGAATCCATTAAATAAACTTTATCTGCAAATTATTATCTCGGAAATAAATTGGCCGCCCTTCTTTGCAGGGATTTGCCGTTTTCGGGATATTTTCCATTTTCTGAATAAAACCTTCCGTCTAAACGGCGAAACCTTATGGAAGGAGATAAAGATAATTCTGGCAGGACGAAAACGGTTTTCATATTGAAGGTAGCAGATATAGAATAAAAAAAATAAGGGTGGATATCGTCGCCTGGACTGGAGAGGTTCAGTTTTTTTTTCTTCTGAGAAACCTTCTGTTTTATTAAATTTTCCAGTAATGCCGAAATGAAAAGGATCGAAAGAAAAATGCCCCAAACGTGAAGGTTCTGACAGCTAGGATGTCCGTGGTTCTTTTAGATATACTCTATTAGTAAGAAAAAACGGATTGAATTCATGAGAAAGGATGGAAATATGTTGATCGGTAGTTGATGTTATTTACGGTATATTTCTAAAAGAAAATTTTGCTCGTATGTTTATGCCAAGGATCAAATATGGAACAGAGTATGCAAATTAATTTAACAAGTTATGGAAAAAATAAACTAAATTATAAAGCATACAACTTGTTGGGAGCAAAAAAACCGTCGAAAGATAAGCTTTGGTGGAATAAAATTTGGCAATGCTACCATATATTTAATCTGTCTGGAATTTCTAGCTTAATGCAACTGTTTTCAGCTCTTAAAATATTATTTTTTTTGTAAAAAAAAGGCAAGATGCCATAGTAGTTGTTCCATAATTTTTAATGTGTTTTTTAGTCACGAAACAAAAATTATAATAAATTATAATAAATTATTACATGATATAATCCGTCTCGGTCGTAGAAAATTCTTAATATGTAGAAGAATTTCAAAGTGCATAGTCCAGCATCTGACTACGCAAAATTTGCTAATGTCACAACTAGGGTTCCATAAATCTGTTTTGCTTCGTCAATTTCGTAATATACACAAAATTGGCTAATAAATCATATAAACACCCAGACACAGGCGAGAACACAATTCCTCCAGGATAAAAAGTACAGCTTTTTGGGCATTTTTGGCAGAGGCGAAGTATTTTATCGTCTGGGGCAACGTCCCCACTCAATAGTGTTAATTTTTCTAACCACTTTCGAGGATAACTGTAATAATGCTATAACACTAACAAAGCGTATTTGATAGTGATATTTTAGTTCCAGTGTGGTTTATGCTAAACCTGCATAACAAGCGAAAGATTGAGGTGATATTTCACAAAAATTAGCCGAGTATTATGTGTAATATAATTATATTTACTAGACTTTATTGACCCTCACTTAAAATTTGACTCCGCACAGTGGTGTGAACAGCATTAAAAACAGTCCAATTAAAAGTAATATTACTTTTAAATGACGCATGATTGACGAGCGTTTTAGTAAAATATCAAACGCGATGCGTGACCACATTTTAACTGGATTAGGTGCCAAGTGAAAAGATTTTTTAATTATTATACTGCTGTTATCGCTTTTTTATTGTAATTTATGTTTTCATTATTTATAGGTACACTGTAGTAAAAATGTTATAGGTAGACTGTAGTAAAAATGATATCTCTTTTAAATTGACCACCATGTCAAAATAAAAATCTTCGATCCAGTAAAGAGTAAAGACCTTGCACACACAAAAAAACAAAACTTTTGCCAACTGGTATCAGTGTCACTTTTAGACGACATGCGTAACTTAATTTGAAACAAAGTTACACAAAACGTAGTATTCTATAATAGTTTTATTCAGTACAGATGGGGGTTACAACCCGGTACCGGGCTGCAAAAGGAAAATGCAGAACCGCCTGAAAAGCTCAAAAACCTAGTATTACGATTAGGTTTTCGTTTTTTCTTAAACCTTTTATATACAAGTAGGAAAATAAGGTTGAATCTCTGGTAAAAAAAGTCCAATGACTTTTATTACGACCTTTCTCAATACGTTTACGTCGAATAGGATTTAACATAAAAGATAATTTTTATCTCCAAGCCTGAAGTAAATAGATAACAAGAAACATCTCACTCTCATTAATGCGTTATTTGGTTTAAATTGATTTCTTTACAATTAAAGAGTAGGTAACTCATAAGAAAGGTAGGTTTATTCATTACTCTATTGATACTTGCCCAGCATTGGCGATAAAAAACATATAATAAGGTCACAAATAAAAGTACAAAAACAAGCTGAAAAAAATAATGACAAACGCTAAAGAAGTTATAACATTTTGGTTGCGTTGTGACCGCATACATCAATAGGCAAAAATGTACTTTTACCAATAATTAATAAATTAAATGTATGGATACAATAATTACCTCGGAGGTGGTATGGGGGCGCCCTCCCTCGGCCGCCGTGGCAGCAGCATGGGGCTGTTGGGCGTGGACGCTGATTGGCCAGACATCTCCGTGAGCCGAGACAGCGGATCAAAGATCTGCGAGAGTCTTCGCGCGCGTTCGTCCGCCATCTTCTTCCGGTTATATTTTCTTTAATATTTACACTATTTAAAGGCGCGCTAATTAAGAGCCATAATTTATATTTCACTTGATTTCTAATTTCACTTATAATTATGATAACAAATTAGATAAACATTTATATTGGTTAGTCCGAATAGGAGATTGCAAAGAGCTTATTTTTAAGATGAGAAGACATTGCGATTGCGGTTCCAATGAGTGAAGCATTTTAATTGCTAGTGTTTTTTACGTAAAACTAGTAAATACATTACACAAGTATTTTAATCTCAATGCGTTTTAATCTGCATTTAAAATTACACAAGACAGACGTTCAACTCTAAAAGAAAGGAAGAAAATGGATAAAGTTTAAACATTTGAATATTTATTTACGTTTTTTTTGCTAACCTTGAAATCGTTGTTATAAATTAATACATATTGAATCAAATATTTTTTTAAAAACAACTATAAACACCGAAACTTTTGAAGGCGTTAAGGTAACCAAATGCATATAAATAAGTCATCTGTACGAGTACGTGGCCGAACCATCGTTTGAGAATGGCATTGAAGGCCGAAACGGCCGACACGCAACAACCGATGGTACCAACTAGAAGTAGCGGCAGAACTTAATAATTATATCTAAAAAGATATTTGAATACCCAATTATTTTATTAACTGAATATAAAAAAGGGATTTTCTGAATAGATTTAAATCATAACGTTTTCAATACGTTTCCTTTCCGCTCCACCTGTTAGAAAACCTGCTCTTATTTTAGCCAGTTTTTCAAAGACTCGAAGCGAAAAGGTTTCACTGAATTTTATTTACAAAACAGTTTTCAATTGATTACAGAGAGGTCTTATTGGTTTCCTCGAAGAATGGAGAAGTGTTCCGTCCTAACAGAATCATGCGATCCAATTTGTGGTGAAAGAGTAAATAATGCCTTTAAGGGAGAAACACTTGATAGCAAATAGAATTCGAGAACCATTCAGGAATATTAATATAAACTTCAAAGTTGGAGAGAAAGAAAACAGTGTGGGCGAAATTATATCGGAAAACCAATGGAATTGCAATTTTGAAAGAAGATTTGCTTTAAATCCAACAATAATCCCATATTGTTGAACCTTTACGCCTCGAGATTTTCAATACAAAAAATACACCATTATTATTATTCATTATTTATTTAAATATTTATATAATATTTATTTGATATTATTTATATTTCCGTTATTTTTTTAGTAAAAAATACATGTTGAATTATTGCTCAAATTAATTCAATGATTTTTAAACCAAGCGTATAGTTATTCTGAAGTGAAAATTAATATTAAACTTCACATACGAAAATGATTATTTTGATTTAGAAAACAAAACAATATTTGAAGCACCAGAAAATCAACGCGACACTCATATTATGAGAAGATTTTTAGGCAAGCGTAACATAATTTACAATGTTTAAACACGTGATAAAGACATTATGAAATAACTTTTGCTAATTAAAGAAGGTCGATGATTAAAATCAAGCATCATTCACATTATTTGAGGCACTCGGAAACATTCGATGATTATATCATAAACTTCGAACGACATTATGATTATGAGAGATTAAGCACTTTTAAAAAAAATCGAACGAATTAAAAACCGAAACATTCAAATTCGAATTACGAACTCGACGTACAATAAAATTTAAATAACGAATTCGGTGCACGTTTAAAAGCTCGAATCCAGTGCAAATGTGAGCCGCATTTAAACTCCGGACGATTTCATAATTGAAGCGTATCTAGTTCTTGTCTACCTGGCGGCGTTGGGCACAATGGCCGCCGCTTTTGGCGGGAGATGTCGGGTTCGCTTGACACGAGACGGAAACTCGAGGATGTGACCATTTTAGAATCTGAAACAGAAAAAAAAGACATATGAGTGATGGGCGTATGAAAGGAAGGCAATCCGTAAGTCATCGCCGCTCGGCGGAGCATACGGCGCGGGGATAATGAGAATGAGTCGTCCTTTGAAATGGAAAGTGTAGATAGGATATTGTGCTAAGGAGAACTACATAATTCAATGTATTAGTGATGCACAAGGGGGGCACAACATTATGAAAGGTTTTACAATTGGACATTAATAACTTGACCGCGGTAAGCGTTCTTTTACTTCTTTTCTGGACTACATTTCCAAAAGACAGAAAAATGCAAGCTTAACACAATTATTAACTGTAAATATTTTCTTCTATGGGTACCTACGAGTGTGAACTGTTAAAATTTGGAGCTGACGTTAGTTAAAATTATGAAATTCAATAATCTTATTTCTTCAAATTCCTACCTATCTATAATTTATTTAATATTTTACAAAATTTATTAAAATGATACAGATTTTTTTCAAATATAACATATTACGACCTCCCGAACTAGACATTTGCCCGTATCATGGTGGTCTGCAAATCTGTATTTTAGCAGACATTATTCCATGCTTGAAATGAGTAGCTTAAAGCAACTAATATATTTTTCTTAGAAAGTCAATTAACGTCCCGTGATTGTTCACAGGTAGCAGGTTGTCAAATATAAATAAAAAACACTTGATAAAAAAATTATAGTTTAAAACAAATCAAGGTTTAAAATACAATTAACCAGTACTTACGTAGAATTTAATTAATGATTTGTTAATAAAATGGCAATCTGTAAATTTTATATCTATGAGCCGTCAGTTTCGTTTGTAAATGTACGGTGGTGCCTTTGAGAGAATAAATACTTTATTTACACGAGTGGATGGGACATGTATTTGGAGTTGTTGAATGTTAAAGACGGGGCTAGATGTCAAGGTTGATTATTGTTATGACTCCTGACAAGTCGTTGTATGTTACCAACTCAATGTGACAATTATTACCGATGAAAAAAAAAATTTGAGTCACCATTAGAAAACACAACAACCCATCGTTTGTAGTGAATCACATAACATAAATCTGAACAAGATAAGAATATTTTTCCCGGACAATAACCCTCGGTAGAAAGACCAACAATCAGAAATAATGTATTGTTATTTATTATATTGTTTAGAACTCCTAAATATTTTTTAAAGATTTGATATATTTATTTATTAACGCCCTGATGGGCTTTTACATAATAATTTAACATAAGTAAGTGCATGAGTATAAAAAATAATACAGTTTAAAAAGGATATACATGAAATATCACAGTTAAAAGTAAATAGTTCCCATATATTAGTGGCAAATAAATATTTCATTTAAAATTCTTTTAAATTTTGGCAAATTCATACAAAAGATGTCAATATTTGAGGTATATTCATTCCCGAGTGTATGTAGGCGAGAAATAGATGCATGTATATGGTAGTTGGTATGGAAATTATTGTTGCAGTAAAGTATGTTTTGCCGAGTTGCTCGCTGAGGTACTCTGAAGTTGATAAGGTGCAGTAGTTCACAACAGCCGAATTCGGAGTGAATTATTTTGAACAAAAAAGTTAAGTCGGCTATTTTCCTTCTGTTTTCTAGGGTATGGATTTTGAGTGTGTTTATAAGGAATGTGTCATTTATGTGTTGAATTGGAATGTGTAGTTTGAAGTTTATGAAACGTAAAAAATTGCGCTGTACACGTTCAATATTGTTTATTGGGATGAGATAGTATGGGGACCACACTATAGAGTTATATTCTAATAGACTACGTACTAACGACAGGTAGACTATTTTTATGACTTCCAACGAGTCGAAGTCTTATTATACCTATGAGTGGTCGATAGCTCGATATAAAGATGGTAAGGGTTTATAATAATCTTTTAAAAATATATATTGTGAATACCGCACTGGATTGATGGAAGAGATCAGTTTTTTAGATCGTAGTTTTAGTCAATATTGAATTTATTTTTTTATTTGAGATTTATTGCTATATATATAGTATGTGGCTAAGAGGTATTTATTTTATTACAGAAACAATCCAAGATATCACCAACTCGTCCCAATGAGTTTGAGTAAAGTTTATTCCAGGAAGGACAATAAAATAAAAGCATTTTATTAAACCAATTCACCATCAAAAAAATAACAAGCACGATGACAGAAAAATGACATAGCTGTCACGGTGTATATTCTATTAATAGCGTGTGTTCATTTAACAGGCAGCCATTAAATACACATAATAAATACAGCCAGTTCTGCCAGGCGAGTATTATATTTATATATAGATAGATTGATAGGTGAGCCGAGACAGGAAGTAGGACATATATAATAGTATGGAGGTGACGCCATATCCGGCACCGTAACGCACGGTGACGTTAATTGCCGACGTCGAATAGTAGGGCGCCGCGACGCTTGACGTCGCTTTCGTCCCTCACGGCGGCTGATCTCGCGCCAAAAGGAAAAATATGTTGATACGTTTAAATGTGGGAAAGTATTAATAACTGTGGAACTCGTCCCATTGGATTGGATTGCGAGATAAAGGGTTTCTTAATTAAAATTGTAGTACAGTGATCCCTGAATGTCCGCCTTTTTTAAAATCTGTGGTCTGTATCTGCGAAGAAAGAATATAAGAAGAAGAGATAATAAGAAAAAAAATGTAAAAAAGGTTAGAAACCGGGTGGTTCAAAGCTCTAGGTTCCGCCACAAGCGTCGCAGGTTCGATCCTCTGCTAGCCAAGTCTTCCATCATTGCACAAGTAAAATTTCCCGCTTAAAGTGAGAAGGAGAAATTGAAATAATGTCGGGTTATTCGTAACCGGGAAAAAATTTACTTGGTTTAATACAAAAAAAGTAAAGTGGTAATAGCTCTCCCAACATGGTTAGCAACAGCGACACTTCTTACGTGATTTTAACATCAGCAGGCTAACTAGCACATTTTTTCCGATTTGGGCCATTTTATCGAAAGAGGATTGACGTCAAAGGAAGAACAAATACGGTGTTACAGTATTAATATCAGTTGCTATGACCGTAAAGGTATCATTCACAATGATACATAGTTTTATATTTTATTGGAATTTTCTGCACGAATGCCTGAAATTGCACCGAACAAATGATTGAAAATTCTTTTAGTCTCATTATCTGCACCACGTCACGGGACCTTTAACCCCGCGAGTAGTGAGGAACGTACTTGGAATAGAGTACTAGGAATTACAATAGCAGTGAAGCCTATTAAACGTGTCTATTAATGGCAGTAGTCTTTACTAAAAGCAAAACACTTATCCTTTTTGTTTGTTGATTTAAGTGTGGCTGAAAAATATATAGTTTAAGCACATTCAGATAGTATTCAAAACACAAGGAGACATAAGCACCTCAAAACTGGTTCAACCAAGTCAGAAGAATAGAAAAAAAAACAAGAATATCAAAGAAATCTTTAATATATTTATTTGCCGCTACATTTTCTTAGAGAAAGCATTTTCGATCTCAATTTTATAGATTAATATCAATTTCCTCGTTAACACTCCCGTATACATTATATTTTAGAAAATTAAAAAAAGGTATCAAATAACTCTTTAAATGACTACATAAAAGTACCGTCCAACTTTCGATGAAAGTATTTTAGAATTAATATTTTATCAATCTCTAATGCGACATTTTAATCTAAACTTAATAACCCCTGTACTGAATTGATGTATAACGATGGTTTTCCACTTTACTAGGCTATTTTGAATATTGCCATTTTTCACTCATCTCCTTTTTCTTTTTGTTTGATTCGATTTTTCATTTGTATATTTCCATTCGTCATGGAAAAATAAAAAGCTTAATGAATCGATAATTTTTCGAATTACTCAAGAAAATAATAATTTTAATAACTGCTTGAAATAAAATTTTACTTTAAAAAATACTTAACAAAACTTAAAAAAAACTGCATACAAACGTTATTCTAGCAAAACACATAATAAGTTTTTTTTCTTGAAATTATATAATAGTTTTTTGTAATTTGAATGTGAGAGGTTAATCTTAGAAACCTAATAAGTGATCTCATTTTTATATAGAAGGTATGGTTAAAACGAGGAATTCTGGAATTGTTTTTTTGTTCTGTATATTCTTTATATATAAGCTGATTTAATGTAAAACTTTTGATTTTCCCAATATAAATAAATATTGTTTCGATAATTGAAGCAAAATGGCTGAAGATATGTTAAGTTTGTTGATAAAGTACTTCCCCTGCCTCAAAATATAACATAAATAATACAACACAATGCTGAAAAAGTAAAAGGCTAAAAGTGTACAAATAAAAAGCAGCATTTCCTTTTAATCTAAGCTTCCTTATAATAAAAGTTATTAAGTACAAAATATATTAGTTTGAGCTTAATTTATAGATCAATATTTTTAATATTTTTTCCCAGAGGTTATAATAATTCTTCAAATTATTTTTTTACTTGTATACCTAATATGATAGATTTATTTACTCATTTCTATTTAGTAAACGAGCATAGACACCTAAGTTTGCGAGGGACAAATAAGCACCAAATAATTACGAGTGGCTTACTTATATTCTATTCAAAGAAAAGATAAATTTACCCGTGGCAGCTTTTTACAGAAGCCCATTAATTTAAGGCAAGAATCTTCCAACGATAAATTTACTTAATACACAAAGATAAACTATCATTCAGGCACCCTTTTCAGGAACACGTACAGTCGATTTTCCTCCCAAAGCGTGCAATTCCGCAAAACACACTGGACTCTTTTCGCCTCTAGGTCCTTGGATAAAAAATGGCCTGGTCATATTGGGACCATTCTGCTACTAAACCAGTTTACTGCGCAGTTTATCTTAAATACAAGGAGAGCATTGCATCTGGAGTATTTGAATAAAAAGATATATTTAAAATACCTAACTAGGAATGCCTTAGATTGAGAAAGGTGGCGACATTAAGTAATCAGAAGCATAGATTTATTTACTTGAGAGTTTTACTTCGAAGAGAACGGTATCAGTGTTTATTTTTTTGTTATATTTTCTAATTATTGCAAGAAACAATTGAAATTTCGTGAAAAAAAAAGTACTTACATTTTTTAAAATATTTGTATGAATTTACTTCCCTTGATTCGTAATCTATGATTTTTTCTGCTTCTTGCAAAATTTTAATTTTTTTATTATTATTTGTTTACATTGATTACAGCACAGGAGTCCCAACTGCTCTAAACCGTCTAAAGCCAGTGGGACTATGGCATCCCCAATTGGGGTATCTTTTGAGGCTGAAGGAAGTGGTGAGAGGAAGGAGATGTGAAAAGGAAGGTTAGGAAAGTACCTGCATATTCAGATCTGGTCATCAAACAAGGCTAAAACCATTTTTCCAATGTTTATCCAACGTTTCGATTCTGAATGGTGGTCTTTCACCAAGGCGGTACCTAGAGTATCTACCACTATGAAAAGTGCCGCAAATCTACTATTTAATAGTAATTAAATGTGTAAACAAAAATAAAATTGATTTGCGAAGTCGTGATTGAACCCGCGACTACTGGATTCGTAGTCAAGCGTCTTACCACTCGACCACGAAGCCCACCAAGTATCTACTTTGAACCTTTCGTCTATGATGTATGGTGTGATTAATATTAATAATAAACTGGGTTTATAAAAGGTTATAAAATGTAAGCGCAGCTGTTGGGGAAAGTTTAAATTAGAAAATCACATTTTTTGAAAGCATGAACATTATAAAAGCTTTACAAACGGTATTTATTTTTAATAAGACAGTCCAACTAGGACTATTTATTTATTAGAATATGTATATTTAAAGTACACATGCAATAAATTACAGTAAGTTTAATCAGGTAAAATAATTAATGAATGTGTAATAATATAATAGTAAGTAATAAAAATAAAGTCCCCAAAAAAAATCACAATGATCTCCTCTGTCTTTGGTGGTGTTATTACTTCACATTGAATAGAGATTTTGATCTTCCTTCATATTTTGAGTGTTCTTTATCTGTAATCTTGATATTAAACTCGAAAAGGGAAAAATGAAAGTGTGTAAAGATGCCGCTATGATAAAGGTCCAATAAGAGCGAAAGCTTTTTGCACATGAAAAATAAAATATGTGACTCAAAAAAAAACCAGACGGCGCCACTTTTAAACCATGTAACTTATTCCAGTGATGATGGAGGGCCATCCCTTATTATTATTAAAATATTTACTTGTTTTTAAACCCGGTATCGCCAAAAGTTTGTTCCCGGTTATATAGTTTTTTCTAACACTTCACAATATACGACGGTTTGGAGGAATAATTAAAAAACGGGCCGAATAAGTGTTCGCTTTTCTGATTTCGTCGTGACATCGCGACATGGCGTTGACCACGAGCTAAGCAATTCATGTCACATTGAGCGACTGTCCTTGTATTCATTAGACTGATTGAATTGTAATACATTTCAAAAATATCAACCTGTCATTACAGCACGTTTTGACTTATCGTGGGCATAGAAGCTATGTTAACACGTCTATTTGTTATTTTCAATGAAAACTTCGAAGATTCATAACTTTGAATGACGTGTGTTCTATTCGCGGGTATTTAGTGAGACAGACAAATAGCATAACGAACTTTGGTAATCACAGTAGAGATTACGAGTGTTGTCATGTATGAACGTTTTATCAACCACGCCTAAACCGTGATAAGGAAACTTAATGATTTATAGGAAGGCAAGGAATTAAGATAAAGATTTGGAAAGTTTGAGAAAAACGTTTCACACAAGAGCAGGTACATTTCAAATTATTTTATGAAAGTTGACCAATGCGGTAATTAGGGGAATTAAAGATATCATATCGGAGATTTCCTTTAACTGAGGTTTTATTTTTTCCTTCTATTTATGGAGATAAACTTTAATACAAGCTAGAGATCAAAATAACTGGATAGGAACTATTATTTTTTACATCCGTTTCCTGGAAAAGCAAAAAGCTCTACTAGCTTAAATCCATGGGCGTAGCAAGGGCGGGGTTGGCGATTTACAAAAGGCACAGCTGCTAAGGGTGACTAGAGAGGGTTGATTTTGTGACCCCCCAAGCAAAGTCTACTCAAACGACTCGCCTTGGGCCTGAATTATGGGCTTCGATTAAAGTTATCAGCGGGTTATCGAAAGAGAAACCCCGTCTCCCAGAGGGGATGCACCGAAATGCATTAAATCGCCGACAGGGCTATTTGAAAAGTCAAAGAAAATAAACGGAACCCTTCGAAAAGGTCTATGTTTTCAAAGTACTAAAGAACACCTTTCTAATAGCGTTTTTCAAAATACATTCAATTACTATTTGATACCGCATTGCTTTCTGTAAGAAACACACACCCTCAACTCTCCCCGGTCGTAAAAATGCACTTATTATCTGATGGTATAGTGATGGGAACAAGGGTATGTCGCGTTATTTTGGAAATCTGGTATGGAAATACCGATTTTTTGGTTTGTTTTGGAAAACGGTAAATTGAAAAAAAAACTGACTACGCCACAAACATGTTTTTCGGGAGGTAATTTTTTGAGATAATTCAGAATATGGTGCTGAGCTCCAATAAATACCGAAAAATCTCCGTTAAAAAAAAAATTGTCTTGCTCAGAGACGACTTTACCAATAATTAAAGTCGTTTCCACCTGACAAATTTATTTCCGAGTTATTTGAGAAAATCTCATATGATCGGTGACGATAAAGTCAATTTTGTTTCAAATATATAAAACGCGCTGTGTCGAAATCGGAGAGTAAAATTCGGGGGTAAAATGAATATACACATGGATATTTTATGGGAACACGATATGGATGACAAACCGCTAAACCGGTGTATATAAAAGGGTAGCTTAATGACGAAAGCTAAGATGCGTACCAAATCCCCTTTCCGTAATCGGATATAAACAATAAGAAGACAGATAATCACATAAGTATCTTATTTGTAACAGTACGCGTGGAAGAAGCAAAGGTTCTTCAAGGAAGCAGCTTTATTATACGAATTGCGTTACGTGAGGAAAACGTGGCAAAAGTGTGGGGAATGAAATAAAAAATGCTTACTTTTTTCTTCCACTACAATAAATATAATATCTTTGGCTATCAAAGGCTGGTACCTTTGAAAGCAATTGGGATTCTGTCAATAAAAATTGGTTTTGTTCGGGGTTTACAAGTAACCTAATTTGGAATGAGAAAACGTTTATTGGTAAACCTCAAAATACTGATCAATTCTTTTTCTTGACCAATCGATCTGAATGACAAAAAATCTTTCAAAGATTTTATTGCGAAGCAATTGCTGTCTCTATTTTTGACTTTTTTTTTCAGTCGTTATAAGAAAAAGCCACCCCATACCAGTAAAGGTGTTGTCTTATGCTGTTTAATTATTTTGTAGGCACAATTTTGTTTTTACATTAAATATGTGGTTTTACTCGTAAAAAAATTAAAATGTACAGACTTTAAAAACTTTTTTTCTCCTTTATGTACGACAATAGATTTTATCTCTCGCAACCATTGTTTATTAAGAGTATTTCGTCCAAATAAAATCAAATTTGTCAATAATACATGTCCGATCTTCGGCGAAAACTTTTAAAACTACACTCAAATTATTTCAGATGTAAAAGATATATAAAAGCTCACAATGTACAGATATTAACCTATATTCATAAAAGTTTTCTCTAAGAACATAATGAATATAACTTCACTCGTGCTTCAAAATAACACATAATTTAATTGCACTTGCAGCGCAATGCTATTTGCGTTTACTAGTAAGCGGATCCATAACACATATTATATAATTATTCTAGAACAGGGATGTCGAATCTATGACAAGCATGTCATGAAGTAATGACACGCGAACCATTCCTAGGGGCGAGATATAATTTTAACCGTTTATCGAAAAATAAGCAAGTGCGGTACAAAAACATCAATAGAAATTTTACTTTTAAGTTAATCAAATTTTTTAACCAATAATTTTGAAACTTTATTCATAAAACGTTAGGATACCATTTTGACAAAACTTGTGTCATTATATTCTTGTGTGCGCTAACAACTTATTTCATACCATAACAACAATTATAATCCTAATAATTATAACCCGCGGATTAATTAACCAACGTAAATAATCTAAATTAGACATTATTAGGTGTTTGAAAGAGAGAGTACGAGAACAGCGTGCAATATAGTTGTGAATAATGAATACTTGGAGCAAGTGGATGAGTTTCTGTATTTAGGAAGTATGTTTACGAGAGACGGAAAGGCTGATAAGGATATTGAATGAAGGGTGAATGCAGGAAACTCCATTAATGGAGGACTGAACGCTGTTGGCGCAAATAAGAAATTGTCCAAAGAAGCGAAGCTAGCAGTCCACAATGGAGTACTTATACCAACCCTGATGTATGGCAGTGAGGCATGGAACTGGCAGAGGAAGGATGAAAGTAGACTGAATGCTGTGGAAATGAGATCTTTGAGACGTATGTGCGGTAAAACCATGTATGATCGTATTAAAAATGTGGATATCCGGAAAGAATGCAAGGCTGATGTGAGCGTAATGAATAGGATCAAGAAAGGGACGCTTAGATGGTTTGGGCATGTAGAGCGAATGAACGAAGAAAGGAGTGTGAAAAGAATATATGATGCGAAAGTGAATGGAAGAAGAAGTCGAGGACGCCCGAGAAAGACATGGCACGATCAAGTAAATCAAATACTTGAATCGGGTCATGTGAAGAGTCAGAATAACAGAAGAGTATGTATGAGACGATGTATGAATGTAAATGAAGCAAGTAGTGTGTGCCAAGACAGAGTTATATGGCGGTCCGTCCTTTCTGCCTACCCCTGCGGGGAAACGGCGTGATGGTTAGTTAGTTAGATTATATTCTTTGATCCACTGGTGGAAATACGTTTGTCATCGCTGTTCTTAAAGTGACAAAAAAAATACTCAATAATTACACGTGAGAATTACGTACCCGAAAGTTTACCGCATACAGAGCAGAACATGAATGAATTATGCTGCAATTCAGTGTCCAATTCCGCATCGCCACTATTATGTTTCAACCAAACGCTTGCAACTCTTAGTATCATATGATCGCTTCTGCTTACTCGTATATGAACTCGTCATTCTGTTGCAAAGCCTTTAGAGGTACAATGTATAATGCAATATACCATACAACGTAGAATGTAGGATGTGTCTGTTTGTGCAACGAGGAATGTTTGTTCTGTCAGCGGCAATGTGCGGCGCCAGTAGCCCAAAGCTTCAAACTGCAACAGACGACTGAACGTCAGATGCAGTTCTGTCAAAGAACATGCACTTAGCGAAATTGCATCGGGAAATGAGGCAATCCTTTGTTGATTTGCAGACGAGCAATAACAGCTTATTGGATTCGGATCCCTATTTTGTAACAAAACGGCCAAAAGTGGTTAAAACAAAGTTATGTCTTTAAATTGTTGTAACATGTGAATGCTTTTACGAATATATAGTTTTTGTGGTTAATTTGCAGAACTTTTTTTTAATAATATAAAATTAATCGATTTTTGATAACGCCACAATAAAAATTAAAGAATGAAAACTGGCAAAACTTAATAATAAAATAATTAAAATTTAATTAACTTTAAATTATTATTTTTAAATAACGTATAAGTAATGTAAATGATTCATAAAAAAGCTCAAGTTTATATCGAGTAAATAAACAAAAGAATAAGCATTGGTGATATTGATAATGTATAATGTTGATTCGTCGAAGGTTTTCCAAATTTCTCCTTTATGTGTGTTTATTGATTTATTTTGTCGCTTACTAAATCACCATCCAAGGGAATTCTGTATTTTATAATATTTTTTGAAAAACCTATTCTCGTTGATGATATTGACGGCGACCTTAAACATTTCGAGTGTTAATATAAAAATGCGTTTTTCGGTTTCCCCGCCGCACCACCTCGGCCGAAGACAACACAAACCCGGAAAGCATTACCAGCCGCGCGTGACAGATGGCCGCCTCTCCGTTTTCCTTTAATTAATGGCTTCCTGGCGGGAAAATTGAAAATGTCATATCCAAGAAAAATCAATCACTTCCGGGACTGAAGCAATCAGGCGCCATCTTGCCCTTTCCGCTAAAGCACTTTGCTGTTGGAGTAAGCAAACTTAGACGTTAGAACTTGCCATTAGCGTGCATCATATTTTTATATTTATTTTAGTTTTGCTCCAGTTCAAATTAGTTTCGTAGTGAACTTTTGTAAAGAAGATCCGGAAAAAGAGTTCCGAGGATTTTTAATAGAAGTGCTAGTTAACAATAACGATGAAATATTAATATTGTACCAATAAATACTACAGCTGATTGCGTTTTCTTTTATCATCACAATGAATCTTCGAATGAAAAATAATGGTGTAAGAACGTAAAATTTTGAGATATAAAAAAATGTGTTCCGGATAAAATTTCGAATGATAACTATTTCTAACCAATATTCTCAAAGATCAACAAAAAACATATTTTAAATAAGAATTTCCTTATTAAAACTTTATACTTTATTTTTTAGATTAATTATTACACAATTGATGATATTTTTTCATTGATTAATATTTCAAAAAAAAAAAACAAAGAAGTTGAAGTCTCTGTCGCAGCCTAATATTTTTATTTTCTGTTTCACATTTTTCATATCGATTCGATTCGAGTTCGCGTAATGTTGTGTTCTACCGTCGCGATGACGGATAAAGCCAATAAAAGTGAAAAAATTGTAATTAACGAACTTTTAACATTTCTTTTCAATAAAGTGGATGTGCTAGACGAAATTACAATCGTGCAAATTTGTTCTACGCATTTCAACGACGATGAAGTGGAATTGTCTAAGGATCTCCTGTATTCAGAGGTTGAAGACAGAAGAATATTCAGGAAAGGAGACGGTAAGAAGGCAAAAAACTTATACGATATGATTAAAGTAATTAAAGAGACTGAAGTCACGGATATGCCAACTTTCGTGGCTAAAAATCTGCATAAATTACCGCCGGTAAATTTCGATAATGTCGACATAACCTCACTTTTAAAAGATATCGTATCTTTAAAAACAGAGCTGTTTACAATAAAGGCTCAAATGTGTAAACAGAGTGACGTAAATGAGCTACAAGAACAGATGGCCCTTTTGAGGAACGAAGTCAAATCCAAACCGAATTCTGAAAATGTCAACAACACAAAACAAAGTGAAGAAATACCCTCTAATAATGTCAAGGTTAAAAAATCTGGCGATAATACGCACACGGAACAAATGACGTATTCACGTGTAGTGGTAAATAAACCATCTAATGCAACTCAGGAACCGTTAGACAAGGGCCCGCGGACCTATCCTAAAACAATTCGCAACTACCAGAATGATGAAAATACTGACTTCACAATGGTGAAAAAAGTAAGAAAACGTACAACGAATAAAAATTACAAAGGAACAGGACCCGTGGCAAACGTAAAGGCAGCTGCCCTAAGAACGGCGATATACGTTTCAAGGTTTGACACTGAAACTAGTGTTGATGAGCTGAAACATTTTATTTCTTCAAAAAATCAAGATTTCATCGATGTAGAATGGATTAAGCCATTCAAACCAACCCCATTCAAAACGTTCAAAGTAACAGTCCTCGCCCAAAAAATTAGCTTATTTATGGAAAAAGACTTTTGGCCTGAAGGAATAATGTTCCGTATCTTTAAAGAAAGAAATTACAACACGGAGAAAAGTTTTAACAATACTAAAAATGGATCCACTTAAAATTATTTCAGTAAACTGCAGATCTGTGAGAAGGACGGTGAAATTTATTCATGAAATATGTGAAAAAACATGATATAGTTTTACTACAAGAAACATGGCTATTACCGAATGACATCAATTACCTTTCAGATATCCACTCAAAATTTTCAAGCTTGGGCACATCTGCCGTAGATACATCTACTGGAATACTTAAAGGTCGTCCACACGGTGGGATCGGCATATTATGGCGCAGTACAATAAGGGTCAAGGCTATCGACTGCAACGACAATAGGTTAGCAGGAATAGAAATAACTCTGGATAAAGGATTGTTGTGCATTCTCACAATTTACATGCCAACTTTTTCTAACGATAACTTACCTGAATTTTCAAGACGCCTGGCAAAACTACACTCACTTATTGAAGACAAGCAATATACAAACTGCATTATAATGGGTGATTTCAATGCTGATCCAAGATCTTTATTTGGGAAGGATTTACTATCGTTTTGTAAGGAAAATAAATATCAATATATTGATACTGAAAAATTGTCCGAAAAATCATACACCTATGTTAGTGATGCACACAACACAACAAGCTGGTTAGATCACTGCATAGGAACGGCCACAATACAGAAGATGATCAAAAGTATATCGATACAATACGACGTTGACTGGACAGATCACCGGCCCATGACAGTGTGTCTAGAAACAACAGGTCTGACCGCTACGGAGGAAAAGGGCCCAGATAGATTTGAATCCTATAAAATGGAGAGCGCATAACATATCCCAAATCAAGTCCTACTTTGCAACTGCTTCATTTCTTACAAATCGTATTGAATATAGTAGCTGCCTAGATCACTGCAAAATAACGGGATGCCAAGACAGTTTTCACAAAAACGCCATCAATGAACTGTATGAGTGGATCGTGGAGTCGTTAAGCAATGCCGCTAAAAACGCCTTTGAAAGTATGCAAAAAAAATAGCAGCACCACAGTGAGACATATTCCTGGCTGGAATGACAACGTTGCGATTCATTACGAAGCATCACGCAATGCACTTAAAAAATGGATTGAAAATGGAAAACCCCGGATAGGCCCCTTGGCAGAAAAGAGGAAACAACTGAGAAGAAAATTCAAATATGAGTTGAAAAAATGTCAAAAAAACAGCGGAACAGATAAAAATGGACAAGATTTCAGGGGCAATTAAAAATAAAGACTTTGCAGAATTTTGGCAAAAAACAAACAAAATTTTGAAATCTAAAGCACAGATATCCACCCATATTGACGGGGAATCAGACGCAGAAAAAATCGCCAACATTTTCATCTCTAACTTTGCTAAAATATCGGGACAAAAAGGATCTACATTTTTAGAAAAACCATGCGAAGATGATGGCGAGAACATTATCGTTACTGAAAATATGGTTAAAGCGGCTGTTAAAGAAATTAAAGCTGGAAAATCTCCCGGTTATGATAGCCTGAGCATTGAGCATATCAAAAATGCCGGTGAAAAAATATACACGCTTTTAGCTAAATTATTTACTCAGATTCTCCAGCACATGCACATGCCAAGTAATTTTTCGAGAACAATTGTAGTGCCATTGGTTAAATCCAGACATGAAGATATATCAAGTTCATCCAACTATAGACCAATATCTCTCGCCACAATAATATCCCGAATATTTGAAAGAGTGCTACAAATTCAGATTCAAGACAAATTATTTACATCCGACCATCAATTCGGTTTTAAGTCTAAACTGTCAACAGACATGGCAATACTTTCCATGAAACAAAGTATCGAGTATTATAAGGCAAGAAAAACAACGGTTTATGCTTGTTTTCTAGACCTAAGTAAAGCTTTTGATAGGGTTTCGCATGCACTGCTTTGGAAAAAACTGAAGAAAAGAAATGTGCCCTCTTCAATAATTAACATTCTGGCAATCTGGCATCATCAGCAAAAGAACCAAGTAATCTGGAATAATAAAATGTCAACATCAGTAAACATGCGAAGCGGCGTCAGACAAGGGGGAAGCTTATCACCGATTCTTTTTAATGTCTACATGAACGATCTAAGCGAAAAACTTACCTCAGCAAACGTCGGTTGCCACCTGGGAAATACATGCATCAATAACATAGCGTACGCAGATGACATGGTTATTCTAGCACCATCTATCAAAGCCATGAGGAAGCTGCTAAGGATATGCGAAAAATATGCTGCTGAACACAACATGATTTACAACCCCACTAAATCAGTGTTACTAGTGTTTAAGTCGGGAGCAGGACCTACTAAAATATTACCAGTCAGCCTTAATGGAACAAATATAAATGAGAAATCCGAGGTCAAATATTTAGGACATATTTTGACAGCTGAGCTCAAAGATGATGATGATATCGAGCGACAGAGAAGAGCACTGTGCATTAGAGGAAACATGATTGCTCGAAGATTCAACAAATGCAGCCGAGAAGCAAAACGGCAACTATTTAATACATATTGTACAAGCCTGTATACATCGGAGCTGTGGACAAATTTCAACCGTGCAACTTTTAAAAAAGAATGGAGGTACAATACAACAACTCGTACCGGATGCTTTTCGGGCTGTCATGGTACTGCAGCGCTTCAGAAATGTTCGCAGAAGGACGAGTTCCCGGTTTCAGAGCCTTAATAAGAAGACGTATCGCCAACTACCGAATAAGAATAGGCACGAGCGAAAACACTCTTGTGATGGCAGCACTGGACTTCTTGCAGGGCCCCGTTTATAAACAATGGAGTCATTTCCTGATGTCTTGAAACGAAGTTTAATTTTATTTCTTTATTGCTATTATTTATTACCATGTTATCATGTTTTCTATTTTTATTTATTATCTTTGTATTTTTTTTTCCTTATCTCTCTATGTATTATATGGAACTCATGGGATTGCACCACCCTCCCTGAGATCTGGAATAAACTACTTTAACATTCTTTATACAATGTTGGTTGGCTGTAATAACAGTAAAATAATATTATTTATAATTTTGAAACTGTTAATTCGGGGCGGAACTACACTTTACTGATTTTAATGATTTTAATAATTTCAAATTTTAACTTTATTTAGATATATTTTTATTTAAGACCTGACTGGTTTCACCTTATGACGGGCATCTTCAGACTGGTACAATTTTAAGTAAGTCTATGGAATATATACTATTAGGTCTGGAAGGGATGGATATTGATATTCGTAGTATTTATAAAATTAATTTAAAAAAAAATCCACAAACGCATCTAACGCACCCCGTGTAAACTGTCTCCCAGAAGGTAATAAAACTACCTGAATGTATTTTTGAATATATGGTAAAGCCACCTCTGTCAGCCATAAAACTAAAATCCTTAAGTTACAGATGATTCACTATGAATATCATTATTAATCCCTTTCAGACCTAATAGTATATATTCCATTTACTTACTTAAAATTGTACCAGTATGAAGATGCCCGTCATAAGGTGAAACCAGTCAGGTATTAAATAAAAAATAGTGGAATAAAGTTAAAAAACTGGTATTATTCAAACCACTAAAATAATAATTTACCACATACATTAATATTCGAGAGTTGATCATCCTGAATTTCGGCTTCCAGAAACATAAATCATATTTAATACGAATAAAATATATTACTAATGCGCTAAATAATGGCACGGAGACATATGAATAATTTAATAATGACGCAAGCAAATCTCCCAGGATCATCATCGGGATAAAGGATGCCAGTGATTGACATCGCAGCGTCCTCGGAGCTGCTGAGACTTAACTCTTAAGGCCTGCCGCAGCTAATGGTGCACGTCACATTGCCTTAGTGCATTAAACTTAAGCGTGTCAGAGTGATAGGCACGCGGGGACTGGAAACTGGGTAGCGAGAACGTGCAGAGGCATTATAATCAGACGCCACAAGTGAGTTTGTAATCAATTACGGTGATCGGAGACTGTAATTAATTGAGTGAACGTCTCTGAGGGATTACAAGTGGTATGTGTATGGCAAACGTGTATATAAATGCATTTTTAGTGGGTAGGTTAAATTGCTTCCAGTGATGATGTAAAGTTACGGTGCGATGATTTGTGACAGTACATAAAGTGCATTTGTACCTCTTCCAGAGGGGTAGTACTATCAGAATTGAGCCATGTTTAGTGACCAGATGTGAATAGTCAGAAACTTTAAAACCTTATTCTACCATATCTCACAGCCAACAGACCCAATTGGAGATTCCAAGATCCAAATTCTCCAGGCAGTTGGGACACTTGTGAGGTATTCCTATTCGTATATGTATATATTTTAGTCGGAAGGTTAAGAAAATTGGCAAAAAAATTATGACGCCAGGCCTCACAGTTTGAGAGCTTTTAGTGGATACATAATCGATTTGCTGGTTTAAAGCTAAAATTCGCCGGAAATTTAGGTATGCGAAGTTAACATTTCCCGGCTATTTTGGAGAGTCGACTGAATTAAAGCGATTTATTAATTACTATAATCAGCATTGTGGTATTTAGGGAATACAAATCAGAAATTAAAATGTAAAAATCGATAGAAAAATGCATATATTCGTATTTAAGTGTAGTAGAAACCAATTTTGAATTTTTTGCGATTTATAGCTTAAGTTAGGTTTGCGAATCACAGAATTTGTAATAATTCTGTCGCTAATGTGAGAGGTCGTCAAACAACACTGAAGAGGTTATTTGAGTGATTAAGTATAATCAAATGTTTAATATCCGTTACGAATATCGTCCAGATTAATAATGTTGCCAAGAAAACAGTGAAATAAATGCTTAAAATTCAGTTTTAGTAGCACAGTCCCCGAAAAACCAAGTGTTTACTCTCTTCTAGAACCAAAATGGAGCATTCAAATATGAAGAAGGGGCTCCGGGCAGAATTATGAAATTGTATCAACCCCAGTAGTTGCTCGAGTAGGCTTTTATTATTAAAACCTTCAAAGGCTCTGCGGAAAGCAATTAAGCCTCAAAAAATAAGCTTCGAAAAAGCGTTCTCATGTCGAGCATAAAGGCAAAATTAAATTTAACATAAGAGTCTTGAGGTAAAGAACAAGGCTTCAGATATGAAAGATGGGTTTAAAAATAATAAAGCAAAAAGTGAGTCCAATCTAAAGAACTACCTATCTTAAATATTGAAGAGGTATTATTAAAAAAATGAAAGCATAGGGAATGAAATTAATATTAAAGCATTAAGGATTATAATTTATTTTTTCTACTTTTACTAAGAGAACAAGCCGGAGAAAAAATGGTTATAAATTTCGCGAACCGGAGCAGCGTTACGGTTTGCTCTGATTCAATCAGAGCACCGTATGTAATTAAATGTTGACTATTTGTATGATTCAATCCCGCCGATCAATCCACGTGACGACCGTCATAAAGTGGTTAGATGTTTGGTTCAAAACCAAGTGAAGTTCAAATAGAAATGTTTATAACTGACATCGGTTCTGAAGCGACACATTGAAAGAAAGTGTTTACACTTTGTTCCGTAAACGTCGGTGAGACATCATAGCGCATCGTTCACAGAGCGCATATCAATAATTAACCACATAACCTAACACGTAAAAACGTACACTACTCTCTAACTAAAATGCGTTAAAACTACTAACCTAACAATCAAAAAAGGGTTAATCACAATAAGAATAAAATGTAGGTACATGCATTACTTATGTTTATAGGGTTACATTTTGTGAATTTTATGGTCGGTTTACTAAGTTGGAAAACAACTTAAACTAGAGAAAAATAAAATCAACAAAATACCCAACTATCTAGTTTCCCCACTCATTCATTGGTCACACAAAAATCTCCAATCGGGGAGACATAAACCCAATGACTTCGGAAAGTTGAGCACGTGTGTAGTGTTCACTTAAACATCATATGTTTTTCTTGAACTTACACAGAGAAAAGTACGATACAATACGACTTTCATCACATCTAGTATAGTATAATCACTTTAGAATAGCAAATTACATTTCCTTGATTCTCTTCAATAGGAGAAGCTAACAAATTAAGGAGAAAGTATGTTTTGCTCGACGCTCGTTTTAAATTAGTAACGCTGTTTCCCCGTCATACGAGACTGCAGCATCTCCCCCCTCCCGTTAATTAGACGAGCCCGGGGGGTGGGAAGGAGACAACCATAATTTATCTCATTAACTTCTCAGTTCACAGGTTAAATGGCCAAGACTCGGAAGAGTATTATTATGTCATAAGGTGAAATTCTAAAGGGGCAGGTTTAAATGGCAAAACATAAAACATTAATAAGTGTTGAAAATATGGAGGAAAAAACAAAATGAGCTTGCTTAAATGGTACAAAATTACTGCTTATCAAACATCTATAATATTTAGGAGAAGAATTGTAAACGTATTGGAACAAAAAATAGAATTTGAGTTTCGGTGGAAATTCATGTACATATTTAAGAGCATCTCTAGTAGGGAACCAACTTTGAGAAGATTTTACACGAAAAGTTAATATATTTGTTACGAGAAATAATAACTTTGTTTAAATTCAACTATCTATCATTTCAATTTAACAAGCTTTGCGAGGACTGTAGCCCTGGTGAAGCTTTAGTAAAGGCAAAACCGGTAAAAATCTTTGAATATTTATTTATTTTTGGAAAATAATTGATATTTACCTACATTGTGATATAATAATAATAATAAACAGTGATGTTAAAATTAAGTTACCGCAATCCATTTACTAAATAAGTTACCAGTGGCAAATAAGGCCCAGCGTCTAATAAGGGCCACTTAAAAAAACACATTTAACGGTCAGTTTTGTTTTATATACACTCTTGGAAGATACAAAACAATGACATCTCAGTAGTTTGATATTGTCTAGCGACACAATTTTGCGAGTTGGGTTACAGCGCCCTTAGTGTGATTTTTACAAAAAAACAGCGCTTTAAAAATTATCCAAATATTATTATTATTAAAACTTTGGTGGGCGGTAGTTTTGTCTCCTTTCTGTAAAATCACGCCACGAAAAACTGAAAGTTTCATTAATAAACGTGTTCTTTTCAAGTGGTTTAATTTTTAAAGTATTCTTTAAGCTTTGGATTTCATGATAAACAGCGTTTTAATTGATTAAAATTCATATTTTATGGGAAAATAATTACAATCTCACCTAGTATGGGACGGCTAATAAGGCTAAGTAAACTTGTTTATAGCCCTTATTAAGCCTCTAAGGCTTATGATTGGTCATGGTGAAGATTCATGCAAAATGCTTTTTAATATGAACACGCAGATAGCAAAATGTTTCTGATATGTGGAAATTCAAAATACACACTGCACGCTGTGTTTGAATGTTACAATGAAGTCTGTGTTAGTTCCATCAAAGAAGACGTTGATGTTTTCAAATGCCTCTATGATTTTCTTAAACTAGAATTATACTTATAAATGATAACGTTATAGTAGTTATGTGAACGCGTACAAATTGAGTTAATTTATTTATTTAATATTTGATTTTGTTCATGTGCTTTATCACCTTGCCATAGTTCAATGAAACACACGTGAAAAAACGCTGTTAAAAATAAAATTACAGTGATATTTGTTATGGTTTTTATGTGAGCTCTGATATTTCAAATAATCTTGATAATTGGCTAAGTAATTCAATTTATAATAACGGTGAGCCTTATTTACCTTATTATCCATGAAACCAAGAAAAATAATAATATTTTAATGCACTGTATAGTATTCACACAGCGAAACAAAAAACGCCTAAAATCTATTTGCGAGAAAAATTATTTTATCATAGGTAAGTACACCCTGGATCCAAAATTTAATAGTGGTAAATTGGAAATCCCATCATAAAATTTCCATTAGCTAAAAATTCGTCACTTATCAACCCCTGTCTGACCTCACGAAGTGGTTATTGTGACCCTGGGAGTGACGAGAGGTCGCGGAGGAACTCACCACTCCCCACTCCCAAACAACTCCCCGTACCAACTACCTCCTACCCCCACCCACCTCTCACGATCCTCTAACCGTCAGATTTCGGTGTAATTGATGGTGATCGTGTTGCCATGCAATATAATACGAACTATTCATTGTGCCTACACATCGACCATTATACATTGCTCAGAATAGCCATTTCGTAGACTTGTGTTGTGCCTACGTGGTACTTGCCATTGCCAAGTATCGCGACATTGTAGACTTGCATTGTACCTTTGTACGCAGTAAGTAATTTCTCTACATTGTAGTCTAGCATTGTGCATTATATGAGTACATTGCACAACGAAACTTGGTACACTAGTAACCTTGCGTTATACCTTCACACTTACTGACAATTATTGCCAGGAAGATATTTCGTGAGATCGCATCGTACATGCATATAAAATAACAATCATTTATGTTTAATACTTTGTGTGCATTGCATTTTATACCCACAAAGTAACAAACTCTAAATATGCCTTTATAGTAAGTGATAAAACATGCATAGAAAATACTCCCGGAGCGCCTATATTGCTAACAAGAAAAAAGTCAACCATTGCATTGAAGTTATTCTTTGGCCCACCTAGGCAGAGGTAAATATGGATTTGAAGATACTTTGTGAACTCGCATTGTGCTTAAATAGTTTTTTTGTTTTTGTTTTTATTTTATTTTAGTTACTTGTACATCAACGTTTACAAAAAAATGATCATAATTCATATTCTTTTTGACTTATTGTATCTTATATACTGCTTGATATTACTAATGTATTTAAAATGGTTCTTACAGGCTATTTTAAATTTATTCATTGGTACTATTTTGATGGTTTCCGGCAGTTCATTATAAAATTTCATCCCTTTATAAAGTAAAGTAAAGTTTTTCTTCATTTTGTGCATAAATATCAATGTGTTTAATGTTAGCATCTGTTTAGCCAATTTAGTTATTTTAACAATAGTATCATAACAACCTAGCAACCATCGCTTGAAAACGCTATTTTGGAGACTTATATGTTAATTTATATAGCGACATCTGCCTGCTACTTTTTTGTCATCGAAACTCCTTTAAAATTATTTGTCCATTAGTCCGTCGGAGGTATTTACTTAGTGAAAAAAAAATGCTGTGGTAAAAAAGGTGTTGATTTCGAAATGCATTAGTGTTCAGCGGGACCGATGCAATTCGAGTAGCGAGTGAAAAATACAAAAATGGCATTTTGAAAGGAAAACTTCATTTGGCAACAGAGCAGTGCAATTTTTGCTGATGTGGTTAATGTATATGAATGTGAGTAAGGAGGTTAGTACCGCAAAAATATGTTGTTTTTTTTTAGCAATTTTATATTTGGGCGCTGTAAGTCTGGGTATTGTGAGTTTGATTCTCAAATTTGATGGGACCTATATAAAATGTCGTAACGAACAGCAATACATTAAAAAGTGAGTTAAAAATCAAAGACAGGGATATAAAAGCCATGCCTTTAATCTGGACGTAATTAGGCACAAAGCGTCCAACCTACAATTTACCAAAATCGAGTTTTACATATTTTTTTATACATAAATACGAGATTTATATTTGCTGAAAACATTCAAGCTTCAAATGCAATAGATTTTTGTTTTATTTTTTACTAACTCACACATTATGCAGATATTTGACTTAAATTGAAATTTAAAAACATTGAATAATAATAATAATAACTGGACGATTTGTACAGCGCCGTTTTTGTGAAAAATCATCTCAAGGGCACTGTACACATCTTACTTTCTATCATTACATATTAATTCCTAGTTTAAATAAGAAAATATACAGGAACATACTTACCTGGCAGGTCCCATCAGATAGACACAATTATTAACTTAAAATTATGATTATTATTTTTTTTTTTCCGATTTAGGGCATGGGAGCGAAATTAAAAGAATGAACTTTCTGAATTTGTCATACAGTACAGGAATTTCAAAGAAGTAATTTGTGAAATATCCTACTTATTTGGCGAAAACTAACAAGAAATAATAAAACACGTCAGGCAGCTGCGAAAGCGCCACGACAATGTAGGATAAAATAGAAAAGGCATTTTTTAAAAATAAATACATTGATAGATTATAAATTACCTATTTATAATAATTCTCTTAAAGAAAAAAAAACTAATATTCACTTTACAAATGCCAATTACGCATATAAATGCTTTTGTATCGTCAAATTTTCAAACGCCCTTTTCCCGATTTCATCTTTTTGGGGTTGGATGCTTTCTGCATAACTACGTCCAATTGGAAATGGTGATTTGCATACGTGCCTTACATGTACGATGATAATTTGTTTCCCCGATCTTTGAAGTAGTGATGGGTACTCAAAGTATTATCTATTATCATAAAATTACAACTATGCTTACGAATTATGAGTCATCTCCGTCGAATATCAAGCAGCAAGAACCCATAGATCAATAGAATATGAGGACCGCACAAACATCCTTCACCAAACCAACATAATATAGATTTAAGCCGAGCCGACAGTCGCCTTGTAGCCCTTGCTGAAGTTCCATTAACTTAGTGGAGTTACCAAACAAACCAGTTAAGGGGCTATTAATCACAGCACGTTCAAGTGGATTACAATAATGGACAAAAATATTATGGATGGAAGTAAAATGCGTATAATACAGATATTGTAGAAGATGCCTTCATAAAGTGAGGTGCCGACTTATTTAGATGCATATGATGATTATTAATGAAGCTGAACTTAATTTACATTATTGTAGTGCAGTATAGAGAAGATAATAATTTTTTCGTTAACTTTTCCGAACAGTACAATCATTGATGAAATGTAAAAATAACTTTGTGTGAGACCACATGATTTGATTTTATTTTTTATGACCGACCGGTTTTGCTCAGCCTGAGCGTCATCAGAGTTTAAAATTAACCATAACAATTAAATAAAAGCACCGTTGCTCATATTCTCCATAAAATTGGTAATGGAAATAGATTAAATAATTTAGAAGCACTAGAAATAAAGAAAGCCATTAAAATTAATAGTCATATTCTTAATAATCAGTTGAATTTGTCCGGTAGTCCAATATTAGATATGTTTCCGGTAAACTCATAAAATTTCTCATTATTCTTTAATCACCTTCTTGGTGGACGTTTTGCCTTTTTCAGTTCATATTTCTGTCGCTTTCGCTCTGTTCTTTTGTTATATATTTTTTTTACAATAACTCCACACAGGAGGCCTTGAGGGAAATAATTTCCCTCAGGGCCTATGTCATCTTTGGGGATGCTGGGTGGATGGTTTTTTTGAGGAAAGGAAGGAGTAAACATGGGTCTTCAAGAGACCCATGTTGAAGGAGGGAGAAAACACAGAGGCCGGCAAATCGTTCCATAACCGAGCTGTTGAACATAAGAATGAGTTGTAAAAGCGACCCGTTCTCATGTAATGAATGTCAACCGTGTACAAATGTTGGGCGCGCGTTTGTCGAGTTTCCCGACTATGCACCGGTGCCGAGGGGATCAATGACGCAAGTTCCTCGGAGCATCTTCCATTGAAATACCTGTTAGAACAAGGACAGCATTCCTACCTGACGTCTGTGCTCCAAAGTTTGCAATCCGTTTGTTAAGATAGGAGAATCTATCAAACGGACCCCCCGTTTCTGCACAGAGTCAAGGTATTCTATTGTTTTTTCACTGTTCTCTTATTTTATTTTATATTGTGTTCTCCCTTTTTATATAGATATAACCTCACACCATGTATTTTTTGTTTAGTTTAATTGTGTATCCTGATGATGCTTAGGCTAAGCGAAACCGGTCGGTCATAAAAATTAAAATTAAATCTGTGGTCTTATACCAAGTTATTTTTTCATTTCATTAAATTATGTCAAACTACAAAGTAATTGCTTTCTACAAAAAATAGTACGATAATTGTTTTTCTTCTGGCTACGAGTAAACGAAACATAAAATATTATATGCAAGTACTCGGCAGGAAGTTTCTATGAATATTGTAGTTTCGGCCTTCACGTATGTCGTAGGTCTTTAATATACAATCAAAAGGATATAAATCGTAAATACAAATGTTTGCTGTTTTCTCGTTGTTTGTGTCATGTTATTATAAATATGGTCACACTTACAATGAAATGCTTGGAGAACGGCTTGAGCAGGTGAATAAATTTCCTTGGGTTGTTGATTCATAGATATATACAGTGGTTAAATCGCCCAAGATAAGAAAGACCACCATTCTAACGAAAGGAAGTGAAGATGAAGCCGTGTTTGGTGACCAGATCTGAAATGTATTATCCCAACCTTCCTCTTGATCTATTTCCCTACTACCTTCAGCCTCACAATATACCCAATTTGGGGATGCCATAGTCTCACTGGCTCTAGACGAAGTTGAGACTCTTGTGCGGTATTCATATAAAAAAAAAAAAAAAAAAAAAAAAAGATAATTTGGTGATTCATAGAACAAACCAGATAAATGTTAAACCAAGATAAGAGATACCTGTCTAACAAGGACGTGAAGATGAACGTTCTCTATCATATGGAGAAATGTATTATCCAATGTCCACTTTATAATTTTGTACAGAATCAAGCTTGGGCATTGAAGTCTACGCAGAAGGCCATCAAAATAAGAATTTGAAAGGGAATGGAACATGATTCACTATGAAGTGTTACTTCATATACTGCATCACAACCGAGAACCGAGGCATCGTGTATTTGTCAATTTTCACAACTTTAGATATGAGGAATACCGTCTGCTTCAACATATTTTAAAATGAAAGCCTGAGGGAAAGCATGTAATGAGAAGAAGGTATTTAATTGTCATGGAACTTGAGCAATTTAACAGTGCAAGGAATAAGAATTAAAAGTATTTTTTGTTCAAAAGAGTAAGTATAAAGACTTAATAAGTTTTATTTTTATTATTTGTTTAGCAAGTTTTGAGTTTCAAAACATAGCTTTACGACTCTTGAGGCAGTAAGAAACTTCGAAACAAACCTTTTAAAATAAATAAATAATTCAAATTAACTACACGCTTCAAGTTTTACCGGTAAACTTTTGTTTGCAGTTACGTATAGGTTGTGTTGTACAGCCTGTTAACATAAAAATGTGATTGCTTTCTCAGAAAGTTTTCGTTCCATTATAACTGGTTGCAATTATTCCTGGACATAAAGAAGCTTAACAAATTTAATTATTCTCGCTAAAACCTTGTTAAACAATACGGGAGACGTTTCTATTAAAAGAATCCACCCGATTGTACCAACAAAGAAGCATAAGTACGAGCAACAATAAGAAAGGAGGAGGAAACGAGGAAGGAACTCCTAGCGGAATTCAATTAAACTTAAACTGTGTTCGCAGGATAATCTGAGACGTAATCTGCGCTAAGAACCAAGTTTGTCAATAACGACTGGGAAAACAATTACGACAAATACCGGACATTCGACGGTCTCCCAATTAACGCCAACCGGAGCACAAGAGTAAGCGCATACTCGGTGTCAAGTGATTTTGGGTTCGAATTCCACCGCCGTGAAAAAATATCTATTTTAAATGGCGAACGCCATGTTGGGTTCAATAAGATTTATCCCATGTTCCCAATTAAAACATAACATACTTTGAAAGAAACCCCAATCTTATTACCAACCTTTTACTAATGCCTTTTTCCGAACTTAAAGATTATGGCTTTTTATAAATAATGATAAACACAACAAGGAATATTATGCATAATTGTAAAACTGATGAAAACTGCAAGAAGGTTGGAATTTGTAAGTTATAAACTGTTGTTAAATGCGAATAAAAACTTCAATAAAAGTAATTATTAGGTATAATTTGAAAAAAAAAATAGCCTGTGTTAAATTTGTAAAAACAAGGTTTATTATTAGAGTTATGTCATATGTATATTCATTTCAAAGCACCTTAGCGGTGATTGTTGATGAAGCGGCACTTACTTACTTATGTGATCCAATCTTTATTATTTACCAAAGTTCTGGGTAAAATTGACAACCGTGTTCGAAAAACGTGGAACAAATTTCCAAAAAAAACTAAGAAGAAAGGTGGAATATAAAATGTCCGCCAAATGTCAGGTAAGCGTGTCCTAATGCTGATTACGCCCTCTGTAATAAATAAACATTTTGCCCGCTCCACCCTTCCCCACCACCCCCTACTCGGGCAGCCCTTTCACCCTTCTGTCGAGGGACAGAAAAAAATTAAAAGGCTTTTTCCTAATCTACGACAAAACATAAAAGAGGGGATGGAATTCTCCCCGAGGTAGGTGAGAGGTACCAAAAGTGAGAAGGCTTTTGTAGTTTATAGTTAATTAAACATTAAAGCAGGTACTTAATCTGTAAAGGGTTGAATTTTTTATGTTGCTATTTTGTTAAGTTTCAGATGATATTTTGTAAGCGTGTAGCTTTGTTAAGCAGAGTTTTCTTCTAATATTTTATATTTGATCGACTTGCGCTCGAATGGTAGAGCACCAAGTTTCTTCTAGATTTTCATAATATAAATGTTTAATGTAAATACCTCAAAAGATTTCTATCCGCTTCCAATTTCCCGGAGCCAGTAGGACTATGGCTGTCCTAATCGGTATTAATATGTTGTGAGGTTGAAGGAAGTATGGAGGAAAAAGAGATAGGGTAGAGGAAGGTGGATAAGTACTTGGCTATTCGAATCTGGTCACCAAACACGGTTAAAGCCATTTCAAGCAACGTTTCGATTCTGAATGATCTTCTTTCACTAAAGCAATACTGATAGTACGTATTACTCTGGAACGTGCTGCAAATATACAATATATATTATTTTATATTCATGAAATGTGAAATAAACCAAATTGTTTCTACAAAAAATATGTGCGCGAGCTGGTTTTTGAACCCGCGACCTCTGAATTTGTAGTCGGGTTCTTAACGGCTAGTCCACGCAGTTCGTGAAAAATCGCCACGTTGCTCATAATAAAATATCCGATTACACACAAAAAATATACTCGCAAAAGCAGTTGAATTTTAAAACCGAAAATTTTGCAATCCTCAGGAATACCGATAAATATACTAGAATAAAAGAATTTTGTTTTTTTACCGACTTTTCTCAGTTTTAACGAATTTAACGCCTTTAAACTGTAAGCCTTCAACTTTATTTTAATCCCGGGAACAAAAATTTAAGAGCCATAGCTAATTTCGTATATTTAATATTTTTTGAAATATAACATCGAGCAAAATATTACTTCGTGACGATAGAGGTTAAATAATAAACTGTCAGAAATAATAACGACACAAATGGGTACGACAATGTAAGTGAATTAATAAAATTTACGGTGAAAAGTAGTAGATTTTTTCATTTTCGGTGAAAAACACACGCGACCGAGTAATAATGAGTAATTCATTGTTCTACGCACGTAGCAATTTATTGAAGCAATACAATAAATTAGCAAACATCAGAAATACTAGACTCGAAGGAATATCTGTCACATTTCATATTTAAAATAAAAATGTAATTTCAGGTGAAAGGGGCGTATCTTTTTTTTCAGATAGGTGATATACATGAATGTGGAAACAGATATTTTATGGAATGCTTAACTTTTTTATTTTATTATTTTATTTAGGAGAAAATAATGATACAGACACTAACAATTTTTTATATATTTTTTTAATATGAATACCGCACAAGAGTCTCAACTGCTCCCAACCGTCTAGAGCCAGTGAGACTATGGCATCCCCAAATAAGGTATGTTGTGAGGCTGAAGGTACTGGGAAGGGAATGAGATTCGGAAGAGGAAGGTTGGGAAGCACCTGGCTATTCAGATCTGGTCACCAAACACGGCTAAAGCCATTTCAAGCAACGTTTCAATTCTGAATGGTGGTCTTTCACCAGGGCGATACGTAGAGTATCTACCACTCTGGAACGTGCCGCAAACATACTTTTTATTATTTTAATATGAATTAAATGTGTTATGACACATATTAATTTAAATAAAAGTTATTGGCGCACGCCGGGTTTGAACCCGCGACCTTTGGATTCGTAGTCGAGCGTCTTACCACTCGACTATGAGGCCGTCAAAGAAACAAATAAACAATATAAAAAATAAAGCATAGAGAATTTGCCTGCATCCAAACTATTTCTCACATACAAAGCACTTATGAGCAGCAATAGATGAAGCAAGATAGATAGCGTAATAACTACATACAAATAAATTTGATGTACATATAAAAGTGATGGTAAGTGTTGTTTAATTACAATAAGCAGAAAATCTCATGTTATTATCATGTTTTGTACAGAATTAAAGCCTTCATATTTCTAGTTAAGATGAGGGATGAATCAAGGGGTAAAGCTGAGTACAGTACCCGCATAAAAATACGTTTAAGGAAAAACTGGAAAAAAAGTACACAATTTTAAAATCCAATTTGTCATTTTTTTACTGAAAGTAATTAATAAATTAAAGAAAATGTCAGAATCTTTAAATTTTTGATTAAATAATTCGAACATTATTCTAATTGGGTCTCTAATACCAGGATTTGTGCGCGTTCGGCTAATGTGGAATAAGTAGTTAGACCTAGTTACCAGTGGCGGCTCGTCAGTTTTTAGTGTGCTAGAGTGCTGAGATTGAAAAAAAACGACATTGAGTGTTGTTGTGGCCGAAAATGATATTTTTTTTTTTCAATATTTTATTTTTGTATGAAGATTTTCAGGATTTTTCAGTTTTGGTGGTGCACTGCAGGGATTTTTTAGGCAGACACAAAATATTTATTCTCGTGTGACATGGTTTTATGACCAAAAACAAAATAAATATTATTAACGTATGTTACTACGTTTCAGGATCAATTGACAAATAAATAGTGTATGTGTAGTCAATGGCGTACGTGGGTTTTTCTACATTAACACACATCACACAGAAGGCCTTGAGGGAAATAATTTTCCTCAAGGCCTATGTGATCTTTGGGGAAGCTGTGTGGAGGGTCTTTTTGAGGAAAGGAAGGAGTGAACTTGGGTCTTGAAGATACCCATGTTGAAGGAGGGAGGAAACACAAAGGCCGGAAAATTGTTCCACAGCCGATCTGTTGAACATAAAAATGAGTCGTAAAAGAGACCCGTTCTCATGTATTGGATGTCAACCATGTACAAATGATGGGCGCGCGTTTGGGAGTTTCCCGAATATGCACCAGTGCCGAAGGATCAAAGATGCAAGTTCCTCGGAGCATCTTCCATTGAAATACCGGTAGAACAAAGACAGCATTCCCACCTGACGTCTGTGCTCCAAAGATTACAATCCGTTTGTTAAGATAGGTGAATCTATAAAACGGACCGCCCGTTTCTGCACAGAGTCAAGGGTTTTTTAGGGATGGTTAACGAATAAAAAAATTACAAAATGAGTCCTTTATCACAAATATTCATAAAATGGTAAAAAAGTTTCTTAGATGAATCCTTTACTTCTAGAATAAAATTTTACAATATCAAAGCCATTTTACTACCCACAAATTTGCAGAAAAAAACAAAAGCCATAAAAGAACTAAGGAAGAAAATTAAAACATGTTTAGAAAAACCTTTAGTTGTTTACTTCAGAGTTGACAGTGTTAGGTTTATGTGTTTGTATATTTTCATTCAAACACGATTCAAAAATAATTCAACGTAAATTTAAGATATGTAAATTTTAGAATCGGTAATCCTATAGAATGCCTAGATTACGATTACTTACGGTATTCATCAACTTTACTGAAATTGTCTGAACGTAGAATTATTGCGACTTAACGAGCTTGTTTAAAATTATTAATTCAATATTTTACACCATTGTTATATTTAATTACATTTCATGTGTCTGACACGACAGTTACAAGAAAGTACCTATATTGTGACACTTTTACTTCAACTCATAATATTATACTCCTATGCGACAAATTCAAAAGCTGGGAAGCAAATACTCCGATGTTGTTAATATATAGTACATTAATATCACAATATTTGTACCTTGGTAAAGTTTTTTTCGTCAAGTAGAGTAATCACTTCTGTTTTTTTTTTTTTTTGTACAATATGTTTGCACTGTTTAGGAGTATCCTATTTTTTCAAATGAAAATATTTGTGTAAAAGTTGAATGAACGGGCGTAAAAAAAAAAACATTTGTTTGGATAATCCAGTATAATTTTGATGAAAACGTTGACGTTCGCCTTCTCTATCTACATTCCACATTATGTTTTTCATATAGCAAAGCGTGATAAAAAAAAATTGTCATCCATGAATTCCTCATGCATTGTTTTAAATTTAAAGTAATGGGCACAGATGAATAAAAAAATCGTAAAAATGAATACATGAATAGAAATATGAAATTTCACGCACTTTGTTTGCATGACAGCGCGCTTGTTAAAATATGGAATTTCGAGAGTAAAATATGGACGAGATATCCGACGTATTATCACTCTACGTGTCTACGCCAAAACTAACAATGTTTAGTGAAAACATACACGAATTAAAAACGCGGGGTGTCCTTTCGATGTGTCATTACTTTACGTAGGTAGTGGGAAGAATTTGTTTTCATGACAGACGACAGAAAGAAAGATATGATTTAAAGCTTTGTTTTTTTTACAATCGAATCAAATTAAATAAAGATTCCCTAATAAATAACAAAAACAACATTTAAAGAATAAGTAAAAATATTACCAGATCATGATGGAAAGGACATTGCGAACTGATATAGTTGAATATGACTGATATAGTTGAATATGACTGATAGTTGTATATAGTCGACCTAGAAATTTTAATTTGCCTGAGCTAACCATTTAAAAGTTTTCTTCGGGAGGAATAAAGTGATTTTAATTAAGATAACTTACAAGTAAGGCTTATAAATACTATAAAACTTAACAAATGTCATATGAATATTATAACTATGAATCAATTGATTACTTGCAGAGGATGAGATATAAATGCAATTTAGAATATTAATAGTAAATAATAATAGGATTAAAGAGATGATCAGAAAAATAATATTTATATGGAATTATAATAGAATATTATAGAATATAATAAAGAATATTATATACTGTTTTTTTTTGACGGACGGTGGGTATTCACTACTATTTGACTAATCATAAGTATACCCACGCACTTTTGTCATACATTGTATTTTTTTTAAATATAGTTTTTTTTTTTCTTCTTGAATATGTTTTTTTCTTTTTACTTAATGTTCATAAAAAAAGCTTATATTTGAAATCATTTATTTTTCAAAAAATGTAGGTATGTAATAAATCAAATAATAAAAAGAATATACTGATGCATTGTGTGGGAGCCAAGTAAGTCAATTAAACTATATTTCATATTTTTTTACTACAGATTTAAGACCTTTGCCAGCGTATATTTATTACAAACAGAAAATCTGTATTTATGAAACAGCAAAATATGTTTAGTCAAAACTGCCGTTTCAATCATAGAGCTTTCAAATGTTCGATTCTAGTGTGAAAAAATCAGGAAAGTTGCCATTGAATGTTTGTTTCATATTTTTCAATCGTTCAAAATGAAAAAAAAAAAACATACTAAGTAAAACTGGTACTTGGATAATTAAACAGGTGATAGCGCGCAAGCACATTACGTGTATGACATATAAGATTGTTTTGTAGCATTATTTTGCGTCAGATCCATAACGTCTAACATGTAGCTCCATTGAGCCTCACAAAATTGTTACTCCCACATCCTCACTTCGTCTGCTGTACTGTGAACTGTGGCCAACGGACTCGAGACTAGCGACACATATCTGTCCATCACAATTTAATTTGCACGTTCTGTCGACCCGACGCATGACGTGGCTGGCGGCAGTTCCCGCCCCGCATTCCTTACTTGTTAAATTACGCACGGGAATCTGCGCCCTGCACCCTTCAACCCCGTTTCCCGGATACATCGATAGGGGGTGAAAACTCAAACACACGAATGAAACAAGAAGACTACGTGGTTATTTTATGCAGTTAAAAATAAAATACAGTTGATCATCTATGTGCACCTAAATAATTCATCTTTAAATAAACGCGAATATTTTCTAATTAAAGGTCGCTGAACTAAAAGCATTGAACGCAAGGTGTACTTATCATACGCTTTTTTAGTTTTTTTTTTTTCAAACGCAGAAAGTGGTCACTCTACAGTAAGTGGTCACTCTGCAGAAAGTGGTCAGCCTACTGGAACTTTAAAGCCATAAAGTTAGCCGGAAGATTTTTCTATCTTCGACCCCTTATACGTAGAGATATATTCGAATCAACCTGTTTGACCGGCTGGCTACCACTGTGTAAAAAATACAAATAACTGTATTTATGGTGAATAGAACTTCGGTAAACATAGAGTAGATTTTAGAGACCTAGAAAAATTTTCCACATAACTTTTAATTTTTTGCATTTTTTACCTCCGTAGCGAAGCAGGTAACAAAACTCAATACACTGGTCTCCGCAGGCACAACGAGACGGTCGATCAACAAAGACGCATCAAATAAAACCAAAAACAACAACTGCTTATGTTTAATTAAAAATTGCAGCTTAAAAAAAAAGAAAATGTCTCCACTCTTAAGAACGAAAAATTTTATAAAGGCCACAAAACATCTTATCTTCAATCTCCGGAAAAATTAACAGTACCAACCCAATACAAAGAACAACAAAAACTTAAATTCTAACAGGCCACATCCGAGGATTCACGAAATTTCCAAGTTAAGCCGTTCGTATGCGTGTTATCTCGCCCAAAAAACACGGCGTCAAAGTAAAACGAGGTAACATTTTTAATTAAAGACACCCCAGACAACTTTTCGGCTACGCGGGGTTAATGAATACGGTAACTAGAGGGTTAAATATATTTTTTAAGTCGTAAACATTTTTGTAAAACCCCTGGAGATTTTTTTATGGGTTTCTTTTTTACTAGACTCGTGAGCTGGTGCTATTCAAAACATCTTATTCCTGGAGTAAAATAATATGGAAAATAAGATTTTTGTTGTTGTCTTGAATAAGCCTTAAAAATCGCGAACTTTTAAACAATACTAACTATCGAACCATCACGACATTTCCCCACAAGAATAGGCAGAGATTATTGATTGCCACATAACTCTTTCTTGTTAGATATTCTTTTAATAAACATATAAATATATACATAATTAATAATACAAGAATACTTTGTTTTAAAACCACAGAATTTATTATGATGGAGGCCAACCGGTTTCGCTTGGATCAAGCTGCGTCAGGGCACATATAATAACTTATTTATTATATGTGCCCTGACGAAGCTTGATCCAAGCGAAACCGGTTGTCCAATATAATGTCCAACCACCATGTGATTACTTCTTACGAAAAAAAAAAAATAATTGTACACTTTTTCTTACCCGACCAAAACATTTGTTTCATTCGATTTTACCACGTCTTCCCGAGACATCCCCGACTTTTTTTTGCATTCTAATTCCATAAAAAAGGCGAAGTGAAAGCTAGGCTTTGGTTAGTATGACAACCTGGTTTCGCCCGTGATTTATGTTTTGATTATTGTACATAGGGATTACACAATCCCTCGTATTTCACTGAAAAAAAAACTGACAACCGCAGGTATATAGATACATTATTTTTCAATGTAAATACCATACGAGAGTCCCAACTGCTCTCAACCGTTTATGGCCAGTAAGACTATGGCATTCCTAATCGGAGTATGTTGTGAGGCTGAAGGAAGTGGAGAGCGGAAACAGATGGGGAAGAGGAAGGTTGTCCGTAATAATAATAATAATAATAATATTTGGACGATTTGTATAGCGCCGTTTTTGTGAAAAATCACCTCAAGGGCGCTGTACAGATCTTACTTTCTATCATTACATATTAATTTCTAGTTTAGATGCCAGTAGGACTATGGAATCCCCTATTGGGTTATGTTACGAGGCTGAAAGGAGTAGAGAATAGGAAAGTTGGGAAATATACACGTGAGAAAAAAGAGGTGGAAATTAAAATTATATAACATTATCACAGTCTCAACATATTTATTTTATTTTCTTTACGAAAAAATATGGAAAATAAAATATGGCATCATGAACGATTTTCGTTCATGGATATTTCACGGCTCAATAACTCACGATGGAAAAAAATGTTAACTAGCCGAAAATGTTACATTTATATATTTCGAGACTGTAAAAGCTGCTCAAATTATAAGACGCCAAAACTCACCGTTTAAATGTTTTCGCTTTCGTAGACATTAGACACAAACGAATTTATAGAATGATATCAAAATAGTTAAGATACCTAGCTACCGATATCACTTTGTACCAAAAGTTGGTCTTTGGATATTTGTGTTACTGCTATGCTTTCGTTTTATTTTTATTTTCGTGTAAAATAAGATTATTTAAATACGAAGAAAATAATTGCGTGTGTTTTGAAACAAAAGAACAAAATGTTGGAATTAAAAACAATAATGTTCAGTTATCAACAAACCGCCCTGGTTAATTTGTCACACGACAGTGTTGATAACTTTATTCCTACAAAGAAAGCGTATAAAATACCTTGAACTCACGAATTTGTATAGAAATGTAGAAATGAAAATCCTTATATTGGATAAGGGATAGTTTATTGCACAGTTTAATCAATTTACAGGATTTTATCCGGGAAACTGGCGTTCGTGCGTGGGGTCGTACTTTGGAGGGAAAACTTTCAAAATTCGAACAATATTGTGCCCTGTCACGGCATTGGACAGGCAATCGTAGTAAATTAAACATTAATAAACATAAAACACATTCGGTGGACATAAATTTGAGACTTTACGCAGTTGGCCATGGAATAAATTTAGCTAATGAAACGAAAAAACGCAGCAATCATAATATAGTAGTGAATTCAAAAGAAAATTGTCCGACATACAGGTATAAGGTCCCCTGTCAGAATGATAGAAAAGAGATACAGGATGATCCCTAACTATTTTTTCTTTAATTGAGTGAGACTTACTTTTTTTGTATTCCGTATCATAATAGTTTTTATAAGTGATAATAATAATATTTGGATAATTTGTATAGCGCCGTTTTTGTGAAAAATCATCTCAAGGGCGCTGTAAATACCGTACAAGAACCTCTTTGTCCCGGAGCCAGTGGAACAATGGTAAAAATATTGACAACATGCAAAGTAGAATACGGTAGAAATAGAGGAAGACAGCCAATGAGCCGGATTGATCAAGTTTAGCTAGGATCCGAAACGTCGGCGCCCTTGAGGTGATATTTCCCAAAAATGGCGCTAAATAAATTAGCCAAGTATTATTAATATTATTATCGGCGTACCCAGATTTTCGTGCAACCGTGAGAAGTGGAGGAGTCTAGCAGGAAGTTCATCAAGGAAATAGTAGTTGTATAGCTGTATGCATAATCATTAAATTCGGTAAGTGATTTGACCTTGGTGCATTATTGTAATACAAATACACCGATTTACATATAACATAATCTGCCGAGTATACGTGCGAATTATCGTAAAGACATAACGAATTGGATTTTTTTGCATAATTTCGTTCGTAATGTCTAGTAACTGTGTCAATGTTATCAATAAATTATATTTAGCATGGCCGAATTAAGAAATGTTATATTTATGTAAGTAGTGAACCATAAGGCTATTGAATAAAATCAGTGAGTGGTTTCTGTTTTTACCTAATGGTGTAAATTTTATCAATAAATTGACAAGTTGTTAAAAATGGATGCGGTAAAAATATTTAAAAGGTCATTTCGGAAGTCGTTAACATAATACTGTAGGAATATCTACGATACAAATCAACTTATAATAATAGTAATTATTAAGTTCTCAAATTTTACAGGTTGAAATTTATTTTTTTTAAAGCATGGGGGAACGTAATATAACGACGTACTTTGCTATTAACTCACATACGGCGCGTGGTTCATTACCATACCTACTTGTATAAGCAATGGAAATGGTGTGGTCCATTTTGACATCCACTGTCTAAATAGAAAATTGTTATTTTTTTTATTGTTGTTGTTTTCGATCTTGTTGAGCAGTGCTTTGTTTCATAAATTTGTTATTTTTATTTAGAATGCAGACCACCATGATACGGGCATATGCCTAGTTCGGGAGGTTATAATATAAATTTTGTGAAAAATTAAATAAAAATAAATAAATGAGGGGCTTAGAAGCAAAGGCAGCAATCTCTTTCATTTTAAATTATTTCTTGGAAAGTTAATTTAACGTTTAATGCACTTTTCTTTTGTGAATATGTTGATAAATTTAGAGATAATCGCTTCAAATTGTTCTTAGTTTAATGTGCACTAACATTTTTGTACACTTCATTCTCCATTTATTTTATAATAATCATTCAAAAGTTGACAATGCTACAGAACCGTATTTGGAGATTGCTGCTTTTGCTTCTAAGCCCCCCAATTGTACAAAACAGAAGGTATAACATATAAATATTACACAGCCCGTGAAAAATAACGGGATATAACTTAACTTACCAAGAAAAAATATTATTTGCTTTAAACCACCCATTTTAAATATAGAATAAGGTCTGCTTTGCAGACCACCATGATACGGGCATACCTACCAAGGTAGAGATTTGATAACATTGTTTGAAAAACTAGATAATTTTAATCAACATCAGTTCAAACTTTGAAAAGTTCACACTCGTACTATGTACATACGTACTCACGAAGGAAATTATCAATTGTTATTGTGTGTTTTTTATTTCTCTTTTAGATTTGAAAACTAAAAAAAAAACGCCAATTCTAATATGATAAAGTGTAGATAAATAATAAAAAAAGCAAAATAAGCTTTGTCAGAAGTGGGATTCGAACCCACGCCCACAGAAGTGGACTGCGACCTGAACGCAGCGCCTTAGACCGCTCGGCCATCCTGACTTGCGCAAAGGTTGCCGTTATACTGAATTTAATTTACTTTCAGTCAACAATTTGACTGAAAGATACGGAATGATAATGAAGAAATGTTATCTTGCAAATATTATTATTATTTTAGCTGGAAGATCCTATTATTTCTAATCAAGGCAAACTGACTTCGTATTCGATTAACATGATGCACTAGAATTTAGTTCCAGCATTGCCACCGGGTGCTCCATGGATAAATACCTTAATAATAATAATATTAGGATAATTTGTGTAGCGCCGTTTTTGTGAAAAATCACCTCAAGATAGCTCTACAAACCTTAATTTCTAGCTAATATTAATTCCTAGTTTATATTAATATTTATTTAAATTTAACCTTGTGATTAATTTTATTGCATCTAGCAATAAAATTAATCAAAAAGTTTTGCTAATTATAGAGTGATGCTAATAAATTATCAGCACGATAGCGAACAATAATTCCAAAAACTAAAATCTTAACTACATAATATAATAATTTTCTTTTTGCGTACGTTCGAGTGTAAACTATTCAAATTAAGAACTGGTGTTTATTTAAATGATCAAATACAATTACTCTAAATGAAGAATCTTATTAAATATCTACCTACCTATGGTATAATGTATTTTAGCAGACATTATTCTAAATTTGAAATGGGTGGATTAAAGCAACTAATATGTTTTTTTTGGCATTCGACTTACATCCAGAACAACTAGTTTTTTTCATTAATTTAAAATGCAATCAAAGTTTTACTGGGTATAACCTACTTTTGACTTGAAATTATCAGTTTGTGAAACTATGAAAAAGATCAAATTTGTGGGAAAAGTTAAAAACATATTTCTTCTATACATACACAAGCAAAAGATTTTAATAGAATATTGGTATGAAGCACAGCTAGAGCTTAATAGTAATAAATAGCCACAAATAATCATATACTGATTGGAAAATTACATATTTATTTTAATATAAGAAAGTAAGTAAGCTGTAGGTATTTTAAAATCGCATTTCGTTTCATTCCATTCGATCGGATTTTCAAAAAATATATATTTATGAGGCAAACCTGGCACATCAATTGAAAAAAAACTTTAAAGAAGGGATTCAAAAACGTTAAAAGAAAAATTAAGATCCAGCCGTTCATGGCGACAATTAAAAACGATAAATTCTAGAGGGGGGGGAATGCTCTCACGATTTCTCTGAGCATTTTAGGGCAGAACGGGGAAAAGGGGAGGGCCGGGCGAAGCGGAAGAATTAAGGTCGTAAAGCAAAAATAAAATAAAAAGGGGAGAGCGGGCACGGCCGGACGGGAATTTTGACAAACGCGATGGCATAATGAAAAAATATTTCGGCGGCGAAGCGACGCGCGACGGTGCAAATTAGCGGCGGACGTTCGTATGGAAAATTACTGCTTGTGAAGCCAATTTTTACACATTTTTAATGAGACTGGTGATATGTGTACGAAGACGATATATATTTTATAATTACATAAAATAATAATGTTGTAGGAGTACCTACATGGCCGCCCAAAGATACACACACAAGCCACGGGAACACGAAAGACACCTACAAGCAGTGGCGGCTCGTGACTTTTAGTACGCTAGAGTGCTAAGATTGAAAAAGTACGACGTTATTCAAGTTGTGGTAGCCGAAAATGATTTTTAATTTTTTTGTAAAAAAAAAAAATTGTATGAAGTTTTTCAGGATTTTTCAGTTTTGGTGGTGCACTGCACGGTTTTCTGAAAAATCATCATACAACAAATTGAAATTTCGAAAAAAAATTTTAATCGTTTTCGGCCATAATAACATCAATAATGACGTTTTTTTCAATCTTAGCACTTGAGAACACTAAAAAGTCACGAGCCGACTAAAAGTATAAAAATATGGAAAATTGCATTTTTAATCAAGCCACGTCTACGAATTTCAGCCCGACCAGCTGCACGATTCCTTCCTCCCGTATCGACAGTTTAATATCACATTTGAAACCGCTTATTGTAGAAGATATATTTCTTTATATTTTCGTAGAAAGCAATCACTTTGTGGTTTGACATATTTAATGAAAATGAAAAAATAGCTTTGTATAAAACCACAGATTTTATTTTCATGGTCATATTTTATACAGTTAAATTTGTCCAGTAGTCCAATAACTGATACTATTAATACGCTAAGCCGTCTTCTGTACATGATTCGTCCGATCGCCACGCCATGTCTGCAAAAACGTGTATTCTGATACAAAACACGGGAAAATTACAAATGGTAATTTTCGCTCAGACTTAAAAAAATCTAAAATTTTATTCCGACTACCCAACTTCACGATTTATTCTCTACGTCCCTTTCGACGTATGTTGCAAGACTAAACTAGTTAGTTATATTTCCTGTAAACTCACAAAAAAAATTAACATTATTCTTTAATAACCTTCATCAGTTGACGTTTTGCCTCTTTCATTTCATATTGTCTGTCTTTTTCTCTCTGTTCCTTTGTTATAATTTTAAATGTTATTCTATTATTTGTTCTCTTATTTTATTTTATATTGTTTTCTCCTTCCGTATGTATACGAGTATACAACCGCACACTTTGTATTTTTAATTAAGTTTAATTAGGTACCCCGATGATGCTTAGGCTAATCGAAACCGGTCGGCCACAAAAAATAAATTAAATCTGTGGCCTTATAAAAAGTTATTATTGCATTTAAATTATATTTTTTTTGTTATATAATAAATATCTCTGAACATGTATTTACTGCGGACATCTAATAATCCCCAAATTATTTCCAACATTGGTGACCCCGACGTGATAAAACTATAGTGGAATTTTGTATTTGAATATACAATATCATATATGTTGTTTGGTTTTCCGTGATAAACGTGTATTGCGAATTTTTAAACGTAAAGCATCCCGCGCCGTAATTGCGGAGCCGCAACGATTCCGCACGGAAAAAACCCTGACGTGTGCACCGGGCTTACGGCTTTGTATTTTCTACTACGAATACGACGGCGTGCTGCATACATACCGCACGGCCCCGCGACGCGACGCGCCGCCCATAGTATCCGCACTGAATTGCGGAGCCGCAGTGGTGAGAGTCTTGGCATGGGCACCAAACTTTGGGTGACCAAGTCGGTACCCACTGCCACATATGCATATACGTCAAAATCGCTTACAGGATTTCACAAAAGCAAAGCACATTGTTGTGCTATTTCAATACTATAACACTAAAAAAAAAAAAAAAGACTTATTGGGACACCCATGAGTCAAAAAATATATATGTTTTACTTGTTATAGTATTGAACTAGCACAGCGACATATTAAAGATTTTAAATAAAATATTAAATTTTGCACATTGCATAGGTAAAAAACCTTTAAATTTAAAGTGATTAATTTTCAGAGGGATCAAATTCAATTACTAACATCATTTTTTTATACTAGGGTTTTTTATCCAGTAAAGACCTTTTCCCTAAGAACTCACTAATGTAAACTTAAATTCAGTCAATTAAATACAACCATCAGATGGTGATAGTAATAAGGCCTAATGAGCCGTAGTACTAGTTAGGTAGACATAATGAGGGGTATTTGTATAAGCCCCAGCTAGTTAGCAGAGGATTACGAAAGAATCCATAAAATCAAAAAAAAAAACTTTTTTTTATGGTGAATACTGCTCAAAAGTCCCAAGTGCTCCCAATGGGACTATGGCATACCCAATTGGGGTATGTTGTGAGGATGAAGGTGATGGGGGGGGAGGAAATAGGGAAGAGGAAGGTTAGAAAGTGCCTGACTATTCAGATCTGGTCACTAGTAGTCAATAGTAGCAGAGTTTCATAAATGAAAAGTGGAAATATGGGTAAAATTTCGTCGACTAACGACGTTCGCAATTTTTCGAACGTCTTTGAAGGATATTTTTTTCACTCCAAATTTGACTGAATTGTGAAGCTGACCGAAAGTGAGCCGGAATTAATTTATTTTTGCATTTCAGCAAAATTAATTAATTTTATAAAGCATCTTTAGGTGATGGATGATACACTTAGTAATGTCAGATAAAATACTACAGCATATGACAAATAAAACATTATAACATATCCTGTTTTTTTCTCCATCTAGATCTCTATTTAGTGTGCCACAAATAATATTCGAGATACTAAAGACATTTCCGTAGGATGTAGGTGTCGTAGTCGTAATCTTATATTTAACTTTTGTCTGTCAAGAGATGCTAGAATATAAAAAAACAAAATTATTAACTTTTTATTACACATTAAAAAATATACTTATTACACTACGAGTATATATTACTACACGGACATAATTAAAATAACACGTTGAAAACAACATTGTACATTTGGGCGAAAGTCGCGTCGGTGACACAGATATTGTGAATTTGAGCTACATTTCTTATTTTTTTAAATTAATTTTTATTCACTTTTTTGCACCTATCATTTCATGAACTGTAGGTGCCTACGTACCTATATTTATATAAAATAAACAAATCTGACATAATGAAGTTTTTAGCTACAGTTGAAATCGTTTCTACGGAACCGTCTTGGAATTTCAGCTTTGGATGCTGAATTCTATTCCTTCGAAGTCAGTTCAAATATCGCAGCGTTCGGTTTCGGTTAGAACCATTTTGGGTGTTCCTAGCGACATAAATGAGGTAAATTTTACGCTTCGCAACTTCCTGCTTCGCCTTTCTTAGGTACAGCTCTAAAACTCAAATATTATAGGGGTACCTACAGTACACAAAACACACCTACATGACATTTCTATGCTTGAATATTCAATAGTTATTTGAAAATACACATATAATTGCACACATAAAAATATCACATAAATTAAAACAATAGAAAACATGTTTTTATGTTGCGGAAGCAGAGCTGCATTTCCGATTTTATGGCGAAGTATAGCTTGAAATTTTGATTGTATCATAGATTTTGCAACACTTTTAAGTGCATTTTATTGCTAATGTGGAGGGCGGTTGCAATAAAAACGCCATTATCGGTATGGGTCTGCAGAGATGATGAAATACAGCCCTGTATTAACAAAAGTTATTTTATTCACCCCCATTTATAAATTGTCTCATACGTACGTACTTTTCTGTAAATTCGACTTAAGTATTTGATTGTACTGTTGCTTTCTGAGGCATCCTCAACTTTGTCTTCTGTTCACTTGAGCGTTGTATTATATTTTCCTGACAACCCTTTCTTATTTCAACAGCCTTACATGTACACACATGTATGATATATTTGTATGAACATTATAAGGTTGTATAATCTTAATCTTAAGTTAGATCACAGAAAGTAAGTAATATTTATAAATTAACAATCTAAGCCGTACCTTTCTTAATCTTGCTCATTAAGCTAACATCGGCCATGTATTTTTTCGTATCACCTCATTCGTAATACGATCACATATCGCACTCCCATAGACTGCAATACCGTAATACAAAATATCTCAAACGGGAGTAGTGAACTTTGAAGTCTTTTCAAACGCAATTTCTGTTGTTTGATTTCTCCTAAGCTGTCATCATAGTACATAGCTATTTAGAGAGCTATAGATAACATTATTATTTGTAATTTTAAACATTGTATTACACATGTCAAGATTTAAATTAATTTTTGAATAATATCCATATAAACAGTGAAGGTCAAAACTTCAAAGTCAATTACAAAATCAATTATCAAATACAATCTACTACCAGCTACGATAAGACCAAAAAAAAACACTAACTAAATTTAAACATGAAATAAAACTTTGGATTATTAAAATAGGTCGTCCTAATATTGCTAACTGTTGTAAAACACCAACTTAGACGTGTATATTTCAATTTTCAACCTATCTTTATCTCTAGGCATAAACAATCTTATTTTTATTTTCTATATTTACCTTTACCTGGATACTTTTTACTACTTTTTATTTTTGTGCACAACCTTTTACTCCTAAACAATATCTATAAAATGTAACCTCCATGTAATAATTTTTTGTTCTTATATTCATTTAATTTCTTATTTTACTTTTCCTTTTTTATTTTTATAAATATTGACATTTATTATTCTATCATGTATGTACAGGAAATCTCCTAGTGAGACAGACATGAACCAAACCCATGTTTTATATTTCAACAAGATAAATAAATCAAAAACTATCCCAGTTTGACATATTTAGACTTAAGGCAGTATAGTTGCGGGTATGCGACATGTAGGTAGCTAGACTAGCTAGGTAACTACATATATCAACACACTGTGAGTATATTTACATATCTTATCTCGAGTTCTAAGTAATTACAGAAATATAGTTAATATTTATTGGTGCAGAAATATGTGTTTTGGGAGCGGAAAATCTCCGTCTCGTAAAACCGGAGGAAACCTGTTATAATTAAACATCCAGGAAGTCAAGAGATGTGTATTTAACGTTTAAATCTACGATGAAAGCCGGGAGTAAATCAAATCATTTAATTTTATGTTTTCTATATATCTACCCATAAGCACTAATGCCGTATAACACGCGTAAGGGATGCATACAGAACATATCGTTGGTTTATTCGTTGTAATTTTTCCTTCTTTTTTTATAAATGACGCATGTATGTAACAGAGCGGTTACAACAGGGCTCTTAGTGGCAGGACCTTAACCCTTCAACGACCGGTAAACTTCAGAACTGAAATAATTGTGAAAGGTTATTGGCATTAGCTGTTGTTAACATTTAAAATAACAAGCAGCAAGGAACACATTTCGTGATAATTACGAATACCATAAACATGTCAAATTGAACCAATTCCGGTATACAAAAATACATTTTTTAACCAAAGTGGGGGTCAACGTAACTGTATCATTTAACAAAACAAGTTCTACGTTCTATTTCTCACTTAAAGAAATGTACCTAACATAAACACACAGGTAGAAGCAGAGGGACTATTAGAGGCGTGCGTGTTTTTACCAGATCATAACACATTTTAAAGATAAGTCAACAAAAACATAAATTATCGTGTTTTCAACACATTTTTTTCTATTTTTTTACAACAATAAAAAACAGATAAAATCAATTTTCCCACCTAAAAGAGATTTCTTCAAAGCTTGCTTAAATACAGAAAAATACTTCTTATTTCCGGGGCTCTATTATCCGTGATCGAGATTTACCGTGGTCCTCTGCATTATAAATATTTTAAACAATTAATTTTGTATTTCGAAAAATTACAAACTTTTGAAATTATAAAGCGAAAACATAAGTTGTTATAAAATCTATGGTTTAAATAACCGTATATAAGAAAATGTTACACCAAAACATGGATGCATAATAAAAAACAAACAAAAAACAATGCTCCAAAAAAGTTTAAACAAATTGCGGTCTTTCTATGTAAATAATCAGATATTACAAAAAAAAAGTTTTATAACATAAGCCAAAATTTCTTGCTGCATGTTTCAATTACTAAAGACAATCAGCGTTTTACTGTTGGTTTTTTAGGTACAAAAATAGCAAGCAAAGTCGCGGCACACCTCTGGTGTCAACACTGGCTAGTGTAGTCTTGCAGGTTGTGCTGTGTTATGCTATGACGTGTGTATAAAGCCTTCCCAGTCATTGTGGCTGCCAGGACCGGAAACAGTTTCCCGATAGGAAGTTGTCCGCCCACATCCGGCGTGCTTCGTGTTAATGTTAAGGCTGCAGCCAGCTTACAGACTTGGACACAAAATGGTAACACTATTCACGTCTGAATGCGAGCTACAAGCGGGCAGACTTCATTCTAAAGGCGGATGATTCGAGGGACAAAGAAGGGGAATAAGGCTATACCTATAAATAGAAGTCCCATGGCACAGTTTGATTTTTCTATAACCTACAAATCTACTAAGTACGTAAGTAAATGACAACGGGATATGTGGAATCTAAAAAAGAGCCTTAAATAAAGTACCTCAACTTATGTTTTAAAATTATTCTGACGAGCAGGAGTTCTATAATATATTAAAATGTATCGATGAAAATCAAATGTTTGTAAATTAATAGTTGTAGAACAAAATAATTTCTCAAGAAGTGATAGGCATAAAATATTTGGATAAACGAAATATTCGTTTCTGTAATTTTGAGACAATCGAATGTTTTGAATTAACTGACGATGTTAAAAATACGAAGAAGCACCGCGATGACCATATTTATGTTGATAAAAAGGTAATTTTTATTTTTACATTTTTTTTTAATATCGTGAGCGAGAAATAAAAGCTCAGCAACCAAAATGGCGTTAAATTTAACTTAATAGCATTCTTATACAAGCAGTAACTGCACATGATTTATCTGTTAATTCTACATGGGCAGTTAGGAAAATGTCTAAGGTTTCCAGTGAATAAAAAAATTAAACTGTAATCTTTGAAATTATATGCAAAAAATACTAAAATGTCAGTAAAAGGTGCAGTTTAAAAACCAACGCAGCCAGTTTTCGAACATGAATAATTTAAAAAGTTTACTATTTAAAAATGGTATTCACTGTAAACCTTAGAAATTTGCCTAACCATCCGTATAGAATGAACAGATACATCTTTTGTAGTATTACTTGTATTAGAAAGCCAAAAAGTGTGTACTTTAGGTAAATTCGTTAGATTTTTAATTTTTTTAAAGTACGACGGAAAATTATTACTACAATTTATTGAGGTGCATTTCGTACATTTCAAAGTGGTTCAAAACTACATTTTGATTTCAAAATTAATTAAATAGATGATGGAAATCGCCTTTCTGGAGTAATAATATATTCTCTTTACAGGGAAAGTTCGTCTGAGATTTTATATTGCCATCCATCTGTTACATCAAGAAAAAAACATAAATAACAAATATTTTCAGGAATATAAATGTGTCCACCGTATTTTTCAGGTGCTGAAAAGAGTTTTTCAATTCTGCGTTAAATTCTTTACCTCGCATAAAGCGGCTTTCAGCAGGCAGAGCACAAGGTATAAAAGAACCAACCCTCTTGATAAAAAATAGATAAAAAAGAACTGACCAGGGCAAAAGAAGCACAACAAAAAGCCCATTTAATTGACAAAACGAGCTCCATCCATTCCAAATTCATTTAACCCAACACTGCAATGGTCCCGAGGGTAGATATTTGCGGTGAATGGGAACAAGTGAAGCGTGAAGAGGGAGGGAAGGAAAGAGGGAGGAAGGGAGGAAGAAGTAAGGGTGGGTCGTACAGAGGGAAACAAATCATGACCCTATTTCCTCGATGAGGACAAGGACCTCAGAAGACTGCCTGCAAGAAGATGAAAGAACGAAGATTATTTTCGTTGATCTGTTGACATTTTCAAGGCGTTCTGGGAAGATAATGATATTAACAATCCGCAGAACTTACAAAAAAATATATTAAATCGGATGGTTGTACCTCATTACATTGGATAAAATAACAATAATGCTTTTTTTTCATGAAATGAACAAAAATTGTATTTACAGATTGCACGGGCTGTAAAAACGTTCAGATTTGTGAGATAAAAAAAAATGTCAAAAGGGAAAGGTTGAAGTTCTAAGTTTGTAAAGCTGTTTGACAGAAAATATTGTATTACAGAGGGCGTGAGAAGGTAAAGATATCAAAGTAGTTGACATTTACAAAAATGTTGTTTTTTTTTATCAAATTACACGTATAAGAAAAATACACTAGAAGTAATCATTGCTGCTGCGAGAGAGATTTGAATTCCGGAATCTTACGCTAAACGGGAGATTTTTCTCAACCACTGAGCTTACCTGAGAAAGCTTACTAACCCGCCTTCGTTGACCAACACGTTGTTAAGGTTGAATGGTTGAACTTTCAAAACAGAGGATATATATATTTACATATTCGTATATATATATACATGGCCTGTTCAAAAGAAAAGGTAAATTTTGAATTTTCGCGGGCTGTGTACATTCGATTATCTATTTATTGTTGGTACACATATATTTATCATATTTTAGCATTATCAGCCATTTTAGATTAGTGGTTTGTTTTTGACAACAGGAAAGGTTAGTCACGTTTTTGTGTGTTCTTAGATTTTTTAATTTTGAAAAAAAATGCCATCAAAAGCGGAAGATGTTGCTTGTGCAATGATGGAGGACTTAGCCAGCAGAGAAATTGAATGAACGACGCCCTGGTGGGAATCCAACGCGTTTGTCCACTCAGCTACCGACCGGTCGTATATAAAGGTTGTTTGACAAAAATATATATGGACAGGAAAGGAGATATGCAATACAGAGATAAATTATTGTAGAGAACTTTACAAAAATCGGAAGTATTATTTAACCTTTTTTATGAACTTAAGTATTAACTTAGGAGCTCTATAAACGTGAGAAAACAACTTGAGCAAGTAGTTAAATTACCTACAAAATACGAAGCATTTTATATAGATCAATTAACACGTTGCTAAGATCAATGTATTGGGAGTTATATGTTACATTGTTTCATGTGAGTCACACTGAATTCTGTACAGATCATTGATCTTGCAAAGGAAATATAGAATAGCAGGGCAGTACAAGGTTAAAAGGGTACGGGTCTTGCAGGAAACAATTGTTTTCTCGGAAATTGGACGGCCCCTAGATAGTTTAAGGTCGGGTTCACTTAAAGATAAATAACACGAGACATAAGATCAGAACTATGAATGTAAAACAGATGTTTCATTTGTGCTCAAAGCCATGACATCCGCTCCGACCTATTTACTACAATAAATTGTTTCAACGATTTTGCAAAGTGAAATATATTTTTCAAGTTGAAATTAACACGCTACCTAGTATTAAATCATTTTGAAAGCTTATTTGTTGTTGACAGCATTAATATAAGATGTAATCTTGCGAGCTCGTATGGTGAGTACAACAGTCAACGTGGTGAACCTATTAAGTACACAATGAGGATTTGTAATCAAATAAAAAACTAGGATTCTTTATCTTTTAGAAAACTTTTTTTTTTAATAAAAACATTAAATATTTAATCTACCAATAATCAAATTTCGTATTTAATTAATGTCTGAAAATACAATTTGAGTTCTGCTGGTTTTTATAAAAAGTCCAGTCGTCTCCATAATCATTTCTGTTACCTTTTAAACACTTTATTAACCGGATTTGGCGTAACATACCAAATAACGAAAGAGAAAGACTGACGAGAAATAAATAAAGGGACGTCAGCGGTCAGGAAGGACACTTAATCATAGTGTTGCGTAAACAAGGTAATGTTACCAGGGTGAAAAATAACCGACTACATTACACACTTAATAATGCAGCGCCGTGTGGCAGCACTGAAAAATGGAGGGATTACCCGATCCAGGATTTTTTTCTACGGGGTAGATTTGAAAAAAAAGGAACAATACCTACCCGCCTTGGGGGTAATGAGATTAATATTATCATGCTATTAAGGGGCAACCTGTAGTTAATCAAACAATCAAGAAAAAACAGACGGCGGACCTTTATATTGCAGACGCGATTAATTTTCAGGATTTGAACTTTCTTTTTGGTTGAACTTTAAAAAAAAAGGATATTTTTTTTTTTAAGACATCGGAGGAATTAAACGCACGACGCCCGGGTGGGATACCAACGCGTTTGTCCACTCAGCTACCGACCGGTCGTATATAAAGGTTGTTTGACAAAAATATACATGGACAGAAAAAGAGATATGCAATAGAGAGATAAATTATTATGGAGAACTTTACAGAAACTCGGAATTATTCTTTTTTATGAACTTATCTTAAGAATGAACTCAAGACATTAACGTGAGAAAACAACTTAAGCAAGTAGTTAAATTACCAAGTAATTCATATAGACTAACCGGTTAAAGCTGGTATATACTCGTACATAGCTTTACAGATTGCATGTTTTTCGTATTTTTTTTGGATACACTGTCAATAATTAAAAAAAAAAAACAACAACAAAAGATCCAAAATTTGCAAAGTAGTGCAAAAATTATATCATAGAATTTAGGTAATACTTCAGGACATAAGTTTATTGAAGATCTATTAAATTAAGTAACTAACAGCGCATCACGTTATTTCTTAGCAAGTGGGGCAGAGGATGGACCACCATACAACTCTTTCTTGGCAAATACTTCATATTTCATTCACATTAATACATAACCTACTATTATTTGATTCTTGACATCACTCGACTATTTTATTTTCTTTGATTCACTTGATCGTCCCCGACATCTTCTACCATTACTTTTCACGTCAAACTACGATCTATGTGTCTGAGACAACTAAGCGTCCATTTCTTAATATTATTCAATATGCTTACATCAGCCTTGTATTATTTCTGGATCTCCACATTTCTAACACGATCAAACATGAGTTTACTACACATACGCCGCAAGGATCTCATTTATATAGCATTTAGTGTAATTTCATCTTTCACGTGCTATCGTTCCATATCTCATTGACATACATCAGGGATGGTATAAGCACTCCGTTGTGGACTTTCAAATTTGCTTCTTTGGACAATTTTTTATTAGCAACAATTGCGTTCAGTCTTCGAATTAATGGATTTTTCTGCATTCTCCCTTCCTTTCATATTATTTAACGTTACTAACTAAGAACGATTTTTGGATAAGGCAAAAACATAAAACACTTTTTACAGTTTCTACGAGAAATAAAAATATAATATTTGAAAGTCACTCACTTCAGACCGTTCTGTGCCCCTTTCACCTGCAACAGAGAAAAACTCAAATTAATACACACATTACAAGAGATAAATGAAAAGCACGAAATTTTGATGAAATTTTGAAATTAATTTCGGCGGCGGAACAGCGCCATCCTGCGCCCGCAGCGATCCGCCATTACCGGATACTGATGGAGACCGGAAATGGAAACATCTCAAATGCGTTTCATAATTGAAAATGCACCAAACTGCCATGGCGGGCATTTTAATGAAGAGTTCCGGCGGAAGCATAAAAATGAATATTTTTGATATAACAGACCATCAAAACCGGACTACTAAAATAGTACATCCTGACGATGAAATGAGTACATTTTCTTTAATGCCCTGCTTGCCCCTTGTTGATCTTATATTTTTTATCGATTATACTATCTTCTCAGATAATGGGTTGAATCATTTTTTTAAATCGTATGCTAGTGGTATAAGTGGTTTCTCTGAAATACGTGCTTATATTCAGAAAATTATTTTTTTTCTCCCTCATGTCACTAAATAAAGTTTGACTAAGAAATGTGGATTTTTTTGTCATTTTATTGTAATTTCGTGTGACTTCCGTCCAAGTAAAAATTAAATTACACGAGATTTTTTTTGTAAATACAAACAGTAAAGTCGTTTTTAAAATATATTTGTTTCAGCCGCACTGACGTAAGCAAACTTCAAATATTTATTACTCGAATTGTAAAGAACTTACACGTAATACAACGGAAAATATCTCTATATATTGATCAATTTGTTGACAAACGATTTCGGTTCATTTAAATATGCGAACAGATTTTAAATGTTAAAAACTTCTGAAAAAATAATGATTAATGCCCGGTGACTATTGGCACCTCCGGCACGCTAGAGGTTAACAGCTTTCAGACGGAATCGTCATTTTTTTCACATTTCACCTTAAATTTGTGATATAAATCAACTATAATATTTATTTTTAAAACCTTTTAAGTATGACCAATTTGAAGAAGTTCATAGGAGGGTGAAACCGATCAGGTCTAAATTAAATAAGTAGAACAATGTTTTAAAATCATACTATGCTTTCATTTTTGACTGTCTGTCCATCATACAAACAATCTCAATTTTTTTACAGCACGATAGGGCGCGACGTCCGTTAGTATGTAAATACACACAATAATATGTTTTTATCTATAAGTAAGAAACTCAGTATTTTTAACTATGGTTTTATGTTGCTTATCTGGCTTTGTACGGTGCCCTGGAGGTGTTGTTTAACGAACGAACGAAGGAATCAGCGAAATGAGAGGTAGTTTTCAATGGCCATTCAAATATATTGTTTTTTTTAGAACCTACTAGATTTGGCAAGCAAATTTTTAATATATCCCATCCATAGGAAGAGATAAACCGGCAAGAACAATTTTCTCTTACTTCGGGTGAAATTGATCAAACATTTTTAAATATAAAGAAATTCTTTCTTAAACATGTAACCAACTTCGTTGGCCTGTTTGGGGTTTAGGAGTCGAAAAGTTTTATGCAAATTGGCGACATTATATTTCTTTCAAGTCAGTATATATCGCACTTCTAACAATATATTCCCCATCAGAGCGTTAATAAATAAATAAATATTCGTTATAAGGTTATAAAATCATATAATTCCGGAATGAGTTTTTTTAACTCCTCGGGAAATTTAAACCAAAAAATGTATTTTCTGTACTATATTAACATTTTAATAAACAAATACTTATGATTTAAAACAACATAAAAAACTAAAAAAAAATAACAAAATGTAGAAAAAGTACATAAAAAAACATATTTTTTATTGGAATACAAAAAACCTTTGGGAAAGATATATTTAAGACTAATTAAAGCTATTTTTTTATGGAAAGAGTGATTTTTTGGGAGTTGTATTATACGAAAAGTTCAAAAACATAATTACATTCTGTTTTCTACGTAATATGAACATGTATCCACTCATCCATACTGCGCCAACCTAAAACTTTAGCGATTTGCTCCACTATCGGATCCATTCCAGGCCAAGGCCTACGATATTTCTCTATTTCTATCACGTAATGCTAGTATCTAAAATTAAAAGATTTGAGTCTCATTCCATACAGCCTCCGGCTGAGCGATGTCGGTCCTTTATCTTACCTCCTTTTGGGAAGCTTTGGATGGGGGTTGAACGCAAATAAAAACAATTCCGATTCCAGAGTAGAGTTTTATAAAATATCAATCTTTAGCAAATAAACGATTTTTGATTTGTATGGCCGTTTGAACTTTAGTATTATTGAAAAATAAGACATTTTCCTGTTTGTGATCGCAAAAAAAACTTAGCCAAAGAAACATGGCTGGATCTCCAAAGATGTCGAGAATATCGAAACATTTTAAACATGATATAAACATTTAAATTTTAATTAGCTTTAAAGCATTAAAGCGTTAATGCTTTAAAGTTAATTCTCTCCTAAAATAGGAAGAAATTAAAAGATTAAATATTTTTTTTATAAAAGTATAAGATCGATAAAAATGCCACTTTCTAATAAGGTCTTGATGGCTCAATTGGTAGAGTGTTGCTCTGGGATAGAGTAGAGGTTCCGAGTTCAAGTCTCGGTCATGACCATTGTTCTTTATAGTTTCTGATTTTTTTCTGTTTCATATTTGTGTTTTAGATTATTAATATTATTTAAATATTAAATGATATTAATAGTTTTAGATTCTGTTTTTTTTTTTTAACAAATAATACATTAGAACTGGATTTATTATTAGAAAATTTGCGTAAAAATTCCAGTCTTCAGAATTTTGTTATAAGCTAGTAATTGCCCGTTGAAATTGTGCTATTCGGTAACGTCACAATATGTTGTTATTTATTCCAAATATTATAATTAGATTAATTTCAAAAACGCCCATGTTGTAATGTTCAGAAAAGTTGGGCTAAACAGTAGACAAAACATTATTAAAATTATCTCTCCGGGTTGAGAGAATGGTACGTGAGAAAATAATGTCATAACCGGAAGACCCTTGTTCAAATTCGTGACGTTATTACATTTAAAATTGTTGTTAAAGGTATTTACTTCTTCTTTGTAAATTAATACATAACATACTTGTATAGTGATTACAATTTTGACATTGTATAAATCGTTGAAAATGTAAATACAAATTTTAATGAAAAAGATTATACATAATCAAATAAATACTTAACTATATGTACATGTTGATTGGGGTTTTTAAACTGTGGGAGATTCGAAACACTGCAAAACTTATTTATTTCTATACTAACTGACCATTGTTCAATTGCAAAAAAAAATACATAACATGGAATGGGAAAAAAAGAGCAACAGCACATACATAATATAATAATGAAGTAATTACAAAAATAAAACAAAATAAACATTGGAAAGAACATTCAAGTCAACGCAAAGGTCAATTCAAAGTTTTGGTAGAGTCGTAAAGAATGACAAAAATCATTTCGACTGGTACCAAAAATTTCAAGACAATGGCTTGAATTAAAAATTCTCGACATTCTGGACAGTGAAGAATGGTACCCATAATTAGTAGGGTGATGATTAAGGAAAAGTAATTTATTGTTTCTGAGTCTACGGCCAGGAATGTTGATCTGGATCAGTTGCAACAAAGAAGGTGAGTCAATAATACAATAATGGAAAACTCATTGCATAAAAATAATACATTTTATTCGTAGGTAGGTCAATGCTTAGTAAGTATACGCACATGAACACCAAAATTACAATGGGCGTTGAAATGGAAAACTGCACACGAAAAGATAAATGTTCCTCTTAACCTTAAGCTAGAGACGCATTACGGAGCATCTAGTGAAAAATGTATAACCCCCTAGCCTGATAAAGTCCGGCTTTAGGAAATAAAGCGGCGTGCGTAGAGGGCTCGAATTGCACTTCAGCGCGAATAAAGAACTCCTGTAATTCCGGCGTAAGTGTAGCGGCACGACTTTCCAAGCTTTGAGGAATACGAGCGCTTGGGGACGATTCCAAGCTTCGAGGCGCCACTGAGAAGGCGCATACTGTACGGAGGACCGTTGATATGCAATGTACAGGAGTGCGCATTGCTAACCAAATTAACGCTTAGTATAACGCTTTATAAAAAATAATTAAAACAGCATCAAAAACATATTTCACCCCGTCTAAAAAAATATGTTGTTTTAACTCGAGTCAAAAATATATTTCGTCGCCGGAAAGGCGAAAGAGTTGAAGCGCCATTTTGGAAAGTTAAAACATAAGCACAATCAAGTTTTTTTTTGTTTAAGTCTTCAGTATCTGGTTGGATTTTTAAAATAAAAGTTAACTCAGGTACCTCAATGCTCTCACTGAGTTATCTGAAGCAACAAAAAAAGTTCCAAGCTTGTGGTGCTCGAGTCAAGACTTCTCTCAAATGGTGAATACATTTTAGCTGGCTGAAGGGTAACAAAAGTTTTCGGAATCAAACAAGAGTAAGAGCATTCGATACAGAAAAAAACTGATCAAAACTGCATGTTTAACTCATTTTTTTACCAAAGTGTCGCTTAAACCCTTTTGTCTTTCCAGTGACGATATTATCTTGAAAACTGATAATATCGTCCTTATAGTTAGTTCATGAAGTGTAGTTAAATAATGAATTTAACTTATCTGACGGTATAATTATCAATAAAACAACCCTTTTTCATTTAACAATTTTTGTTGTTGTTTTTGGTGTCTAATAATTAAATTTTTCTAATTATGATAATGCTTTAAGAAGGAAAAACAGCTGTCACACATAAAAATAAGAGTTTTTTTGTAGAGTTATTATTTCGATTCATTTCGTAAAAAAAAACATTTTTTACTTCATATGACAATATTTTTTTATAAAAAATAAAACACAATAAGATAACTATTTTAAAAGTATGGTGAAGAGGATATTAAGCCTGATTCACACCAACGACCGGTTCCGCTCAGTGCCAATATTGTTCCGCAAGAAAACTTATTGATATGGTATGAATATCAATCAAGGAGTATGTGCCAAGACAAATTTATGTGGCAGTATATCCTTCTGCCCACCCTTGTGATATTTAACTACTTAGTTAGTTAAATAATTATTTTGAAGTGTAAAAATACTAACATCGCAGATTTTTTTTAATCAAAAACATTTTTTTATCACTAAATAATATTTTTTTATTAATTATTGAAAAAATTATTTAGTGTTTTGAAAAAAAAATCTGCGTTGTAAGTATTTTTACACTTCAAAATAATTATTTAACTAAATAAGTAGTTAAATATCACAAGTGGGTGGGCAGAAGGGATACCACAACAAATTTGTCTTTGGCACATATCTTTGATATTCATACCATATCAATAAGTTTTCTTGCGGAACAATATTGGCACTGAGCGGAACCGGTCGTTGGTGTGAATCAGGCTTTAGGTGCGTATATTATACTCTGAAACTGGAGTTCAAACTGATGTCAGCCTATCCCATAAAACATTCGTGGTAACATTTGTTTAACCCGACACTACTGAACAAAAGACAAATTTTACAAAAAAGAAAAAATAATATACAGCAATCTTGAGCCAGTAATTTAAATTGGAGTATAAAGATTTGACGATTATTTTTTTCCGAAAACAGTGGGGTATTGAAACAAAGCTTTACAAACTGGATGTGGTAACAAGTAACAACCGTATGAAAACATACCCCCACGGCAATGTATTATTTTCAAAATTTTCAGAGCTCGACCTGCTAGTGTATCCTATTTCAATGGTTCGGCGCTACAAGTGAAAGGAGCTCCTAAACAGGATAATGATAACGGCCGCGGCGTTGCGTTTCTTTTATCTGTTCGCCCGTAGAGGGCGCAGAGAATTATTAACTCACTTTCATACTTACACTTTTACGTGGGTACTGAGTTGCAAAGGAGAGATTTCAGTAGGTGAGTAAATGAAGGTAAAAAATACTGAAGGTAGAGAATGTAAAAAAACATCAAAAACAGTGTTCAAGAAATAAATAAAATTATTTGATAAATAAATAATTTCTATCGGCTGTAGATTTCGTTAAATGTTAAGACTTTTTATACAGCACTAAAGTTTCAACTGCCCAGAATCAGTGTGTTTATAGCATTCCAATTTGAGGAATGTTGTAAGGCTGAAGAAAGTGGAGGAGGAGGAGGAGGAGGGAGGAGGAGGAGAAGAGCAAGGTTTATAAATGCCTGGCTAGAGATGGTCGAAATCAGAATTGGGTATACCTACGGTTCTAGTTACTGGTGACAGGCGAGGAACCGGGTATTTATCCAGTTCTTTTAGGAACCGGTTCGTGGAGCCAGAAAAGTTCCACGAAGGAAATTTTCTCGAAAAGTACTAGCAAATCGACCAAAGTACTAGTCGGTAGAGATTTGAAAACGAAAAGAACTAGAACTGGTCCTCGCCCAAAAACACGAAAACAACGGACAAAGGATACCGATATTTTCATTTGCGAAAATTTGGAACCGGTTCCTCGAAGAAATAATATCGACGGTTCCAGTGACCGGCTAGGAACCGGTTCCTTTTAACCGGGACAGGAATATCGAGCATCTCTATGCCTGGCTATTGAAATCTGATCAGTTGACATGAAAATGCATTTTAAGCAGCATTTCGATTGTAAATGTTGGTTTCTCACAAGGGCGATACTCGTATCGCTCGTACTTAGAATATTTTCCACACTGATAAAAGATGCAAATATATAATAATTTTACTTATTTTGATTCTCTGGGTGAAATACCTATACAAATGTTGTCATATTTTGTTGCCCACACAGGTTTTAAAGCCCACGACATTTGAGTCCAGCGAGTTTACCGCTCCATCGAGGTACGGTTCTTTTTTCTTCTGCATATTTTTCGTAATTAATCATAAATGTTTTTCTTAACAGATAACAATACACCTTCTCTTTCTTATAAAATAAAACCAGTAGTCAAATCAACTATTTCGTTATGAATAAGCCCACTTTAAAAACGAAAACATCAAATTGTGAAAGAAAATCTTGACAGCAAAAAGTACCCACCCTACCCCAATTTCCTAACAATATTTTAAACTTTAATTCATAAAGTACTCGAACAGGACACCTCTCGCATTAAAATTAAGCACGAGTAAAACTGGTTGGTTTTTCCTCGCTCATGCAACATAGACTTTGGTACCTATACAACTATGCAAATAATACAAATACATGAGCAAATATGGCGTTAGGCTAAAGCGGCGACCACTAATTAATTGGAAATCATTACATTCCATCGTTATACTGACCACAGCGTCCATTTTGCATGGGAACACTCCAACAATTCATTATCAATTATGACCGCCCAAAATAGTACACGGATAAAACAGATGTTGCAGGACTTTTATGATTGTAGCACTCCCAGCAAAATTGATTTTTTTTTAATGCAACAAAAAAAACTTTATGTATGAAGGACTCAATAAAAAAAATGTCTGGAAAATTGCAACCCCAATACTCGGGAAAGTTATGTAGCGTACTGAAAAAGGGAGGGGAAGGAGAATGGAATATAGGTAACAGGGCTCTCAGTAAATTAATAAAACTAAGATATGAATGAATAGTGAATCAATAAAGCTGACGATCTGAAGAGAACTGCAGGTTTCGGATGGACGAGAATCGCCCAGGATCGGAAACCTGAAAAAATAGGGGAGACCTATGTTTGAATCTGGACGCCAGAGGGCTCTTGAAAAGGAAGAAGCAATTGTATATCTGATCCTATGTGTGTGTGAATAATGAAACACTTATATATTTATTTTCGGCTACTTCAAAACATAATATGATTACCTTTTCGTTACTAGTTTGCCACCTATTATTATATATTTAAAAAATATATATATACATGCATATACTGCATATCTAGGTATATAGATATAATTCTTTAAAAAAAATTTTTTTTTGTAAATTCCTACTTTGGGTATATGTCTATTGTCTGGCTTATTTAGTATTTTTTTCTGTTTCTATTTCTACTTTAGTTTGTATCTTTATTCTTTATCCAAATATCCTCACTTTTTACTGTATTTGTATGTAAAATGTTTCTAATTTTCATCTTCTAAAGATGCCCGTCATAAGGTGAAACCGGTCAGGTCTTAAATAAAAAAAATAGTGAAATAAAGTTAAAAAAATGGTATTATAAAATTATTGTGTAAAATGTATAATTTTGATTTCTTTCTCAAAAACATGTAAAATTGTCTCATCACTAATGAAATGTAAATTTCGCTTTTCCCAAAATGAGTTTTGTAAATCGTCGGGATTGCTATGTAGCAAGATTTAAAACATATTGTTTTAAAGATGTGACTAAGAATAAAATATAAAATTCTGTAAAAAATAAAAACTACCTTTGTAGAACAAACATTTATTTTCGTAGCACCAAAGGTTTACTTAATGCCCATACTTTTTACCGTGGGGGTAGGCTAAGTATCTTTACTTTGGTACTCACACCTCCCTTGGTTCATTCCAATTCATACATTGCTTTATACATACGCATCCGTTATTCCAACCCTTGACATGACTTGACTTAAGTACTTGACCGCGTCGTGTCTTCCTGGACTTATTTTTTCATCCACTTGCGCATTATATTTTCTCCCAATACCTCTTCCTTTTCTTATTTATTCGCACTAAGCATTTTTTTTTCTTCTACAACAACATCAATACGTATTTTTCAATCTTAGCACTCTAGCGCACTGAAAAGTCACGAGCTGCCCCTGGTTCAAGACATCAACGCATTCCTTCCTAAAACTTGTTCATTACGATTACACATTCCTTGCATATCATTTGGATGTCCACATTCGTACGTTTCTACCAATATATTGATGATATGAATTCTTGGTAACTTGGGAGAGATGACAAAGCCTTTCCAACGTAATACAAAATATTATGGTGGTATTCGGAATCTAGGGAAATTCTGAAAATATTTGTTTATTCGAAAAAAATCACTCGAGGGCAGAGAACATGACAAACAAAACAAATGCTATTTTATGTCCGCGCTTTGGTGTAATTTCGTTTTTGCGTTTGGCCATTTGACGATTTGAAATTTATTTTGTCTCTGTTATTTTTATTTTTCGTGCGTAAATTTATTTTCTTGAAAATGCTGCGGTTGTAGAATTACAAATTGAAATGAAAAATACTATCCATTTAAATAATTACTACACAAAAAAGAAAACAAAATAAATATTTGTATAAAAATCGTGGCCCTACCTCATTGTGGGACAATAATTCAGCAACACTGTTGTGTTTTCGAAAATAGTACGCTCCGTGAGAAACACATTGCGAAATACATCATCTACCAATCGAGAAAATTGAAAACTTCACTATCAGAAAATAGTAGAGTTTTCTTCCGTACCAGTACAAAACAAAGACGAAAAACAATCAATATTGTGACGTCATCACATTTCTATTTTCTTCGAGCTAGATTGTTATACCATACAAATGGCGGCGAATATCCAATATAATAACATCCATCCTTTCAATACAATAGTCACCCTTCTGCTGTTATTACAGCGAGGGTTGGTAATTGATTGGTGGTGCTTGCTGTCTCTCAATTGAATAACAGACAATTGGTTGTAATCAATTGTTGACACCCGACGTGTTTGACCGAGCTGTCAATTGTTTTGACACATGATTGGGATTGGAGGACGTTTGACTTTTTTTTGGATTCGAAATTATTTGTTTGAGTAGCAGGTTTCGGGTGAATTATATCAATTGTATGAACGGGAAAATAATTATAACTGTACAAACCAATCGACACGTACATAAAATCTATGAGCACAGGCTTAGTGAATCACACTGCCCACTTACTAAACTTAATCTACATATTTAAAATATTAACGATAACTACTTGACGAAAGAATTAAATTTATTAAAAGTTTCAGATGGAAGAATTATTTTTGACTTAATTTTCATTTATAAAAATGTCAATGGTATTATAGACAGCCCTGATTTATTGAACTTTATTTCGTTTTACAAACCAAAGAGAACTACTCGATTCAAATTTTTATTTAGCTGTAACAATAACATCAGGACTGAGTCTTTTAGATATTCGCTTATACCTAGATTGCATGCAGTGGGTAATACATACGCAGAGGTGGCTGATGTATTTAACTGCACGGAATGTAGATACAAGAAGGCTATAACATCATATTTATTTAATCAATAATCTTTTTTATGTATTCAAACACTATTTTCTACTACTCTACGACCATTCCTTATTAAATAAATAAATATGTGATTTACTACATGAATAATGTTCTTACCAATTTTAATTATTCTTCTTAATCATGTTCCGTTCCTTTCGGAGGTTGAACAACATCATTCACTACTGAACCCTCAAGAATGCAGCTAGCGTATAACATCGAATTATTGTCATGTTGCGTTTAAATTTGATTGACTGATAATAACGTTTATCAGTGATTAAACCTAGCGAAGGATGAAATTCAGGAATTTTATAAACAAGGGAGAAATGTCAAAATACACCCTCCATAATTAAAAAAAAAAAAATTTATGATTCAACAGAAACACAATAGTTAAAAAAAAAACGCTATTTGTAACAAAACTCGTATAACTTATAAAAAAAGATATTTAAGCAATTCTAACCAATTGGTACTAGATTTAATTAACTAGAAGGTATCGCCGGTATATAATAAGGATTTCAGTTGGTATTAAAATATTTAATAAAGAAACTAATTCAAAAATAATTCGTGTTTTAGTTAATGTAAAGTAGAATGCTTATATAATCGGAAACCACTGTGCGTTAATTGAATTTTAAACTACACAGACTACTATGCTCTCTGGGTATCCCCGAGGAGCCGGTGTCAGGTGATAAGTCAGCAAGTTAGTTAGCATCCTCATTATTAAGTTATACTGAGGTTCAGGCTAGCTAACGAACATTTCCTACTGTCCTCGGCTCTCTCGGGCCTGTACGCAATGCGTGAGTTGGAGCATCACCACCTATATAGAGGCCCAGATGTTGAACCAAGATGGCCGTCGTACTTGTTTAAACATAATTTTGAAACGGTGCTTCCTTTCACTAATAATGCCATAGAATATGACAATTCAAAATAAATTAGTAATATAATATAAAAAGTGTTCACTTTGACCAGTGATTTAGTCGTTTAGTGGACCAATGGTTTATTTGATAAATTTAAACCATAGCTCGACACACATAAGCCGTTCTTAAAATATTGAAAAAACTATCACAAAAATTTAAGAGATACTGTATTGAAGAAAAGTTACTGTAGTTTAAAAATAAAACAGAGGTGCACGAGCAAAACAGAACTCGAGTCAGTATGTAACTGCATTATGAACTTGCTAATCATCACGTCATTTCTCCACAGGCGTAGACAAATAATATGAAACGTCACAAAACTCTGTCTTGGCACACACTCCTTGCTTTATTCACATTAATTCCTACTCTTTTGTAATGCCGACTCTAAACACGACCCAAATTCAAGTATTTGCATCACTAACCATCAACACATAGCTGTCTAAATCTTGTACTATACTCGTACATCTAAAACTTAATGTAATTTTTTAAATTATTCTTTTCATCATCAGTTATATGAAAACAGGTAAAAGTTAAACAAAATACTTATGCATACTGCTTAAGGCGCCGCTGTAACTAGGCATTCATGCAGAAGGTATTGGTTGTAACCCCGTCCCTTCGTTTCCAACCGCCACTCATCGCGGTACTGAACCCAGCCAGTGGACGTAGGGGAGGCATTCGTTATAATTACAGCCTTACAGCCCCACGGCCCACGGGGTGAGGGCGGTGACGACCCTGGGGGCGGGGGACGAGGGCAATATAAGATACAGGACCCCGCAGTATTTCGCACGTTTACCCTTTCGAATGGGGCACTAATGCGTTTGAACTTTATGCATTTAGCTAAGTATGTAATTAATAAAATAATATATTATTTAGCGAGTAAAAATTTTACCACCAAAACCGGTTAGTTGGTGTCTAAATCATCAAGTCCCCACAAGTGTCTTGGGTTACATCATCTGCTAGCTAAGTCCTCCATCATTGTCAGATTATTTATAACCCTCGAATGTTAATCTTTATTTTTAAAAACATACACATATATATACAAAAATGTAAATATATAAATATATATATTTATATATATATATATATATATATATATATATATATATATATATATATATATATATATATATATATATATATATATATATTATATTATATTATATTATATTATTATATATATTATATATATATATATATATATATATATATATATATATATATATCGATGTTCTTTGTTGGTAGGTCATAAAAATAATTGTTGACATGAATAGATGTTGTTGACATGAATAACGTGTTGATGAAAATAATGTCATTAAATTTTAATTTTGATGATAAGTAGAAACTTATTTGGCGAAATACACGTATTTATTCATTCACGTCCGGCTTAATAAGGCTTTTTACAGAAAAAAAAAAAAATAAACTCATTGTGCACAAAATAACATCAGAAAGAAAAAATAGTATTGAATATCAGCCACATCCAGAGTTAAATAGTTACTAAATTTGAATTGAATAGATTATTCATTCATTGGTTAATAAGGCTTTTTTACAGCAGTTGAAAAAAAAACAATGTCCTGCAAAAAATAATGTACAAGAAAGAAAAAATAGTATTGATTATCAGCCACATCCAGAGTTAAATAGTTACTTCAATTGCTTTAGCTCTAATAGATGAAAAAAACTGTATTAAGGTATACTTATATTGTGATATTGACGAACTAAATATATCAAAAACATCAGATGTTGAATTCGTCGCATAGGAGTGTAATATTGCCAGGTTGAAGTAGAATTGTCACAATAATATGGTAGGTACAGTGTTGTAACTGTCCTGCCAGGAATTTGCTACACAAGAGGTGGTGAACGCGTGTGCGATAATGGATCAAACTAAAATGCAAATAAACCAATAACATTAATCAATAGATGGTCGCAACTGCCCGGTGCATTTAATCTCTCCTTCCGCACCATTTACCCGAGTGTCAAAAGGGTGTTAAAATCTGCCGGAAGCGCATGACCCGGAAGTGGTGAACGCGGGGCGATAATGGATCAAACAAAATGCAGGCTCTACCAAAACAGAGGAAAATGGAAGAAAAAAAATCACGGGTAAAGTTACTTGTTGTATACGCATTGCACATAATATGGTGATTGTTTTCAGTAATTCACCTTTAATTTTCGAATCGCCTTTTGATTCGTGAAAAAATAAAACCAGCATATTTCAACAAAACATTTTAATATCTGCATTAAAATTATTTTTAATCCTAGAAAAAATCATACTAAATGTTATACGTATTTCAAAATAATATTTGACTTTGATTTAATTTTCATTTAGATAATTATTAATTGTTTTATTGACTTACCTTCTCTGTTACAACTTATCCAGTTCAACATTCCTTGCCGTAGACTCAGGAACAATGAATTGCTGTTCCTCAATCAGCACTATACTAATTATGGGTATAATTCTGCAATGTCCAGAATGTCAAGACTTGTTAACTCAAACCATGGTCTTGAAATTTTTGGTAGCAGTCTAAATGATTTTTATCATTTTTTACGACTCTACCAAAACTTTGACTAGACCATGGTTTGAGTGTTCTATCTTATGATTATTTTGTCATCGCTTCATTTATTATTATGTATGTACTATTCTTTCTCTGATGCTCTTTTTTCCATTTCGTGTTTTATATGTCTTTTTTGTAATTAGACTTTAGTCCGTTAATTTATAAATAAATATTTGGAATTTATATAAGTTCATCAGGGTACGCTATGCATACTAAAACGTGTCGTATAAAAAGTTATTTTAATAAATGAAACAATATGATTAAGAAAAATACCTAGAACAGAATAGGGTGCGACTGAGAATTGAGCTCCCAATATCCCGTTATCCGGAAGAGCGCTTTAACCAATTCCGCCACCAATATTGAGTTTTTTTTAAAATTAAATTCGTATTTCTTATAAACCATCAATACAGTTCAACTTTTTTGTTGTTGTCTAAGCGATTCACGTATTTGAAAGCATAAGGCTTTTCGTGTTAAAAAAATGAGTTAGATCTAAAACGCACGTGCGATTCGCGCTGATTTCCACGTGGGCGTATAATTTGATAAATGGCCGTGCGCCCGTCAACGGCGGGAATCCGAATCCGGTCGATACTACTAATAATAATAATACAACGGCGGATGCGGATATTGCCGGCGAGAGTGACTTGCGAGATAGTTCGGGAAAATCACGCGGAAGCGGACGTGGCGCGAGGGAGAAACAATGCCGCACCGGAAGCTTGAGACGTCGATAGGGCTAAGAAGAAAACGATAACATTGGAAAGAAGTATATTAGTACCGACATTTGTTTTTGTCTTCTCACTCTTGTGATTTTTGTTGTTGTTAGTATTTAAATGGTGTTTAAAGATTTTTTTGTTTTACAGTGAATACCGCACACTGCTCCCAACCGTCTAGAGCCAGTGAGATTATGGCATCCCCAGTAAAGGAATCTTGTGAGGCAGAAGGTAGTGGGAAGGGAAAGGAGATGGGGAAAAATAAGGTTGGGAAGTACCTGGCTATTCATATCTGGTCACCAAACACGGCTGGAGCCATTTCAAGCAACGTTTCGATTCTGAATGGTGGTCTTTCACCAGGGCGATACTATGAGTATCTACCACTCTGGAAAAGATAATCTAAGTATCGCCTTAGTAAGAAACAACCATATGAGATTATTGCTTTTAATGGTTTCTGCCCTATTAAGTAATCGGATCTGAATAGCTATGCACTTTCTAACCTTCTCTCTTTCGTAAACTTCCACAACATCCTCACAGTTGTAGAGGATAAAGGCAGTTACGACTCTTACACAGTAATGCGTTAATTACATTGAAAGGTCCTCCATTAGAACACATGTCTCATATTTACTGTAGCTAGTAGAAAATGGATATTTTTACTATCCATTTATTTTATTTATTATTTTACTTAACTTTACATTTTTTGTTGTTGGTTGGTATAATTGCCCATCCCACTAGGCATAAGCCTGTGTTGGGATGGCAATTTGCAAAAGTGTATTTTTAGCTACATAGTAACATGTTAATATCCACAAAATATAGTACATACATAATAAAAATAAAAATAATACAAGTAAATGACAAATTTGAAGATATAGAATCTACATATTGAAAACTAAGTTAAACTTGGTTTTTAAGGGAGATATATTATTGCTTTTAAAGAAGCCTTTGGTTTTGTATGTTTCTGATGGTTTGTGATGTGTTTGTAACAGTTTACAAACGAAATTACTGCCTAACAATAAAACGAAATTAGCCTTAGCACTCAAAAATGGCACTAAACGTCACTTTGTAGGATTAAATTTCTATAAAATATTCGAATGCATTTTTAAACGTTTTACTTAAAAATCCAGTATGTATGCATTTCATAAAGAATTTAAAAGGTTACTATTTGAGGAATTGTTTTTACTGGAAACTTTAGACATTTTCATGACTACCCTTATAGAATTAACAGATAATTCATTTGTCGTATTGTTTTATTAGAAAGCCAAAAATATTTTTTTTGTTGTTGCTGACTCTTAATAAAAATCTCTCCGAAGCTTGATTAATTCATCGTACTTCTTCCGATTCTACTAATATTCAATCAATTCTTCAAACTCAGATACTCAGTGGTATTTTCGTACATATAATGCGAGTTTAGAAACTTTTATTAAAACGAACTATTTCTTAAAACTATTGACATCTTGGGGATATTCTTTGGTTTTGATAGAAATATAACATAACATAAATACGTGCAAATACTGATTTTTATCCTAAAACTGCTTGTACAAGATTCAGAGTCAACCGGATTACGTAAATTGAGCTTTAAGAAAAACGAAAGTGTAAAAAGATGAATTGGGATATTCAGTACTACACGAGGGTTTTCATCTAGTATCTCTTTCAAATGAATGAACCAACCTAATATGATGAATACCAAAAAGACATAAGTATTGCGTAATCGTCTGCCTCTTAAGAATCTTTAAACATTATAATACATTTTCGTCCGTCTAATATTATGTAAGTGAGGGTACTTAAACTTTTGTCAGCCGCCATTGAAAGCTGGTGCCTGAAAAGCTCGCACTATAAAAGTGTCGCGATAAAACGTTTATGTCATTTATATCTTTTTGTACGTCTTTCAATATAAATTTGGAATGGACGGAATCGTGTCAAGTCATCATATCCCGCAGATGACAAGTGCGGATTTATGGCGCCCGAATTCACCGATAACGTCTGATGTCGTTGGCCAAAGATCGAAAACCTTTCGTCTATAAAGTGAGATATTGATTTCAGTCGTTTTGCAAAATTTCATCACGTCTAATGTCACATAAAAGATCAAAGTGTTTCACTGATATTGTTACAGTATAATATAAGGTACATTGTTTTTGGATTCGCTTTACCAGATCGTGGTCGGTGCAGGATAACGATTTATTAAATCAATTTGTGTTTTAATTCAGTACGCATTGAATTATTCAATCAAACAAAAAGATAAGCAGATAGATACATCATTAATGTTCAAATATGGGGTAGTTTAGCACTGTTCGAGAAAAAAATCGGAAGGACAAGTACAGGTATTTTCGGTAAGTTTCTAGAACCGTAATTACCAATTGAAATAGGTCCTACTTAATATTTTCAAATTGGAATTCAATATAAAAATGCTTGTTAGGGATTTGAACGCAGGTATTTTCCGCTATTCGGGCGACTGTATAAAAATTGAGCTAACACAACAACCTCCAGACCCATCTCTCCGTTAAAATTTAATTATGTAATAATACTATATCAAGTTTCATCGGCTAGAGAAATGAAATAAATTATAAAATTACAATGGTAATTAAATCACGTTAAACCCCGCTGTTGATGAATAAGTAATTCCCGGTTCGTTGCAGACATTAACTTGTCGGAATTATTTACTTGTATGACGCTTCACGATACTAATTATTTATGTCAATAACCTATAAGGCGCCGAAGAGTTAAGGTCCAGTTTCGGGATATCAATATCACCCAGACTCTTCCATGTGTGACAGAAGATCATATCAGTTCTGTCCAGCCTGCGAGGGTTCCGGACCCCTACTAGCCCATACGACCGTCAGAATGATAACCATAAACGTGGTATAATACGGTCAGCGGGGGCCTGAGCGGGCGGTAGGCACTAGCAGGGGTGTCCGACACAGTGTATGTTATAGCGTGTACAGTCCGAGGGGGAGGGAAGGGTAGTAAAAAGGAAACGATTCCGAATGGCGGCATCAGACACCGCAGAAGTGTCAGATTTAGTGTCGGGAGATGATGGCCGCGTAAAAGCTTGCTTACACCGCCACTTTTAGATTGTTGTATTATAACAGTAAAGAAGTTGATTAACCCCTAGAGTTACGACGGAGCGATGCGAGATTTTAACACGGCAGATTGATACACAGTGAAACGATACCACATGATTTATTTTAATAATGGGAGCTTGAAGCTTTTTCAAATTATAAGAAAATAGTGGCAAAATCAATTTTAATAAGCTGTGCATATCTGTAGGTATAAGTGTAATGTTCTTCAATTGATTGTTTTTTTATCTTAAAAAAAAGTATCTGACAGGAAACGGCACAAATTTAATAACCTACACGAGAAAAATCTTTAAAAAAGTTGAGTATTTAGGATTACAAACTTGTAATGCGATGGCCGTTGTTATCCCGAAGAACGCCTTGCTGCCCGGAAGCGCCCTTTAAGTGATTCTTTACAAAACGGTGCAATAGATACCTTTAGTAAATTTATGATTATGTATCAAAGAAAGCTTCCCCATACTATCCCGTTTAATCCTAATTTTATAAAATCTACTAGATTTCGGAAGAGATTTTTTCTCCAATGACAACATTTTGGGTGATAAATGCAGTGCCGCGAAGCAAGGTAGACTTTCAACTGTCGGAAGAGATTACCTATTAATGATTTAATAAAACAAATTTGTAACTTTATTCCACTTTTATTGCTTTTTATTAATAAAAGTGGAATAAAGTTACAAATTTGTTTTATTAAATCATTAAAATGGAATTCCACCACGAATTAACAGTTTCAAAATTAGAAATAAGATTACCTATTATTATTATTTTACAATCATCCGATACAAATGTTTTGTTAATGAAAATTAGAGATTTGACTGGACCCCTTTAGCTGTGTGTAAGATTGAGTAACCAATAAGCCAGTCGGCTATCTTGTAGTCTAAGAAAATTGCGAACACACTCTAGAACTAGCCGCATGAGCGCGAAAATGAAGAAAAACAACAACAAAAAAACAATTCATATCACGGTTTTACACGCTTAAATAACACCAATTGAGACATTGTCATTTTGAAAACAAAATCTATATAACAAGTGATTACATGAATAATTAATGAATTGCAACACTCTGTTATATCAAAGCAAAAAAAAACCTAGTAAATCGCTTTATGGCTGAAAAGCGATATAAAACGGTTCCATTACGCCTACCAAAAAATATTGTTTGACTCAAGGATACAGTGAGATTAATACGGTCGTGAATCCTAGATATCCCTGAGGACGCGGGCGAGGATTTGCGATGTTTAAAATATATCGCCGATGACCTTGGACAAGAAACAAAGTAGAGCGAAACTATTGTATTGTTATTGTCCTCGTTAAATTTAAAGACTCGCTAGAGAATAGAATGTAAATTACATTAAAATTGAATAAATAATACAACCAGAAATGCAAACATGAAAAATAGTGACGGGTTCCACAAAAAAAAATCATGTGACTTATTTCACTGGGGTAATTTTAACCAAATATTAACTCGGCGGTGCTAGTGGGTAAAGCTAGAAAGTAACTGAAAGTCGGGCTAAATGTAATAATATATCTTTATTAAATTTTGCTTATCTGCCTAATGTAAGTAACATGGTAGTTCGTCTTAATACAGTGCCTTCATATATTGTGAGATCAATCCTCTTTTACGGGAATGCCAACATTAGATTCGATTCGAAGCTGAAACGCATTACATACCCACAGTTCGAGCTCTGTGGTATATATCTAACTATGTTGCAAAATTTGTTAACATTACGTTTAACGTCTTGAGTCCAAATTTGGAAGAAACACGTATCTAAGACTTTATTAAAAGCTTCCGCGGCAACGCCGCAAAGCTTCTCGAAGGTGATAAAAGTATTATATCATTTTAATGTTTATAGGTACTTACCAATTTCTTTTATAAGGGCTTAATCAAGAAATGGCAATTCTGAAAGTGCAAACAATGTAAACAATTTCCGATCTGTGTGAAATTCCAATGATTTTGTGCAGAAGACTTGAACATAAATAAAGGGATACCCACCTGAATTCGCAAATATTTCAGACGACGATGTATATGATTATATATTGTGTGAATATATGTTGAGCCCAAGAAACGAAAAACCGAGAATCACGCGTGGAATATAATCCGATTGACCGTCCTCAAATTGACACCTCATCAGTTTATGTCGTGTCAACGTTTAGGAGCCTGCGACATTTTATGCGACAGTTTTTATGACGAAATAACGATGGAGATCGCATCGTATTCTGCCTAATGGCCACTAATGAGGCTGTAAAAATCTTTTTTACGAAATACAAGATAAAAATCTTGCAAAAAGAAAGAACTCGGATTACTAATAAACTAAATTAAACATTGGTATATTATACTTTCAGTGTCGTATACTGAGATGATAAAAAATATGTATAAAGAGAAGAAAAATCAAAGCATCAATACAATAACGTTAGTGATCTCATTCAATAAGAAAAATGTGCTAAAAACAAATAATTATGGTGCTACAATACAAATTGACCATATAAACATTAAAATAACTAACAATTTTATGTGATACTGCACAAGAGTCTCTACTACCGAGGTCAGTGTAACTTTGGTATCCTAATTTAGGGAATGTGGTGAAGTTAAAAGAAGTGGAAGAGGAAAGTTGTGTAATACCTGACTATTCAGATCTGATCTTCTTCATTATTCTCGTAATGCGATATTTTACATGTACGTTAAAGAAATGATGGGAATGCAGTATTTCAACATCAATCAGGTCAGTAAATATTTAAGTGAAAACCATTTAATTTACCGTTGATTATTCTCCATACTCCATTATATTATTATATTACAGCATAGAAAAGCAACAAAAACTGATGGTAGTATTAGTGAGAATTATGCAAAATTTAAAAAGAAAAACACGGACAAAATTTCGCGCAAGTTTTTTGTTATCTGCATAATATGTTAGACATCTGAAGATAAAATAAATCCTATGGGGCGTCGCGGCGTCGGAATTTACGCGAGACTTTGGGAACTTTGACAGTTTTAAGTATTTTTCTTCCTCTGTGGGAAGGAAACGTATCATAAATAAAACGAAGCTCCGCTCCAGATACGTCTGGAGACTTTTCATCTTGACTACCTGCTACCTGCAAAGAAAAGAGAGATAACGTGTATTTATATATAATATCACACATAATTCAACTATGTAGGTATAGCAGTCAAGTTCAACAATCAAAATTGAACGAACGCTAATTTTAGCACTGAAGAACTACTCAATTCCATTGCACCGTCATTTTTGATGGAGCGTTCGCCCAACTCTGGTAGAGATTATTAGTTACCTGAAAGTAACAATTTTAATTATCTATTTGACGTATTGTTTATATTTTCTTATCGTGTTTAATGAGACTTTATTCAAATTAATTTCAGAACACAAAAACGAAGAGCCTTTAATTTTGTGTTGCTCATTTATAAATAAAGTAGATACCTAATGATTTTTACTGTGGTTCAATTATGATTTCATTTGTACAGACGACATTTAAACTGGAAAAAAAAATTCAGCCAGTGCGAGAAAAACGGCCTTCGTTGATATCTAATTACTCCGCAATATTTTTAATATTAAATTTGATACATGGTTATTAATTGCCACTAACGAACAGAACACGTTTTTGGTAGTTGCCAACGCTATTTATTTAGGCTACATTATTTAACTTTTCACGTTTTATTGCTGTTTTTGAAGTGAGAAACATATTTTATATTGATCACAGTGAAGCATGAAGTTCTTAAAAGTTACAACAAAAACATTGATTAATTCATTAAATTTTAAAAACACCCTTTTTACAAAAAAATAATTAAAGTACCTAAACTCCATTCCATGACTAGTACAGTTCCTCTATAAAAACATTGGCAGTGAAAAGTGATTTGACAGGATTAATCTCGATTTAAAAGCACAGAAGAGATAAGTCATACTTAATAACGACTTAATTCGACGGCCTCCGTAGTCGAGTGGTAAGACGCTCGAACACGAATCCAGAGGTCGCGGGTTCAAGCTCGGCGTGCGCAAATAAATTTTATTTAATGAATATGTGTCATAACACATTTAATTCTTGTAATAATATATAGTATATTTGCGGCACGTTCCAGAGTGGTAGATACTCTAAGTATCGCCCTGGTGAAAGACCACCATTCAGAATTGAAACGTTGCTTGAAATGGCTTTAGCCGTGTTTGGTTACCAGATCTGAATAGCCAGATACTTCCCAACCTTCCCCTTCCCCATCTCCTTCCTCTCCCTACTACCTTCAGCCTCAAAACATACCCCTATTAGGGATGCCATAGTCTCACTGGCTCTAGACGGTTGGGAGCAGTTGAGACTCTTGTGCGGTATTCATGCGGTGTGCATGAAAAAAAAAAAAAAATTACGATTCATTCATAGTTTTTATCAGATAGTAAAAAATCTGCTAAAAGTGGTAAAAGTAAAGTTATATTTGCGATCATTTTAATAATTCGTAAGAATCGTAATTCGGAAGAGCCCGGAACGCAAGACAGAGAGAAGCCAAGTAAGGCACGATAGTCCTCACGAGCGAGAGCTTTCGGGACGAGAGGTTTAAATATTTCAGCTGAATTGCCTAGAAGATGGTTAGGAGGTAGTAAACGAAATCAAAGCAGCGGTGGTAGATACTCCACTTTCTCGTGTGGCTTTTAATTCTAATAATCTAAGCTTGGTTCAATTACAATGTGCCCTAATTTTATTAATTACCAGCTTAACTAATTGGCTTTGCCCAAGAGAGTAACATATATGAAATAAATAACTCGGCATCTTGCCTTATTTTTGAACAGTCAATGGACGTTTCAAAACCACATAGCTCACGAGAGAAATTACGTCGTAAACTAAAAACGGTGGTTTGTTACAACTAAGTATACAAAGTTCATGACACCAGAGTTCACTTTTCGAACTCCTCATTAAACAAATACATGTTCTGTCTAATAAAAACACTCATAATAATACTTGTAACAATTTATTCAAAGTATTATTGGCGAGTTTCAGGATTTGCAGCCCTTATGAAAACCAGGGTAGCAGGAATGCGGGAAAGGATTTACAACTCCAGAAATGACCTCATCATGAAATCCCATCAGATCCCGAATTCAAGCATAGAAGCGCATTGGAGTATATTATTGGCCCCATCAATCTTAACGCTGCCAGGATGGACTCCGTCTTGATGGCGTTTTGCAGAAATGAGGCCTAATATCCTCCATTAATATTTTTTTACTTGTATTATTTAATTATATTTTTTTTTTTTATTTTCTCATGTATTTCTGTTCATTTTTATTTGTTAATATTATTTTTTTGATATCAATTATGGAAAATATTGCATTGCGCTACTCCTGCATACCTTCCGGAATAAAACATTATTATTATTATTATTTGCGACTGAATGAAGCGTGCAATCAGTAATCAGATATAAACTCGCATGTAATGCAATAAAAACCAAATTAATATTTGATTATCTAAAGAGACGCAAAAATGATAAAAACAGATTTTTTTGTATGCTAAAGGAAATGAAAATATTACATTTAGTATAGATACACCAGAAACTCTCGTTTACCTTTCATTTCCGCACACGGGAAAGCAAAAAGAATGTGTGGAAAAAATATTTTTGTAACATCCTAGTATTTCAGGTTTTATTCGGCGTTTACGCGGGCCGGGAAATAAACAAGGTAATAACCGTAATATTTGGTGTAAAAAACTGCTAAATCTCGGTGCGAAACCTTTTCACTTGATGTAAGTTCCAAATTTAAATCACAACAATCACAGCGAGGTGATGTAGTACCTACACCGCAGATAAACTAAATTTAGTCCGACATGACCATGAGAGATCGTTTTTAAAAGAAAAAAATCTTATTTACATAAATCCAATAATGTTTTTATGTTAATTCGAATGATTTGCACGAGTTACAGAGCCAATAAAGTTTTGCGTATCTTCACCTAAATTTCAACCTTCTTTGAATAAAAACAAAGGTTAAAAAGAAAATTGAATTAACTTTAAAGCTTTTATGCTTATTATTTTTATATCATTTTTTGAAATAATATCAATAATCTTCAACGTAAATACGGAACAGAAAAAATACGGTCGAGACCGAGACTCGAACTCGGAACCTCTACTCTATCCGGGAGTAACTATAATAATATAGTTTTAGTTCTCAAAATGCATTACTTTCGTTGTCAAATTAATTATTTTTAATTTAAATAAAAAATATTTTTGTTTTAAGCCACTTTATTTATACACATATAACAATTCGACCGGTTTCGGTTAATTCAGGAACGTATATATATAAACTAATATTAAAATATATTAGTTACTTTGTACATTTAAGTTTACAAGTATCTAATTATTTCATTTTCTTTTTGACTAATAATATTTTAACTTAAACACTACTTATTATTTTGGTTTACATGCATTTTAAATAATTTTTACAGGCTTTTTTAAATTTATTGAAAGGCATAATTTTGATGGTTTCCGGCAGCGCATTATACGATTTCATTCCTTTATATAGTAAGCTGTTTTTGGGTGTTGGCTTTATTCTTTTCTGGTAGTCTAATTTCTTTGCATGCCCTTGTATTATACTTGTGAATATCAACATTGTAGATAATTTTGTCAGAAAAATACTCTGGTAACAAGTTGTTCTTCATTTTATGTATAAACATCAATGTGTTCAATGTCAGCATCTGTTAAACTGTCAGCCAATTTAGTTCCTCTGACATTTTAACTACTTTTGAGTATCTATTTCGCCCAAGTATAATTCTCATTGCTCTATTTTGGAGAATTTGAAACCTGTTTTGTTCTTTGTCGTTACACAAGAAAAGAATCGTTGAACAGTAATAAAAATGTGGAGCAATAATGGAGTTGTATATGGTAATTGCTGTTTTTCTGGAATTTTTTTGCCGAATTCTTCCCAAAAAAGAAATCATCCTCCCAATTTTCTTCTGTGTGTAGTCAGCATGTTTGCTAAAGGTTAGTTTGCATCCAATATAACTCCTAAGTATTTCATATCACTTACATTTTCAATAATGTCACCATCAATTATGGCACCAAAAAAAAAGCTATTGGTCGATCTACAAGTCAAGCGAGAAAGATAAAGGCATCACAAGCTTCAGAAACAGAGGAGGGAAGGAAAAAAACTTACAACCGATCGAGTTAGAACATCTCAAGCCCGTTTTTTTGAGACAGACGAGAAAAGGCAGGAAAGAATGAAATAATTTGATGTGTTTTTTTTTCATTTCAAATCTGATTCGCAGTGGAAAATGAAGAAGTAAGAATTCGAATGGGATATTTTATCATTGGGATGCGTGGCAGAAGTATAATTTATTTGAAAAAATATTTATTAAAACTTGTAGCATTTATGATATTTTTAATTATCTTTAAAAAAAAGAGCCTGGTTTCGTTTAAAAGTCTTTTTGAATTTATTTTGAATGATATGCAAGCCAATTTGGGAATTGTGGCGTTGGAAAGCATGCCAGGTAGTCGCTAGTAATTAATATTGAAAAAAAATCAAATAAAATTTCTGCCCTAAATAAAACACAGTAAGAGAAAAGAAGCGGAGGCACAGGAACATCCGAGAAAACGTTATTTGTAGTCTGTTTCTGTTTGTCAGTATTTTAATGGACGGTGCTTGGCAGGACTAGCGTCATTGCTTCATTCGGTTTGCACAAGGGTCGTTTGTATGACTTGTTCTCAACTAGGCACATGATCGTTTTGAAGCGGACGATTTTGCATTCGTTGAGTAGGTCCAAGTTTTAAGGCAAGCTAAGCAATCTTCACACGATAAGGTTGTCCAATCTTTGATGTCTTCCCGGTGCTTTGTTTCCAGGATAAATCTAAGAAACTCAAAATAGTCACCTCTTCTAACTTACTTAACCTTTCCTAGACACAAAATTACAAAATAATTAAGTTTATCGATTAAATCTAACGATGTTATTTATAATTACCATATTGTTCACACGGGCAAAGTGTAATCTGTTATGTCACCGCGGCGATATTATGCAAATTTGTGTAAGAAAATAGGCGCCATCTATGTGTTACGTATTGACTTATTAGTAGTTAGGCGAGTCGATAATAATTTATTCAAACACTCTGTGTTTAGACTAAGCTCAAAGAGGATCTAGAATAATAACAACTTAAGTCAATTAAAATATTTTGTCGGGTGGGATTAATGACACGATATGTCTTTCACCGTTCTTTCATCTATTTATTTATTTTACATATATAAATGGTACAGCATATGTGCCATTGACATATAGGTGTGAAGTAAAAGAAGTACAATACAATAAGTTAGTGAGAAGGGTACCTATGCACACAAAAATAATACGAAATACGGAGAAATATAAAGGTAACGATTATTGAAGTAATTTAAAAAAATAAAACAATTACTTTGTATTACACCACTTTATTTTTGTATTGATGCCGACTAAGTTTTGCTACCAACGTAGCTTCATCGGAGCAGTATAATACTAATTATGTATAGGTAATGGATATTACAATGGTTTACATACATTTATTACAGGTAGAATGAGTGGGAAGGATCATTATCAACTGGGAACATTTATAGTACAGGGCTTTTGTTTAAATTTATTTGATTGTCGATGATTTAACTACAATTATGTATGGCTTTCCTTATCTCTAAAGCTTCTGAATTATATAGTCTATTACCTGTTTCATTTTTGATGTGGTAGACTGATGCCTGTGTTGTAAAAAAAGTATGATCTTTGGTGGTTAGCAAATTCTAAGAAACCGTTACATTTATGACATCTTAAGTATTATTTGAATATTAATGTTACATGCTGTCTAACCTACATAAAAAAGCGGGGAAATCGTTACATTTAAGAAAATAGATGCCAGTAAGGCTTATTTTGTCATTTTTATATTTATTGTTAATTGAAAGTATAAGTTATACTATTGTTAGTATAAAAATTTGCAGTCAAATCGTAAGCCCAAGCGAGTTATATGTGATTTCTGCGAGAGCGAATATCTAACAAAGAAATGTTTTTTGGACTGTATTTTTTGAAAATTTCCGAAACAAGCTCAATCGATTTTCGACATTTAGCTCCGAAAATCATTAAAATAGGAAAATCTTACTCTCATGCAAAAACGTTATATTAGAGGATTTTAACATGTTAAATAAATAAACCTTTTGACGTAGTATCCACCTACTTACTATTGTACAGCGTTTAGTTGCGTACTGACATTGATAAAGGCGGTGTTTGTATTCATTCACGATTGTTACAATCACTGTTATTTTTTGTTAAATCTATTAAACATGAAAAATGACGAATCCCAACAAACGTCGCCTGCAAGAGAGTTTCTACCTACAACTAGAATATTATGAGTATAGATTAAGTCGTTATCACGTAATTTTTTTGTTTGTTTAAAAATAACGTGTTACGTCTCTGCAATTATTTTATTTTAAAGATGGGAGAAAAACTTGAAACCGTAGAATTCTGAGCCAACCTCGTGTTAATTTATATGAATTTCTAACAGAAACTATTGGGGCCATTGACACCTCAAAAGTTTAGACAGCACGAATGACTGTCGTATATCAGCATCAGGAACTAAGAGAATGATCATTAAGATTAAACCCTCGACGAGAAAACCTTAAGCGGTGAGAATCTTGGCTCTGAGCCCAGAGATCGTGGGCCCGAAATTTAGCGCGGAAAAAAAACATTAGAGTTATATAAGTTTTTTCAGATGTAGGAATCAAAGTGTTTTTGTACATTGTTACGTGGAATAGTAACCGGAACAAACAGAACATGATAAATAAGGTTAGGTTAGGTTGGTTGTTTCATGGAATCACGTGGAAGATAATTACACTACCGGTGAGCGACCACCACTATGTTTAGAGATCAGATCTGAAAAGCGAGGTAAAAATAAAATATACCTGGCGGAAACTGAAAACATATTTCTTCACGAGCCATACAAAGTCCAGGTAGGGACATAGGTCTGCCTCAAATGTCTACAGATTTGCTGTTCATCCAATATTATTTTTTAAAAAGGATACCAGTTTCACTAGCTCTTTCGGTCGAGAGATTGAAGGTCAATTTTCAAAACCAAAAACATATTCCTTTGCAATTAGCGGCTGTGGGTGTGAATATATTTATGTTTTTTTTAATTTTTATTTCATGTTAGACTAATCACAGGTCAACAATGTCGAGAACATAAAGCATTCTAAAAATAAATAAGAGGGAAAAGATTACTTGTAAATTGAGTTGTTTGAGCGACTAGTTGAAAGATTAGCTCGGTTTTATGTCATTTTTGTTAAAAGTTTATAGAAAGGTTTTAGCTATTACACACTGAAATTGCCCATTATTAAATAACACAAAGGACCACACATAAAAAAAAACTTCGACACGGTAAGGTTTTTTAAAAGTGCACAATATTTAGCTTTAAAAAATATTTCCTCAAGAATTCCAACAAAATTCAATATAAATCCATAATGAACTAACGGAACTCTTTCGTCGCTGAATGAATAATACACGCCGTAGAAAAAATAAAAATTAATTAAAAATCATGTCTTGTAACATTATTTTTTTTATTTTAAATATTTCTCATCAATTCATCCGTTCGACAGTGCATATAGTAAAGGAAAGCTTTTGCGTTTGACTTGTTCCCTTTGTCGTATTTCCTTCACGAATCCAGCAAAGTGTTGCAATATTTTCACTTTGAAAGAAAATAACGAAAGGAAAGTATGCAATTCGCGTTCCCGAGGCAGTCGCATAAATCAGAGAGCAATTCCTTGAACACGACAAAATGATAAAATGGAGACGTAAGTTTTTTGACAAGTATTTAATGGTCCATTTGGTGCACATCCTTTCGGTTATAAATGGAGTATGAACATGGAAAATTGTAAGATATTATCGCGGTTAAAAATATCTACAGTGTAGCACTACTTACCACCCTGGTCTTGCAAATGGTAGATTTCTGTTTTAGTTTGATATGAGTGTACTTCTCCCTACCTGCAGATTTACTTGCCGCTGCAGTACCTCGGAAGAGTAGCCTAGTAGTTAAGTGACCAAGTAGATTTATTTTTAGCAGATAGACGTTATTAAAATTAATCTACAGCATATACTATTGTGATGCGGTATTTTTACACTAACTCCGCACAGAAGGACTTAAGAGAAATTACTTCTCTTAAGGTCTATGTCATCTTTGGGGATGCTGTATGGATGGTATTTTTGAGGAAAGGTAGGAGTGAACCAGGGTTTTGAAGGGGCCCTTGATTTAATAAGAAGGAAAAACAAAGGTTGGCAAATTAGTTCACAGCTGAGTTGTTGAATACAAGAACGAGTCGAAGAAGCGACCCGTTCTTATGTCAACCGCGTACAAATGTTAGGCGAGCGTTTGGCGAATTTATTCTATTGTTCTTTCGAAATACCGGTAGAAAAAATACAGTATTCCCACCTGACTTCTGTACTACGAAGATTGCAATCCTTTTTGTTATATACACAGTAGGTACTTATAGTCGCCCACGGTTTTGATGTACAAAGAGATGTGTTGTTATGTGGAAAAGATTTTGTTTGAAATTTACACGGTAAAGGAGAAAATCTCTTGAGAGCATAACAGATATGGCTCTTTCCTGTCTCGCCATATCTTCAATGCCCTTCAGGTTGCCGGTGTGTGGTGTCTCATGTATTTTAGGCTTGGAGCAACTACTATTTTACACAAAAACATAAAATTACCAAAGTTTTACAGATAACTTCAGATCACCTTTCTTAAAAATGGGTAAAAAAATATTACAAAATAATAACCACTGTATAATAAACTGTAGGATAAAGCCATCTTCAGGCCGCTTCCACGTGTCTCAACTCTTTGCTTTGTGCTACCACCGAAATTGTTAAATTTACGAATATGTGCCCTTTATGGCGACCGAGCGCCCTTTTAGGTTCACTAAATTCGGAGATTTATCAATCGATCGACCATCTTTCGAGCGATATCCCCAAACGTTGCCGTTTTTTTGGTGATTTCACTGTCTGTTCCTTTTTAATATTTCTTAGTTAAATCGATTCTTTTTCGATCTCTTTGATAATGCCTATAAATCCTAACATGCATCGTTAATTTAAGTTAATGGAACTCTCTCGTATTAAGTAAGTGATCATATTCTGCATACATATGTATGCGTTGATTTTCATTAATAAGTCCATGGTATTCTAAAACATCATGAAAAAAAATCGCGTTCTTTAAAAATCTTAGCCAACAATCTCGTGAACACATAAATTCAACATTAAAGAAATATACCGTTCGTGTAGAAATGGAACAAATAAATACCAGTGCAAATGGTCCGGTCGCCTAACGAAGTGAATTGGGTGTCCCAGAGGAGATGTTAACTGCAAGTTCTAGAGAAGTTGCAGCCAAATCTCTTCACGGCAACCAGCGGTACAGAATAAACAAGATTGGTCCAAGTCCTACTTATAGTAATAATTAGCTAACTTATATAGCGCCATTTTTTTATGAAATATCACCTTAAGAGCAAATAATACGTGTGACACTGTTGTGTTGTGTATTAAACTGTTGATAAAATTTAAAAACCGCCACGAGAAGAAAAAATATTTTTGTCATCATTCATATATAAAATAACAAGCAAAATACAGACAGTCGCCGTCGCGTAATAGTTACTGCTGTAAATACGAATGACTGTGCCGGAGGAACGATAAATTTTTCGGTGTGTAAATTGGTGCGCATTTGACTCGGGCAAGAGATTGCGGTTCGGTTGCATTTGAAGTGGGAAAATATGGCAGTAACATTTTAATTAGATTATATGTTAGGCACATACTATGGACGCTGATATCTTAAATGGTGGCATAAACGGGATTCTCTAAAACTAAGGTCTAGAACCAAGTACCAGAAGTTAGCATTTACTTGTAAGGAGATTTAACATCCGCTCGCTCACTTTTTAAAGATATACTATTTATCGAAAATGTTTAGTTCGGTACACAATGGTATTGACGGTCATCTTAGAAAACTGTCACAAAACTTGTCACAAGTAGTAAAACTAGTTTTAAACCAAAACGCACAGAAACAGCCCGAAAAAAGGCTGTTGGATCCGAAGCTGCGATAAAACACTCGGTGTTTTCAGCTTCAGATGAATTTGGAAAATATTGGACTGTAAAACTATAAACTATACTACTTGATGGAAGTGTCTAATTATGGATGTGGAAAGATTATTGGAAATGAAAAGAAAATGGGAAACCATTAACTCACCGATGTAGTTAAAGTTCCTGATCATTCTTAGACATTGTATTATTAACGAACACAAATCTCAACAAAACACCACACTTAGTATTATATTACTTGAAGAACAACAACAAACCGAGGACCAAGCGAGACAACGAACAACACGAAACACGTTTTTTCACATAACTCATCTGTTTTTATGGTCAATTGTTTTCGAACACAGTGTTGTTGAATAAGAAAATCGAATAGCGAAATGGCGGGACAAATTATCACTTTAAAATCCAACAAATGGGTTCACTTATTTCACCTTCTTGTTAAATTTGACTTTTCAACAATGTCCCTTAACAGCTATTGAATGTCAACTACCTTTTCGTATTTTATAGCGAAGGGCTCATCTGTGTGCTCTACTTCAACTAATGTAACACTGCACTGCGCTTTTGCACGGAGAAATGCATTATTTAGACTCGAAGCAACGAAAAAAGTTCCTTGCTCCGGGCAAAAGGTGCGGAAAGTAGATATCTTCATCTGAAAAGGATTCACTAAAACTACTAAAGTAAACTGTTCCGTGATTTAAAACGGCTATTTCGGAAAGAGAGCAACAAAGTTGGTAATCAAAACGAACAAAACTATAAAACCTGGGTTATGTCAAACGGTTCGTCCACACGGCGAATACGCTGCTTTGTCAATATCTATATATACGAATATATGATTTGGACAATGCGTGTATGCATGGACGCGCACTTGCTTTAAAATATCACAAAACTGCGCTAGGTAAATGCAATGTTTAAGAAATATTATTATTAATGCAAAGCAACAGATGTTTTGATAAAAGCAGCGCATTCGCCACACGGACGACCCGCTTTGAAATAGCTCAGGTCTTAAATATTACACTTTTTAAAGGTTCATATTGATCTTTGAGCACGTGTTGATTTGAACTATTGGTGAATAAAGTACATTTCTAAATGAAAAAATTCTTTGGTTTATTTTGTGAGAAGAGACAGTAAACTCAATTTTTGTTTTTGACATTCATTCGAGTAATCTTCTCCAAAGGTTATATATTCTTCTTATGTCGTTCCCTCAAAGCAGAGTATCTTGACCCGCCACATAAATTGCAGGGTACTCTACTCCTCGAGGTCCTGCACTTCCTTCCTCTATGGAACTCCTGTCCTCCACTAACCCAGTGACCACAATTTTGATAGGATTTCGGTTTGGTGAGCGATCTCTCCAAAGTACGATTTTCTCAGGATACGTTGTAGGCAAACGATAAACAATCTGTTTTGATGCCTCGCTCTCCTAGAATTCATTTAGATTTCAGATTGGCACGACTGGCTGTCCATGGCCATTCCGAGTGTTCACCGAACTTTTCTCTATTAATTATTAAGTAATGACATACTATCCGGCTTCAACATTAATCTTTCTTTTCGAAAAAAAAGTCACGATGCCAGAGCTATTCCCTAGTGTTTTAAAGATTTTTCTGCTTCAGACGTCACACGAAGAGTTATCTGATTTATAGTCAAGATATATGTGATCATGCCTCTGTACAAAGGTAAAGGGTCACGCATGGAATGTGGGAACCATAGGGCTATAAGCTTACTAAGTTCAGTTGGCAAGCTGTATGGTAGAATATTGATTGAAAGGGTAAGAATGAAAACAAAAGACAAAATTTGGGACATTCAAGGTGCTTTCATGAGTGGAAGGGGTGCATGGATCAAATTTTCTCATTGCGGATGCTTACAGAGAAGTTTTGGCAAAAACCAGAAACTTTTCTGTGCTTTTGTCGATTTGCAAAAGGCGTATGATCGAGTTGATAGGGACAAATTGTGGAAGGTATTATCCATGTATGGAGTTAACATAAATCTTATACAGGCAATCGCGTCCTTGTACGAGGGAAGCGTTGCATGTGTTAGAGTGAACGGTGATTTTACGAAGTGGTTTAACATCACAAAAGGTGTAAAACAAGGCTGTGTAATGTCACCCAATTTGTACATGGATAATTGTATGCAAGAATTGAAAGGTGTGGGCTTGGGCGCGAAATGAACAATGTGAAAGTATGTTGCCTATTGTATGCGGATGATGCGGTGCTGATTGCTGACAATATGGAAGATCTGTTTCTCGTGTCTAGGATGAACCAAGTATGTGCAAAATGAGTTGATGATGAACAAGTAAGTCCAAAGTGATGGTGTGTTTGAAAGAGAGAGTACGAGAACAGCGTGCAATATAGTTGTGAATGATGAATACTTGGAGCAAGTGGATGAGTTCGTGTATTTAGGAAGTATGTTTACGAGAGACGATAAGGATATTGAAAGAAGGGTGAATGCAGGAAACTCCATTAATGAGAAGCAAATAAGAAATTGTCCAAAGAAGCGAAGCTAGCAGTCCACAATGGAGTGCTTATACCAACCCCTGATGTATGGCAGTGAGGCATGGAACTGGCAGAGGAAGGATGAAAGTAGACTGAATGCTGTGGAAATGAGATCTTTGAGACGGATGTGCGGTAAAACCATGTATGACCGTATTACAAATGTGGATATCCGGAAAGAATGCAAGGCTGATGTGAGCGTAATGGATAGGATTAAGAAAGGGACGCTTAGATGGTTTGGGCATGTAGAGCGAATGAACGAAGAAAGGAGTGTGAAAAGAATATATGATGCGAAAGTGAATGGAAGAAGAAGTCGAGGACGCCCGAGAAAGACATGGCACGATCAAATTTGAATCGGGTCGTGTGAAGAGTCAGAATAACAGAAGAGTATGTATGAGACGATGTATGAATGTAAATGAAGCAAGAAGTGTGTGCCAAGACATACCCCTTGCGGGGAAACGGCGTGATGGTTAGTTAGTTAGTTAGTCAAGATATGGGTGAAAATAAAACTAAAATCTAAACACCACCATCTTACGGTTTTAGATATACGAATAGAAGTAAAATATATGGCTCGAAGTTTATTTAGATGTAATTGTTCTAATAACTGAACACCCCGCTTCTTGATTACGCCAAAAGGATTATTCCAAAATGTTCCACTTAGGAGTAATTCAAATCCTAGATATCAGCTGCATTCAGTTCGGTAGATTTACAGATTTGGAGGCTGGAGTAAGTCGAGTAATTACCAGGCGCTAGATGAGGGATTAGCCAAACAAACAATTCCCCAACTGCCATTTTAGGTGCCGTAATGGCGCCTGTAATTAGCGGTAATCGGTCACGTTGCCAGGCGACAATTTTAGAGCCAAGAAGTATGAAATCCCTGAAAATGAATACATTTTAAAGATTATCATAGGTATACATAGCAGAGGTAGACATCATTTGTCAAGTGCACACACAACTATTTTTTGTCTAGAGTTTGGATCCAAACAAATTGAAACGCCTTATCCTAAGGTTTTATTTCTATAATATGTTAAACAATATTACGTAACATCAAGTAACGTCTTATCATTGCTAAGATACGGCAAATGATAACATTTATATAAAGCCGGACACATTTTCCACATTTTATTCACATTAATATATGGGTACATTGTTTTAGCCATTGTGCTATTTTTAATGAATGAAAAATAAATTGAAGAAATGTAATTTCCGGTAGATATCTTCTTGGAGTTATATGTGTCAGGTTAACTCACGACGCGCAGTTCGACAGAAGAATCGGTGTTCCATGTGTCACGACGCGCAATTTGACAGAAAAAGAAGTCGGGGACGAATTAGGAAGACAACGCGATCAAATGAATCAAATACTTGGGACGGGTCATGTCAAGAGTTGGAATAGTATTTTGAGTATGACATGGATTAGGCAATAAGCACAGTATTGCGTAGAGTTTTAAAAAATCTTCATTATCCCTGCTGTGTAAATTCTATATGGCGTTAGGGTTAGTTAAGACAGTTTTCATGAGTGACGATAAAATCGTAAACATAAAGGTAAACGTATTATTAAACATAAAGTTAAAACTTTTTGTTTACGTCTTTAACCCCAAAACACAGTTTTTCTTTTAATATCTAATCTAGCACAGCGCGTAACCGAGTTATTCAGGTTCATGAAAATCGCTTTTTCAGACGTTGTTGAGAAAGGTGAGAAACTACAATACAGGGAAGGGAGAAAAAGAAGAAGAAAAACTTCGTAGAGCGAGAGTATATTAAGTTAGTTCACTAACTAATATCAGCTTCAATATTCTGGAAGCATGTTTACCGCCAGAAGAGCGTGGAAAGATTCAATTTTGCTTTAATAACACAGTACGAGGGCGGGGTGGGTGTAGATCTAGGGAATCTCAGCTACCTATATCACTATAGACTCAGCGTCTCATAATTACATGTGGTAGTCTGGAGAAGATTGGCAGGGAGGATTATATACTGACTACCTGCGATAGTGGAGAGACCTCCGCGTAGTAGAGATTACGAGATAAAACATTGTATCTGGTTACAGACCCGACTCCTGTGGAAATACAGACATATGTTGAAACTAAATAGCGGCGGGTATAATGAATGGTTAAATTCCTTAAATGATTATTTTAATACAATGATTGATGAAGAAAAAAAAACACATTGTTCCACTAATTCATTTAAGAGCAGATTTTATCAACCAAGAGATCTGCTTCACCTATCGATCTAAACACTCCTTGGTCGATGGCTTCACCCCGCTACGGGATCTTCTTGGTGCTAGGATATTAATAACATCTGGACCAAGGGTAAAAATTCATCTAAATTACATTATTTCACAATGTGCAAAATATATTTAGTATACGAGTATAGTAATAGCAACATAAAATTATATATTATTGAAATTCAGATATAAGGAAGTTGAGTGAAAAATATTATGCCTTAGAAAAAATGTGCATGTAGATCAAAAAACACCGATTCTGAATATATATATTTCCATATAATTATTCTTAGAATTAATAAATGCTTTTTGAAAATTGGTTAAAACGCCATAAAATATAAACGCTTCATGATTAGTCGAACGAACTCCTACGTCAATGTACCGTTTACGTACGAAGTGATGCCGCCTTTATGGCGTTACACCATTGTTTTACGTAAAACTGCATTTCTTGGAACGATGACGAATTGCAGAAATGCTTGTATTTTTACACATCAGTACGATGCAATACTAATATGTATTATCTCCTGACATTTTAGAAGGTTTTGTTAATTTAAAAGCGGTAAAATTGAAGAAAAAACACAAGCTAACAAAATACGTGACTGGAAGCTGGATAACGACAGTTTGAGATGTCAAAGATAAATACCGTGTAAAGCGCTGTTTTTTGGCGGGATATACAAAAAATCCAACGGTAAAATTCAATTTTCGTATGATATTTTGATATTTAAAAAATTATAAAAAATCCCAATTAAGTTAGACGGTTAAAATTAATAAAACAATGAACTGGAATTCCTTGTGGAATATTTTCTAAAAATCCTAACAAATTGCCCTTCTGACGGTACGGATGACATCACCCCCGCCCCCCCTGCATTCTACCTCACAGATACTGCCGTTTTGGCCACATTTGAAAAATTCAAACTTTGAGAATGAATTTAACTAGAAAAACGAACTTTAAAAAAATGGACTCAAACTGAATCAAAGATGCTTATTTAAAAAATATGTATATTAATAATCAACAACACAAACATGAAACAGAAAAGCCAGAAAAAAGTCAGTGATCTTGATTATTGAAATTATTTTAATTTGTAATTAAAAATAAAATTTAACTTTTATTACCCAATAACAGACAGGATACATAAATAAAGTATAATTTTTATATGACATCACACAAGAGTTCTACTGTCCGGAGCCGGGGTAGATGAAGTTTATGAAGTAGTTTCTGATTCAGATTTGGTAACTAAACATAGATGACGCAATTTTAATCATTTTTTTCGACACTGAATTGTAAACTCTCAGGGCGATCTTGAGTATATCTTCCACTCTAAAATAAAGTGCACATAAAATCAAAGAGTTAATTTATAATATTGGTAAATTTCAAATACCTATCGTGTACATCAAAGTCATTCTTAAGGAAGAAATTGTTCACAGAAAAGCAATCACGATAATATAAAAATAAAACAAAATCTAGCAAATAAACGAAATTATAAAATACTCCAACGCAGCAGTAAACTATTTACTGCTGATCGGAAAAATCCTATCTGAGCTTTCATGAAATTTTAATCCTCCCCTAGAGAGTTCCCCTACTGAACTAGCTGCCAGCTTTCGCTTGATTCCCGCCATCAATACAAGAGGATAGATTATAGATATCGAACTTTGACAAAAGGCTTTAATATAAAACCAATGAATTATGCTAAAAAATATGAAACTGATTCGACATATCGATTACATTTTTGGAGAAAACAAAAAGTACCAATAGAAGTAAACAAAGATGAGCGAACCTTGTTTACTAATTCTCGTATCTTGTTCTCGAGTCGCTGGCTCATTCCTGATGATCGTGTTCCTCACTCCAATTGCCCTGGTGAACCTGACTATTTCCATTCCTCACTGTCCTGCGCTGCACGGGGAGCCTCGGTCACTGACGTTCTATCGGTGATCTTTACTTACTTCTCCTGACTTCTTGACCAGTGACCACGAGTTTATTCAGGTTCAAGTTCACAGTTCAGGTTCAAGTTCACAGTTAAACAGAGTTCAAGTTCAAAACGTGTCCAAGATTTCTATACCTTTCGCATACATTTTATATTTACAATGCATTATACTCGTATATGTATCTTCTACTTTACTACATAGATATGTATAATGTTTACACCTTATATTTAATCTAATTGGGTTAGCTGTAAGAAATAGGCAAAACCTGTAAGCTAGACCCGTGGTGCATTACTGTTTTTTTATATGATCTTTTTATATCTGAGCCCCGCTAACGTCTCCTCGAGATAAATCACCGCGTCATAAAGCAGCCGGTGTTTTGACACTTTGACCGCCGGCGCGCGGCTCGCGGTGCGTAACTTGCCATAACTTGGCCGATATTTCAAACAGCCACATTCATCACGCTAACCGCAACCGCGAGATAAAAAAAATACCAGGATTAAAAAAAAAAGTATTAAAAGGGCCGAGGATTAAAAATGATGTCTCAACGTGTGAAGAAGAAACTTATTTATGGGTTTGAGATAGTGTATTTCTCCAGGAGAGCAAAATGAAAGAAATGTTAAAAAGGAACAGTCATAAGAGTAGCAATCTCAATTCACTTCTTCTATCGTGGAAATCAAAGTACAATAATAATATATATATATATATATATATATATATATTATCCCTATATATATATATATATATATATATATATATTATATCCCTGCTTTGCACTCTCGGCGAGACTACTCGGGGGAGCTTGAATGCCCGAGTGTAATTGACACACTGTCAGTTTTTGCTAATACCGTGATACTTCAAAGAATTAAAAAAGTTACAATTCCAACATAAAGAGCGTTCATATTTGTATGTTTGTCTTGTTAAAAAGCGTTCATATAAGCCTACCTAAAATCTCAGTGCAGACAATTATGCGAAGACGTGTTAACCTTTAGTGTGCCGGAGGTGCCAATAGTCACCGGGCATTTGTCATTATCTTTTCGGGAGTTTTTGTATTATAAAACCTGTTATTTGCATATTTAAATGAACTGTAAACACTTGTCAACAAAATAATCAATCAATAGAGATAATTTGTATTGCGTTAAGTTCTGAACAAGTCGAGTAATAAATATTTAAAGTTTGCTTACGACAGTGCGGCAGAAATAAAACCGATTTTCAAAGTGGCATTACTGTTTGTATTTAAAAAAAACTTTATGCAATTAATTTTTTATTTGGAAAGAAATTAATACATTACACGAAAATACAACAAAATCTTCACATTTCTCAACCAAAATTTTTTTAGTGACATGAGGGAGAAAAAAAAAACAATTCTTTGAATATAAGTAGCTATTCCAGGAAAAAAAAGTTTACCATTAACACACAATTAGAAAAAAATACATAAACTCATTATCTGTTGAACAACTGAATTGACAAAAACATCATTTTTTAAAACATAAGCGAGTTATTGCGAAATGACAGGCGGCAAGGTACGACGGAAATTGTACCATGCGGGAATCCGGTATTCCAGAGGTTAATACTATCTTGGTTTCTTAGAACAGTTAGTAGTTAGAAAATAATGTTGACTGGGCCATAATGTGTTCATACTTGTATTGCAGCTTACCCTCGACACACCTATTTATATACCTTGTTTAAATATAACTTATTTTAGAAAAATTGTATTACAGTATATTTTTGTATTAAATAAATAAATGATAGACGCAAGATAACTTAGTAAGTAGAAATTGAACTTAGGGTCACACTACGTTGTTTCGACAAATTAAAAAGATGCATTTCAAATGAATATTATGAATAATATAAGCAAAAAACAAGTTGCATATCAGAGTTCATTTGTGCAAATCCTGAATGTCTGAATCAAATCCAAACTTACAAATTTTGTCCGTTGTTCCCAGCGCCGGATCCACCATACGTTTAAATTGTGCAAAAACATGGGCGATATATGTGAAGGCTCCGTTAAAATAAAGATCTTATTTAAATTATTCCCTAAATCATTTAAAAATTACCCACATCATAGAAAAATTATGTTTTCTATTGCGCTGGCAACATCACTGTGCATTCTACGGCTATCAAAAAAGTATAAAAAAAAGTTTTTTCTGACGGATTTTTTTTAAAATAAAAAGGCTGGGGCACAATCATTACGTGCTGCACAGGGCGCGAGATGTCATGGAACCGGCCCTGGTTGTTCTTCTATGCGATACGACAATTAAAACAAACACTCTTCGTTTGCATCGGCTAAATAAATGTTGTGGCATCAAAAGCCCAGAGAGAACGGCAACGCTGAAACTGCTCCCGAAGGCGGAATAAAAAGCTTAGTGCATTTTTTTTGCAGTAGAGTACATAAAATTACATTGCACCTACAATACGGTGTTCTGAATCTCCAAATCGACAGTAAAACAGTTTCAAGTGGCCGACTATGTAAATGAATTGCACTTGCATTTTATTCATATGGATTTGGTAAAATTCAGTTGCACAGAAAATCGGGTTTGCTCAGCAAAACAGCATTTTACATTTGAGTCTATGAAATGATGCGATTTTTCCGATAGGTTTTTTTACACCTAGGTATCGAAAACGTTAAAATGTAATTTTTGTCACAGTCATACGAATTTGGAGAGTTCGTAACAGACAAACATAACCAATGCAGTGATTGTGATAAATGCAAAAATTAAAAAATGCAGGTATACAACTATACTCTGTTCCCTGACTAAAGCTACCCTGTATAAAGACCAACGGATACATCAGTAGCCTCCTGCAACGAGAAAATAAACCTCTTAAAATGCACCTACCATATATTGTAGGTTAATAAATATATTACCGATTGCTGAAGGTACTTTATGTATTCATTGCAAGCGTCAATATGGGATAGCTAAAATGATTCATACATAGACTATCACATAGTACTAGACACTTGGATATAAAATTAAGTTGTAACATATCGTCGCCGGAAAGGCAAAAGGGCTAAAGTGTTATTTTGGGAAGTATACACCGGGGAACTTTAAAAGTTTTTTGTTTGTTTTAAAATAAAATTCATCAGTCTTTAGTGCCTGGTTGGATTAAAAAAAAATAATAGTAACTCAGGTATATCAATGCTCTCACTGGGTTACTTGAAGGAACAAAAAGCTAAATAAAAGTCCCAAACTTGTGTCGCTTGAGTCAAGACTTCTTCCAAATGATAAATATATTTTAGATGGATGAAGGGCCACAAAAGTCTTCAGAATCAAACGAGAGTCAGAACATAAAATTACAAATAGATAACAAAACTAAAAACTTTAAAAAATAACAGGCAAGATTAGGTACTTATTATAGATCAGTTCCTGGATTTCATATTTCATACATAGTTACGAATGAGGCCCAATGCGAACATCAGTTCAATCTTAAGCCGACGAGGTCGTTCGAGTGATGGAAAAAATGACTTCACGGATCTGCAAATCGATTTGCTGACCGGAAGTCAGTGAATTGCAACTAAACCCATTTGAATACCTACAGCCATTAACAAAATTGGTGCAATGAAGTAAAATAATAATAAAATCCTATTGAGTATTGAATGATTTATAGAGGATACACCTGCTTAGTTATTTACAGTTCAAACAATACACAAAGCAACTGGTAGCGGCATTATTATTTTTGAAACGGTTTATTTAGAGCACCGCAGTAATGAGCAATAAAAACGCTTAAGGAGCCGCTTTTGTACAAAGATACAGCTATAGAGTGGACTCCAGGAACCAATACAAGTAATGCACTCTCCAGATGTTGACCCAAATCTTTTTGGCTCGAAACCAAAGACCGAACAATGGGGAAGTTTGGTCATTAAAGCGCGGCTGCATCTGGTATCATAAAAACATTGCTGGAACTTGCACAAGATGCGATACATCAAAATTCAGTCATAATATTGTTTGATGAGTCAATGAAGATGATAATAAAACTATCTTCCTAAGAATGTTGCGAGAAATGGCTGCATTTGGGCAATCAGCGGCTGTTTGGAAAAGTTGTAAAGGAGATGACAGTGCAGAAAGAATGTCTACAATATATAGAGAAAACAACAAAAAAACTTTATATATAACCAAAAATGTGTATTTATGTAGTTCTGGTTTGGAGATACCTAATAGGAAAATAAAACCGAAAGTAAAAAGAGAACAAATTAGGCATTCAAAATTTTCAATGCTAAACAAATGCATGGATTTTAGAATCAGGGAAATTTCATGAAAAAACGGATGCTTCATAGATCGGGTAAGCGAAAAAAGGGATCGGTCTTTAAGTCACTATCCGAAATTACGCAACAACATATGCAACTAACTGATTATGGCAACACCTCAAAATAGGTGTAAATTACTTTAATTTTTTACGTAATATTTTATACAAAATACAACATTGTTGATTTTTGAAAGCAGCACCTGGATTGAATAAGTAATAGATTTTTCGTGTGGGACGACGATACATCTCAAATCTACGGAGGCAGTGGGATAAAAATAAATAGAGGGAATGATAAAAGACAGAGGAAAGTTAAGAGATAGTTATATTCTAGTCTTCAGACTACAACGAGAAAAAACTCATGAGACATTAGTCACTAAACTAAACAAAGAGATAAAAAGAGCCTAAGAAAGCATTTTATTTATTTTATATCACCTACGAGAAGGCAAAGGTCGAAACTAATAATATCTGAGAGGTTATCAATCAAAACACAACGAGAGAAAAACATCAATACAAACATAACATAAACAAGCCGTAAAGAGCTTTCGGTCCAGAGAAGCGTTGCGCAATCGTTAAAAGGTACGGCGGGCCATAAAGTCATAAATCGGCATCGATTAGAGAAAAAATATAATAAAAGCGGCGGGAAATTAAACGTGTGGTTTGAGTCTCGGTTAACAAAATGGCCGCGGGCCGGTCGTAAATAAAACGGCGCGGAAATAAGTTGTAAGTTGTTGCAACTCGCCTCCGGTGGGCGATGCATCCATTTTTACCGGATATCCAATGATGAAAGAGCATTGGTCGCTTTGAACTTTTTGTGCCGGTTTATATTTGCTCGTTTTTTTTCAGAATTACTTTGAATGATGTTACGCGGGTTGTGCCATAAAGCTCATCCAATTAATATTATATTTCAAATAATACATCTTGCATTACGTTCCCTTCTATAGTTATTAAATCTCACTGGTCACTCTGAGCGGTGGTCATCCCTCTTCAGAGCTTTAGAAAGTCCTTACTTGCATTTGGTTGTAAACTTCATTTTATATGTGCATATAAATTTCAGCACTCGGGTTTATCCGCAGTGAAATGTCATACGGCTTTATTTGAGTACTCGGTCGTAATTCAGTAGACGGTGCGACGTTATGGGATCATGGATCGTGAGAATTCTGTGTAGTTATTGGGTAAGCGATCAAATATAATCATATATTTTGTTGGTTAAGTTTCATAGGCTTTACGACGCCACTGTTGTATATAATATAAGCAGATTTGTTCAACTTCAAGGACAACTGTTGGTTTGTAGTAATTCCTGGGTGTTTAATTAAATTAGGACTATGAATATTACAATATAGGTTTCTTCTTCTTTTTGATGAGTCTTCTGGCATCCAACTTTGGACCTATGTCCAAATATTTTGCTACATAGGGTATCTTTTTGCTTAAATAATAATATTATAACCTCTATACTACTTGATATTACTAATGAATTTTAAATGGTACTTACCGGCTATTTTAAATGTATTAATTGGCATAGTTTTGATGGTTTCCGTCAGCGCGTTATAACATTTCATTCCTTTTTAAAGTAAGCTGTTTTATGTATTGGTTTTATACTTTTTTGGTAGTCTGATTTCTTTGCGTGCCCTTGTATTATGTTTGTGAATATCAACGTTGTAAATAATTTTGTCAGAAAAATATTTTGGTAACAAGTTGATCTTCATTTTATGCATGAATGTCAAAGTGTTTAATGTCGGCATCTGTTTCAATATGTGACCTATGAAATATGCCCATGTTTCCCTCAAAGGTTTTCAGATTTGCCGACCCTTTATGACTGTCACCCATCCAAGCCTGCAGTTCTCGTCAAATCGTCAGGCCATTTCATATGTGAGCAATCTCTGTTTCTCTTTCCAAACCGAGGATGCAACCCGATGATACTGTGATTCCAACGGTCATCTTCAAGTCGTGCCACATGCCCAGCAAAGTTTCACTAGAGGTTGGAGATTGTGATGATAATGTCGGCACTTGCTCCTTGTCCACTCGTTTGTTATTCTATTTTTTATTTTATTATTATTGTACGACAGATTATACATCCAATAACAGTAAGAAAAAGTTATTTTAACATTTGGAGAGATTCGAAAAATCTTAAGATTACTTTACCGTTTCGAGACTAACCGCAACATATTTATGTTTGTCGGTGAAGTTCTGTCATGTCTGGAGGGAACAATACGCCCGGTTTTTTTTCATGAAAACCTATGCAACCAGTCTTTTATTTATTTTAATTATTATTTATTCATGCATCTTCGGGAAAAAAACCCTGGTAACATTGATTATTTTGTTATAGCTGTAAAGAGTAAGCGTGTGTGATAGGATTATTTCGGCTGTTGAGAAATTCGCGAAAATAAAAGATTCGTATGTTCATTCGGTGTATTATTTGTTGTGAAATCTATTTTTGAATAAGGAATCGACTTATAACAATGTTTGCATAATATTTCACAGGGACAAACCGTTAAAGAGTAATTACATAAATCTAGCAAGACTAAACCTAGTTTTGCCTTTTGGGCCATGTAGGTATGTACCATAAAGGCATCTCCCCGATATATTTATTTATCAATAACTTACGCGTCATACCTAAAATATCTAACGTACTAGTTTTTTTTTAAATTAATATTTATGATGCAAATCGTTTAATCTATCGGTTTATCTAACTATTGTTAAGCCAGCTTACTTATTTGTAAAATCAATTTAAGTTTAAGTCATTCATAGTCACAAAAACGGCGCTATACAAATTATCCAAACATTATTAAATATTATTTCTTACACTGCAAAGCGCTATCAAAAACGGCGTATTATTGTAAAATAAAATGTATCTTATTTATAATTATGATAAACTAGCTGTTGTTGTGAAAAATCACGGAATGTAACTTGACTTCAATCAAATTCTATTTCCTCATCAAATTATATTTGAAATAAAGCAATGGCACCTACTCATTACTTACTACTCAACAATACTAAAACTTTAAGTGAACGTGATCAGGTGCTAAAATAACAAATAAAATGTCACATTTGTTCTCTAGTTGACAAGAAATACCCAGGAGGTGTTCAGTTTCAAATAAGTAAAACAGGTAGAAACTTTGACTGGAGAAAACTTTTTTATATTTATGGCGGTAAAAATCCGTTTTTTTATCTGAGTTTAAAAGTTTGCCACTTTGGAGATTCAAAAAATAACTGACTGTCTCTTTCAAAGTATCTTTTGTGACACATGGGTAAACGTATGAATCTTTATGGGTACCTACATAGATACTTAAAGCCACTCGTTAAATAGGAAAACTCCAAGCTTTATGTATTCACGCAGTACCTACCTAGGTACTAAGAATTGGGTCAGAGGAGGAAGACTTGGAGACAGATTATTAACTATGAATATTTTCCTTTGTGAGCACGTACTTTGCAAATTTGAAACTGTCGGATGTGTTCAGAAATTTATCGCAATAAAAAGGGTTTTTTTAAGTACTTATCCAGTTTTACTTAATACATTTTAGTAGACATTATTTTATATTTGAAATCGGTGGATTAAAGCAACTAATATTTTTCGTGACAAATGAAGTTACATTCCGTGATTTTTTACAACAACAGCTAGTTTATTATAATTATAAATAAGATATATTTTATTTTACAATAATACGCCATTTTTGATAGCGCTTTGCAGATCCAGTAAGAAATAATATTTAATAATGTTTGGATAATTTGTATAGCGCCGTTTTTGTGACTATGAATAACTTAAACTTAAATTGATTTTAAAAATAAGTAAACTGGCTTAACAATAGTTAGATAAACCGATAGATTAAACGATTTGTATCATAAATATTAATTTTAAAAAAAAACTAGTAACTTAGATATTTCTAGGTTACATAAAAAGGTTTGAAAGTTTTGTATCAACTATCATGCAATTAAAAATAAATCTGAAGAATATATTAACAAAAAACAATATATTACAGAATTATTGTGATTTGAGTCGAGGAACTTCATTAGTATAGTAAGAAAGCAATTTGTCAAAACGTATGCCAATGACTCCCTTCAAGTGATTTTAGAGCGCTTTAAAAAGTACCCAAATATTATTTGTAGTGACATAGATAAAAGAGCATTTAGTAAATAATTATTTTAGTTTATTACGAAATATTAGACGTAACGTCAGACTTTTCCCCGAGACCCGGCGCCATCTTGTAAGCTGACTGCGTTTTCCACTTACACGGGAAATAGTTTGCGGAAACGGGTTTTTCCTTCGGCAACAGAAGACGTATTTGCCGGAGGTGAAATACGACAAGTCGAGCGAGAAAGGGAAAATATCGCCATTTGAAAGTAATTCGATCGATCCTTGGGTAGACGGTGGCCAACTAGGTATTATATTTTCCATGCCTAGGGTGTTATAATTAAAAAGATACCCTATGTAGCGAAATGGTTAAAACTTCTGACTTCCAGACGGGAGGTTGCGGGTTCTATTCCTGCAGCAGCGCAAAATTAAAAGTATTTATAGTTTTTTCGGTGCATATTTTTATGACCGCTGTCATTTTGGTAGAGATTTTTTTTTAATCTTCAGGAGGAACAAGAATAAAAATAGTTTAAAAAAGTAGTGTTAGGTTTTTAACCGGTTGTTGTAGTGTTTTATTTTTAACGAAATGTAGCGTTTCATACGAAATACTGCCTGAAGAAGATATAATATTATATGTTACGTGAATCGATCGCTTGCTTAATTTGCGTCGCAGATTTTCATCGTGTTTTACGTCAAAACCTTGCTATGTCATAAACCATCGTGTAGTGTGTGTCATAAAGTAAAGAGGAACGAGGAGTGTTCCGAGTAAGATAAGGGCTATGGCAAGGATGACGAACGATGGACTAAGAGAAAATGACATAGAATAGAAGAGATGAACAATTAAAATATTTGTCAAACTTGAAGTCTTTGTGACAATATTTTGTCAGTAAAAAGACACGTCCAAACACAAAGTAGAGGAAAATACTAAATAATATCCGAATAAATACAAACCACAATAATAATAATAATAACAGTGAACTTATATAGCGCAGTTTTGTGATATTTCACCTCAAGTGCGCTTCATGCTAAATTAATTATGCTAATAAGATTAACTAACAAGGAGAAAATAATACATAATATGTATACAAATTAAAACTATCTAAAATAATGATCATTATCATAAATCACGAGAGAAAAGGTTCAGATATGGGTATAACATGTATGTGTATGTGTACATCAACAGATTAAAAAACAATTTACTAGGAGCTAAGGGTATAAAAATTCAGATGAAACAAATTAATTCATATAAACACATTTGTCGAATCAAAGAAAAGGAAATATGATTGAGGACAGTTAATATGTGGGCACTTAAAACATTAATATTCAAGTATTTTAAGTAAACGATTCTAAAAATGCAAACAGTGTAAATACAGCAAGTAACAAAAGAAAAGAAATATTTTATGACAATGAGTATATGGTTTTCAGTAGATAGTGAGGACATTGAGTTATAATGATACAAGAAAGGAGAAAACCGAAACAAAGCAAATTAGGGATGTTTTCAAAGAAATTAAATTTTAATAAGTTACGTTTTGTATGTGGGATTTTTAAACAATTTGGTTTTTAGGACTCGTTTGAACTCTGCTAGGTTCTGTATGTTGGCAAGTTTTGTGGGAAGCTTATTCCAGATAACTGGACCAGATACACCAAAAGCGCGATCATAGTAAACAGGTTTATTTGATCGAGATGGTTCAATTAATCGAACAGCAGTATCTAGGTCTGCTGACCTCAAAGTAAGTTGTCTACTATTTAAGGCTTGTCGGACACACAGTTCCGATATATAGGCTGGTGCCATTCCCTGCAGTGCTTTAAAAATCGTAAGGCAAATCTTAAACTCTATTCTTTCAGGACATCGAAGCCAATGAAGGCGATTCAGAAGTGGAGTAATGTGACAATATTTGGACTCACTATATATCATTCTCGCCGCTGCATTGAAGACGGACTGTATTCTGTTGAGTTGTTTCTGAGGGAGGCCAGCATATACACTATTACAATAGTCCATACGTGAGACGACAAAGGAATTTATAAGTGATTTAGCCGCATCAGAAGGAAGGCATCTTCTGATTGATTTAATCTGCCTTAGATGGAAAAATCCAGAACTCACAGCCTTTGAGATTTGCGACTCAAGAGATAGACAATTGTCAATTATGAAACCGAGAAATTTGATATATTTGGAAGGAAAGATATCGGTACCCTGTATTTGTATCGGACTGGAGTCAAGAAGGGCCTGCCTTCCGGGAGAAACTATCCAGATAAATTCTGTTTTGGTCGGGTTAAGTTTGAGTTTATTTACAGACATCCAACTTGAAACTGTATCAATAAAGTCAACTACCTCATTTTATAGAATGTCTTTTTCATCCGGAGAGCAAAACTTGAAAATTATACGATCGTCTGCATAGCTTTGTGATTCAAATCCAGCCGAGTGAATGAGGTGTTCAAGACGATTCGTATACAGAATGAAGAGAATGGGACCTAAGACGGAACCTTGGGGAACTCCAAATTCAATTAGAGTTTCAGGTGAAGTAAATTTATTAAAAGTTACTGAACCTACTCGTCCAGACAGGTAAGATTTCATCCATTGGAGTACCTCACCCCGAACGCCAAATTCGGTATCAAGCACATTTAGAAGGTTGCTGTGATCCACCGTATCGAAAGCCGCACTCATGTCAAGGATAGACACCAACCCCAATTTACCGGTTTCCATGCCAACAATCAGATCTGAAATGATCCGCAAAAGGACAGTCTCTGTTGAGTGAAACTGTCTATATGCCGATTGATTTTTCGCAAACAAACCAGCAGAGTTCAAATACGCCACCAATTGCTTAGCAACGATTTTCTCTAGCAATTTCGCTAGAAACGGTAAGTTGGATATAGGCCTGTAGTTATCCGCATTGTCAGCATCAACATTTTGTTTTTTTAAGATAGGAGTTATTAATGATTTTTTAAGTATGCCCGGTACAAGTGAATTTTTTAGTGATTTCTGGACAATGATGGTAATCACAGGCGCTAAATCTGGAAGACACTTTTTTAGAAGCCATGTTGGCAGAGGATCTTGAGCACATTGCTTATTCGGGCAAGATTTTACAGCCCGTGTTATGTCTCCCACCGTAATGTTTGAAAATGTACTAAATTCTCCAGACAGTGGCCTTGGTGCGGTTACGGAAGGTGACCCTGCTCCACTAAGGGCTCTGATGTTTTGCACCTTGCTGCTAAAAAAGGCTGCTAGATAAGTCGCTTCAAGAGAGGAATCAATCGGAATTCTAGTATCTCCACACAAGGTTTTCAAGTGCTGCCACAGCTTTCGCGGGTCCTTCTGTTCATCAATTTGGTCACACCAAAATTTAAACTTTTTTTCAGAAACTTCGTCTCTATATAGTTTTTGCTGGGCAATCCATAATTGCCGATTAATAATTGTCGGCTTCTTCCTATATGTTCGCTCTAGTTTGCGCATCTCCCTCTTCTTCGCAAGACATTCGGCATCAAACCATTTGCTGCATTTCCTAATGCGGCAGATCTTCTCCGTAGAAGGAGCATGTTTTTTAACCATCGACAGTAGCGTTGTGTTATACAGTCTCACAAGGTCGTCTAATTGGATTTCGCCTAAATCGTCCTTATTACAGAGACGCGATGCCTTTAGTTCCACGCAAAATGCCTCAAGATCGAACATTCTCCAATTTCTAGATTCAATGCATCTGTACTCCAATCTTGGAGGATTAAAAGCGAACACGGAAGTGAGGAGGCGATGATCCGAGAGTCCAATATCAATAACGTCTGTGCTAATCGGGGGAAACCAACTCGTGAGATGACGATGTCCAGTGTACCGCCTGCGTCGTGAGTAGCAGAGTTCACCCACTGCTCGCAACCGAAATCAAGTAGAATATTAGTAAATTTTATTGAAAGGGGAACTGTCTCCCTTTCCAGGTGAATATTGATGTCTCCCAGAATGATAATTTCACAGTTGTAGTTGGATATACATTCTAGGAGAGATCTAAATTCACAGAAAAAAATTACATTCGGTGCGCACGACCCAGGGCGGTAGATGGAGATTATCACGAGGGATGCACCATTGGCTGAAGCCTTGCAACCGACAAACTCGAAAGTTTTGTACACCTGACGAATCCCTATAGCGTCCAAGCGAAGACCCTTTTGCGCTACAATTGCAACTCCTCCATGATTTGTGAAATTGATGTTGCTTGTGTCTGATGTGATTGGCCTCGCCGCTTCATATACGGAGAAACCGCTGGATCGTAGATTTTTTATTGACTGGGATTCTCCGTTTTCGTGCCATGTCTCAGATAACGCCAAAATATGAAGACCCTTTGCACTTATCAAATCCACAATGTCATTATGCTTATTCGCTATAGATCTAGCATTCCAGGCAGCAACGGACAAACATTTAGGGGAACGAACATTCCTGATTTGTGCTAGCCGCAGGTTTTTGGCTAGCTTGACCTTCCGTCCAGCCCTACACCCTCGTTTTCTTGCATTGCGTCGGGCAAGTAGTACACAATCGATATTGTCATTATCACTTTTATTGTTTATTACTAGTAAGGGTCGCAAAGCATGCAATTCATTCAAAGTGTATTTAAGCATGATTTATGACCCTCACAGCCCATTTAGAAGATTATACAAAACATAAAAGTAACCTTTCTTGCTGTCTTCGTTCCATCCCATAAGATAAACATGTGGCATACATCTGTGAAATGCTTACCATCCCCACACTTCACTGGTCACTCACTATGTCTGTTAAATGTACACATGTTTTGAAATAAAACTTTGATTTGAAATGGTCATGACTATTAATATTAACACTATACAACTATTTAAATATAAAAAATGCAACAATTGGGTCAATTCTCTTACTAGTGCAAACTTTAGGAAACCTAGTACAAAAACTACCCCTTCTTTTGTATAAAAACTAAGAGCTTATGTAAATACGTGTCCTGCAGCTTCAAAGCGCTGACACTAACCACATTGAATATACTAAAATATTATTTTCAATTTCACTCAAATCAAAGATAGAACATACACGTATTCATTCCATCCATTTTAACGATGACTTACCGCCATCGATTTAACACTTGCTCAATAAGCTACAAATAATAAATATTTTTTGTGTTCTTAATAAAAAAATCATAAAACACCGAAGTGAGTGGTTAAACAAACATTGTCAATGTGTTTGAATGTTATGTTGAAGGAAATATGGGGTTGGTGAAGAGGAAGGGGATGGTTAGGATTTGGTAATTAGACATATACATACACTGTAATACACCTGTTCGATCCAGGAACCGCGAATCGGTTCTGGATGGAATTGGAATGAATTAAGTGGACTGTAAAGCGAGGTAGTACTTGGTAAATGACTTGATTTATCTGAGGAACAATAATAAAGGATTACGTCATCTTGCTCACCTGATTTGTGTGTCTGCTGATGGCGGCCAACCTCTCTGTTCCGGTAATAGTTGTGAAGTGACTTCCAGGTCCGGGCGATGGTTTTGAAGGAGGAACCTCCTTCTCCGGGCGCTAATTATGAAGTGATGGGGACCGGTGTCGACCGTTCGAACGACACGATCCGAGAGTGGGGGTCAAGTGACAGGCTGATTAACACATATTTTACACAGCCATGCCAATAGGGCAGGACAGGGTCGCAAGGTGACATATAGGAAATAGGTAAGACGGGGTACGATTGAACATCACATTGGAATCCACAAAATGTCAATTCTAGGACCCAACATTCCCCCCCCCGAGAAGAGATGAAAATCTCTTATCTACCAAACGTCGATGATTCACACATTCTCGATTATTGTCAATAAACAAATTAAATCATAACAACCGAAAATGATAATCTCAAAATTATTAATTATTTGTGTAAGCAACCGATATTTAACGTCTATGGAAACTCACTTTGAAACTCGAATAAACTACAATAGAGTCTTCCCGTTGGTTATTGTCAAATCGGTGAGAAAAACATCATCGTTATTCATTAGAAACGGAAAACACACATCGCTGTCTTGTCGTCGTGTTTTAAAACATTTATTTTTATTCGTATGCTATTTGCAACATGTACGCATCGAAGACTCAACAGAAGTCATACTAGGATAATAATATAGATAATAGATTATTAGCACAACTCTATCTAATAAGTTCGATCACCTATTTTTGAAAATGTGCGTTGCCACCTCCGATTATTAATGAAAATTGGTTTTACTACTACGTAAAACTATTAAACTAATTACTTTATCTATTTACTATAACATTATTCAAAAGAGAAATAAAATAAAGTAGATAAACTATTGACAATCACGGATTCATGGGACGAAACCAGGTTACATATCCTCGTCATGGTCACGGAACACTTAGACCGGTAACGGATAAACTTTGACAACTGGCCGACGAAATGTTCCCTGTGCAGTTTTAACTGTCACTACGCGCACGACTTGATCATGATCAAAATGACATTCCTCGATACGCCCCAACTATATGTCTCCAAAATGAGATACGGAAGGGAGGTGAGAACACCACTTGATTTGACGCGTAATAATAACGGCAGATGATATATGTTCGTGAGCCGTTCGATGTTTGTTAGCATCGACGAAATTTGTGCCATTGTCACTAGTGAGACTAGAACATAATCCCCGTTCAGCTAGGAACGCGATCTAACACGCTTAACATGCTGCGGACGTTAAGTCAAATACTATTTCTAAATGTACTGCTTTGGTACTTAAACAAATAAATAAACACAAATAAGTGGTTAACACTTTTGTTCCTCTACGCTTTCTTTCTTTTATTGAAGAAAGGGGACACCTAAATTAACATCAATATTGAAAAAGGACAATCTTCACGAAATTGAGATTGTGGCGAATCGCCCATGACAAGTTGTAAATTAAAAGGACGAGCCTTAAACCAAATTATGCATTTGCCAAGGCGTAAACAAATGACGTTGCGAGCGGGAACAATCCAAATTGTTACGTGTAAACTTAATAATAACGCCCCAGGTCCCGCGTGCAAATAAAACGAACGATACGAATCAATAATTAAATTAGTCGAATTACTTTTATCACATAGAAATATGGAATGTTGACTATTAGAAGTGATAGGGACATGATGCAATCTCCCACCAACTTTAAGTAAATCAACCGAATCTACAAAAGAAAGTATTAATTTGCGAACGTGATAAGCATTATGATGAATTTCGTGAGAAGAATTATGATGAATTTAGTTTAAATTATTATGAAAATGCACTTGTTGCACTTTCTCTATCCATATATTTAGCGATGAATATAATTCTTCGACAATAACAACTCCGAAATTGCGATCTTCTACCTTATGTTGAATGTTAACAATAAATCTCACAATCCAAGTTGTAACTTGTTGTATTTTTGTTAATGACGAAAATCTATTTTAAGACGGCTTCATCCCATGAAGTCATGGTTGGCGTATGAATCCATGACAAAACGATGGTAGAATCCGTAAAAGCGAACACTTTATCAATATTTAAAATGTCATTAATAGATTTCAAAGCGTAATCTAAAAGTCGAGCGAGCAATAAAGCGCCGCATAATTCTAACCGCGGAATAGAAAGGGGTTTTACGCGAACCGCCTTTAGCTTGGCAATCAAAAGGCGAATATTAACTCTATGCTCCGAGTGCTTGGACCGAATGTACGACACAGCATAGACATGCCCCTTTTCAAACGCATCGGCAAAACCTACTGATTGATAATTGTTATCAGCACTTTCTACGATGTAGCGCGGAATGTTGATGCTAGCCAATGTTACGGCACGGATTGGAATGTCCCAGTTCAATCCAGGCTTCCACAACCATTGTAATAAACACTTTGCCGAAAACGTAACGGGAGAAATCCATTCAAGCGAATCGACAAACGTAACAAATATTGATAATATTAACTTTTCCGAATAAGTTATTTGGGAAGTCTTCACCCGGTACGAGAGCGAGTCACTTTTGGGCTCCCAAACAATACCTAAAATCTTAATGCTATCATGATTCAAATCGAAATCTATAGGTACTTCGCGATGTGAGGCTGGAATATCAGACAGTAATTCTGAACAGTTACTAGACCATTTACTCAATTCAAAACCGCCAAGATGAAGCAACTTCACTAAATCTTGTTGTAATTTACGCGCCGATTCGAGCGTAGAAGCTCCAGTTAGAATATGTAACGTACTTATAGCGAGAAAAGGTGCAGAGGCAGTTTCGTAAGTTACAGTTTGTAATTCAAATTCTTTGATCTCGTGATCAGATGATTCACGCCACAAAATGTGTTGATACGGTCTATCCTCCGGACGAACTAAGATTTGTCTATACATTTTGCAGATATCTGCTGTAAAAACTATTTTATGCGTTCTGAACCTCGAAATTAACTTCACAATATCTTGTTGAAGTTTAGGTCCTGTCAAAAGTATGTCATTCAATGACTGGTCAGATGTAGTTTTCGAACTTGCGTCGAAAACTACTCGAAGGTTCTTAGTAGAACCAGTGTCTTTAATCACACAATGATGAATAAAATATCTTCCAAACGAAGTTAATGAGCTTGTCACATATATCGTGTGACCTAAAAATTCATATTCTGTCATGAATTTAATATATGCCGATTTAAAATGTGGATTCCTCGAACATCGACGTTCAAGGTGATGCAGTCGAGATACTGCCGAATGATATGAATCCTCAAGTTCCGATGACTCTTCCTTGAAAGGGAGCGAAACAACGTGCCGTCCCGAAATATTTCTATAATCCTGAGTTGAAAATGCCTTTTCACAGAGTGACTCTTCTCGAGATGACGACGAACGATGAATTGAAAGGTCTTTGTTTTCCCAACACGCTTTTAAACGAGTATCAATAAATGATTCTGACGTCGTCAGACATGACTCAATATGAGGAAATGTACAATTGGCCACGTGTCCCATTAAAATCCAACCAAAAGCTGTGTTCAGAGCAATGGGCTCAGTAGGGTCACCTTGCATTCGTCCCGAACGAAGAATGGATGCAAACAACTCTGCGCCCATCAACATATCAATTGCAGATGGAGTTTCAAAATTTGGGTCAGCTAAATTCAAGTTTTTGATATGTTTCCAGTCTCCCCGACGAATGGGAGAACTAGGGACATCTGCACAAATACTTGACAACAAAACGAATTCCCCATTAACATACTCATTGGAGCAGAGGGAACGAATTCGACAATTAAGCGTTCCCTTTTGTGCAGTGGCCGACCACTGTCTAATTCCTCGAATAGGAATATTTCGATTAGAACAGTCGAGGCCCAAACGAATTGAGCAGTCATGAGTTATGAAGTTAGCTTGACTTGCAGAATCCAATAAGACGCGGACATTTTGATAACGTCCATGTTTATCTTTTGCTTGTACGACGGCCGTAGATAATAAAACGGACGAGTTACTCGAGCTAATTAACACCTCGGTGTTTTTAATTAGTTCCACATGCGGCGTGATACTAGTTGGTAGAATTGTGTTAATAACCTGAGGCGGCGACACATACCTCTCAACAGTCGGTAGGTCGAAATTATTGTCGTCTGAACTTATCCGATTACCGAAAACCGAATTATAATTAACTTGGATATCATAGTACATTTTCATAAAACATGTATGACGATTCTGTAATTCCTCCATGCCACAATCTTTATTCTGAGCCGTTTCGAGGATCACGTACGACTCTATGAAATCCCGCTTAACATACTCAATGTACCTGAACTTAACCTGTAGATAATTCTTATCTATAATATCAGCCGAATTTAATGCCTTTAATGAACAATTATAAATTTCAATCAAGGCTGTATTAGCCATCCGATTTCTTACTGCTGCGATCGCCGCCATTGTAAATTTCGTTTTTACGTGACAATAAAAAACCAATTCACGGAATAATAATTAACAATTATTTAGCAAAACAACCAACGAATCTTGGTATTCAAATACGACAATCGAGCGCGTGTGGATTACGTTTTTACGTGACAATAAAAACTAATTCACGGAATAATAATCAACACTTTGTAGGTTCAAAATGGAATCGATGGAAAATAGGTTAGGAAAACAGATAATCAAATCGATTCACCAAGTAGATAACAATAAACGATAATACGATAATAATCATCCGATAGTACGATAATAATCATCCGATAGTACGATAATAATCCGGTAATAATCCGGTTCGAGTAGGACCAAATGTTCGATCCAGGAACCGCGAATCGGTTCTGGATGGAATTGGAATGAATTAAGTGGACTGTAAAGCGAGGTAGTACTTGGTAAATGACTTGATTTATCTGAGGAACAATAATAAAGGATTACGTCATCTTGCTCACCTGATTTGTGTGTCTGCTGATGGCGGCCAACCTCTCTGTTCCGGTAATAGTTGTGAAGTGACTTCCAGGTCCGGGCGATGGTTTTGAAGGAGGAACCTCCTTCTCCGGGCGCTAATTATGAAGTGATGGGGACCGGTGTCGACCGTTCGAACGACACGATCCGAGAGTGGGGGTCAAGTGACAGGCTGATTAACACATATTTTACACAGCCATGCCAATAGGGCAGGACAGGGTCGCAAGGTGACGTATAGGAAATAGGTAAGACGGGGTACGATTGAACATCACATTGGAATCCACAAAATGTCAATTCTAGGACCCAACAACACCTATGGGGAGAATAAACAATTATCTCAGTAAAGAAGATGGAAAAAACAAAATATTTTTAATACTTTAACTCAGTTTTTAACAAGGTTTTTCGAAATAGGAACCCACACAATTCAAGTAATAATATGTACAAATCGATCAAGGTACATACATATTGAAAGTTACCTGGAGTGACGTTCATGACTTGAATAGTACTTTTTGTGACACCTCACGAGACTCTAATGCCATAATACGATTGGGCGACGTTTTGAGGCGGGGTGAGAAAACGTGCTTAGTTTTGTAAACCTTTTCAAAGCCTGAAATAAATATCGTAAGAATAACATTAATCACGAGGATAAAAATTGGGCCACTTAGAAAATACGTTTTACGTTTGAAAAGCACTAATATGTCTCTATTGTCCTTCCAGCAGAACCAATATTGAACACTTAGCAGAGAAAGAATCTACTCAGACGATATAATATTATTAAGTTGGTCGGGGGAAATATCTTTCGATGTGGTTTCATTATCGGATGGTTTAATCAATAAGACAACAAAGGCTTAATTGTTTGCGCAAAGAAAGGAATTATAGAAAAGCGTTAATGGAAGGAATTAGCCACAGCAAGGCGGGAATTCCACGGAAGATTTTCTATCAGATTAAGCACAGAATTTTCTGATAAATTCGGAAGAATTTGAAGGAGATTAATATTTTAAAAGAAAAATACAATTTTTTTAATACCAAAAACATATTTCGAATACAGAGAAGGCAACAGATATTCAGTAGATAAAACAATATGTTCACGGGGTAATAATTAAAGATACAACATCTATCCGATAGCCAATCGAACTGCCGTAATGGAATGATGCCATCCTCAAATTGCGAAATGTTGTAAGGGTGAAAGCATTTTATTATAAATTATTATTAACTTATATAAAACCTTTGAAATGCGGACCCATAAACGCTGTTTCAAAGTACCCAGAAGATAATATGGTAAATAAGTAGATGTTTTTCATCGACTAGCCACAAACTGTGAATGTGTAGTTGTACAAGATATCTTAAAAAGAAAACTCCAACTCCAACTTGGTCAATAAGGACGTCGGACACTTAGAAGAAAACCTACTCAATTGATAAGTCATATGAATATTGAAGAAATATGTGGTAGACGAAACATCGCACAACATGGCATTAGAACTAAGGTGGCTCTTTCAAATGCAGTACCACTGAGTTGTTTGCTGATATTTCTTGATAGTCAACCCCTGATAAGAAAGTACTCTGCTTTAATTTTCATCAATACAAATAAATAGTTATCTACAGATCGCATGACCACCAAATTAGGCATATGCCCGAATATTATATAACAATTGAACTAATACAATTCACGATGGAACATTTGGAACGGAGAAATTGATCTTCACATCAATAAATCGGAGCAAAGTGTCATTTTCCATTAAAATACGAAAACCTTTTGGTTTTGACAACATCCTAGTAAAACAAGTTGATACATCATACCATGCCTTTGCGAAGGGGTCCGATAAGGTTGATCACAAAGTCATTTTGAATGAGCTTGAAAAACATGTCAATCAAATAATTTATTAAAACTATTTGAACGGAAGGGAACAATTTATATCCCACAGTTTGAATGACTCCTGTGTTTATCCTACAAACTCTGCTGTGCCACAGGGATCTAATTTAGAACCCTTATTATTTTCAATTTTCATATATTACATTCATAAATACATCAAATTAGACCGGTTTTTGCTTTTAACTTAAAAATGACTTTAACTTTTTTTTTGTAAATTACTTTAAAAAAAGACAAATATTCCCGGATTACCAATAACCTAACAATATATTGCCTTCTGTAAAGCGCTTATACCACTTATAAACACTTTTTTGAGACAAAGTAGACTCACCAAATGCCACAGACAACATTTTAAGTACGTTGGAGCACTTTATTCCATTTTTAACGCAAAATTTAATACATATTCTTTGATCCATTTTTTTCAAAAGTAAAAAATCGAAGAACACACAAAAACGTGACTAACCTTTCCAGTTGTCAAAAACAAACCACTAATCCAAAATGGCTGATAATGCTAACGTATGATAAACATATGTGTACCAACATAACAATAACAAAAAATACGATAATCGAATGTACACAGAACGCAAAAATTCAAAATTCACCTTTTCTTTTGAACAAACCTCGTATCTATTCCGTTTCAAAATAGTGGGTACTAGTCAGAGTGACATACCGCAAGCTCACTTCACCTCCACTGAGTCCTCGACGGGTTTGAAGTAGGTACTGTACTCGGGGTTTAATTTCCCAGAAAATCGAGTGCACATTCAAATGTGGGGCCCTTTATTTTCCACTTTATTGTTTATATCTCCGTGAGGGGGGCCTTTATGCAAAACCTTAAAACAATCTGTGGGGATAAACCGTAAATAGCAAAGAGCGTTAATGAGTCATGGAAATGGTGGATAAAAGAGAAATCACACTGTCCATGGAAATTAAAAACAATGCTAGCTTGCTAGAATAATTCTGTAGAGAAAAGCCTCTGAAAATAGGGGTAGCAAGAAAACTTAGGGGGAGGATAAATGAATTCAAGTACTTACGCGCCCTCGAGCTGATTTTTTTTCACAAAAACGACGCTATACAAAATTATCACAATAATATTATCATTACGTAAAAACTTAGTACGCACAACCTTATTTAAATTCAAGGTCAAGTCAAATAGGTAACAACCGCGTCTTTCTCAAGGCGGTGTTAAGCTTTCAAAAAATATATTTTCCTAGAAAACAATAATTTTGTGGTTCGACATATTTAATGAAAATGAAATAATAAGTTTATGTAAGACCACATATTTAATTTTAATTTTTATTCCCGACCGTTTTCTCTTAGACTAAGCATCATCACAGGGTACAAATTAAACTAAACAAAAAATACAAAGTTTGTGGCAATACATACAGAGGAAGAACACAATATAAAATAAAATAAGAGAACAGTAAGATAACAATAACATATTTACATTAAAAAATTATATATTAAAAACACATTTATTGACACACAACTAGAAACGTACTTATCAGAATACAATGTTAAAAAATAATTTTATAAACCCTTTTAGAACACAGTAGTTTTATTTCGTACATTTGTTTTCGGGTCTCCTCAGTCGGTTTGGTCTTACGTGGATTTAACAAAAACATGCCTCAGGGATTTCATTCTTACTCCATTTAAAATATTTTCGTTCTTCCTCTGTCAATTACATACATTACTGCCATATCACAGGATCTGTTCAGAATTTAGAATATAGGTAAGTACAATAGCGAAATTTTGTAACAATTGTCAGATTAACTGCATTTTTATTTCCAACGTAGGTCATGTTTGGATATCGTTGGATCAAATGAGTGGAACCCATTAATTCACACTTTACTTTTCATCGCTTAATCCTCTGTGAAGACCCTCTTTATGTAAAATGCCGAAACAATCTACCAAGGGATCATCTCCATAAAGAGCATGGAGTGGAGAGAATGGAAGAGTAGATAAATGATTTAATTACATAGACAAATAAAAATAAAACGCGGTTGTTTATAATTGAAATGAAATCTCATGGTGCTTTATCAATTATTGAATGCGTTTTTACTAATTTTGTTTTGATTTAGGTGTTCAATAGTGAATTTTTAACTGAGAAAATAATAAATTAATTGCTTATTTGAGGAATGAAATAATAATGATAATCGCATACTATTTTAAAGTGCCGTTTTATGTAAGATCACAGTGAAATAAGATAGAAACCTTAATAATACGAAATTTATCTTCAAGTCACTTAAAACTATTAAAAATCTGTAATCTTATGATTTACAACTAATGACAATGACGTATAAACCACAAATTGCAACTACCGACCCATCATTCAATAATATAACATTTTATTAAATGCAAATTGATTAAATAAAGAGTTGAAAGTTCAAAATTGAAAGTAATATGACATATTATTGATAATTTATATTTCATCGAATAGTTAATGCTATCAATTTAGCAGGGGATTTAAAATATAGAACAAATATATACGAGTATATAACTAGTCATAAAATTGGGAAGATGCAGGTGTCTAAACAGAAGACATTATACTTACAGGTGATACTACACGTGTAGATATTGCATATTATGTGTTAACATATTCCACATATAGTATGGTGAGGCAAAAACATTGTTAAGAAGGTTCATAGTAGATACCAGCATTAACATATGCGACATAGGCCTCGAAGGAAATGGTTTCCCCCAGACCCTCCCGTGTAGAGTTAATATAAAAAAGTAATTTTCACTAGTTTTATGTTAATATTTTTATAACTTGTTAGAACACATTTGAAAATTACAAAAAGGGTCATTTTCGATAGTCACATATAGCGTTTTCGATACTTTGTTGGGCAAGCAGTCGAAGAGAAAACAATTTTAAAATAATATGTTTTGACACATTTTAGAGAATAATTTCGGTTTAATTTAATTGCTTAAAATGTTACGGGTTTGTTTATCCTTGGGAAATGTTATTCTTGGGAAAAACAAATAAAAAGCAAGGAAAGTAAATCACGCGTTTTAATGATGACGTTTATTAGCCGGCGAGTCCCTTTTCGAGAATCATAAAAAATATACACAGTTGGTACATAAGCTAGGGATATTCTAGTAATTACAGGAAGAAATAAATTTGAAACTTTATGCCTCTACAGACAGACACAAAAGTAAGTCGGTGGTAATCAAATATTCTAGATAAAGCACTGAAATAAAACAAAAGCAATTATTAGCAATAAGTACACAAACAAATACATGGACGTTGGCTGATGGTTTAAGTGGATTGAAAACTCTTACAAGTGATTTAAAGTGTGACAGAGACTAGTTCAAAGCATAATATGAAAAGATGTCACTACACGAGGGCCAAATGATTTTTCCGTTTTCTCGGAAAGGTGAGGCTTGACATGTAAAGTTCTGTCAATCAATCAAATCTCTACACGAGGAGAAAAAAATATTTTAAAGGGACCATCAACAGAGCAGACGATACAAAAATGTCACTGGTTGAACGAAGACCGCATCAACTTTTTGCATTACTTTCATGAGCTTTTTCACTTTGATAATTATTTCATAAAAATGCACATTAAATCCGAAAGTTTTTTTTTGTCATATCATAATAGATTACATTTAAAACTAAATAAGCTTTTAGGTGTCGAAATAAAAGAAGTGAACCTTATGTAAGTTTTATTTTTATCGTAGAACGTATATCAAGAAATAATCCAATGAACGGTAAAAGAAAATCTACTATCTACAAATATATTTTTAAGACAGAAACAATAAAACTGTTTTGCACGCACGACTGAGTGCTCGATTGTTCCTTAAATAGGCATCCACATATATACAAACAAACTAGGAAGAAAATAAAACAGAACAATGTGAAGGAAGTTGAGATGTATTGATTATGTAGGTAAGAGTTTTTTTCTGCTTGAAAGGTTCTTTATGTGTCGAATCCAATTGAGAAGTATGTGTAAAAAGGCAAGCTTCAATCTTGTATAACCTTTTCTAAAAAAATAATGACAAAGGTAGTAATAAGGAAACAGGAAATCGAATCAGGGGAGTTTGCGCATCCGTCGAGAATAGGAGTTACCTTAAAGCTTAGTTGGAGAGCTTACGTACCAGGGCAGACGCCAGACATCGCACTGCAGCCAAGATTTTCGAAATATTTGTCCACGACGGAGGAAGTGCAAAATAATTTATGAACTCAGAAAGTAAAAAAACATAAGACAATGTCATTTTTCTGTTAAACCGCAGCACATTTTATTTCAATGTTCGAAAAAGTTACTAGTTTATATTACGGTTGTCACGCAACAAACAGAGATGGAAGTATATCATCTTATAAGAAGAGTGGAAATGTTTAGATTCAATTGTCTAGATCACAAAAACAACTTAGCAAATTCAAGGAATATCTGATAAAGTTGGAAATGGTTAATATGTAGGTATATTTGTTTAAAGATCAGTAAATAGAATTTTTTTATAATATCGGAAAGTTCTATATCCGTATATAGAATAAATAGGGGATGGTAGTTTAAACTGCCGGTAAAAATATACTCAAAAGCAAATATCCAACTCGGTTTTATATAGTTCTGCGGGGTCAGTTTAGCGAAGGGAGTATGAAACAAAAGTGCAGTAAAGCAGATGCGGCCCTTCCGAGGTCTGCAAGTCTCCAATAACCAACTGGCAATAACCAGTAACCACCCGCCAATAACCGGCACGAAGTCGCCAATAACCTGAATGGAGTCGCCAATAACCCACAACTAGCGGCGAGCTCCGAGCGACATCTTTATAAAGGATCTAGAAAGATATTGGATGGGTTCGGATAAAAATTTGCGACTTCTAAATAAGTCGAAAATTTTCTTTAGCCTCAATAAATCCAGTGATTGTATAATAATAAAAAAAAATCTGCCATAAATTTCGAACACTTAAATTATTTCATCATATTTACAACATTATAAAAATTATTCGTAAGACACCAATGTTTCAATCAATTTTTTTTTTATGGATTTATACCTAAAATACCTAACTAAAGAGAATGATATTTTTTAATCAAAAGGTATGGCATATATCTAGTACGCTCGAGAGCGTTTTGCATGATTTGTGTTTTAATTATAAAATACAGTTAACAAAAGATGACGGTTTTTCATAAAAAAACGCAAACTTGAAATTTTCCAAATTTGTCGCTACCGATTTTTTTAATTTCGACCAACATTACGCTTTTATTTATATTTCCAAGATGGGCGGAGGGAAATTAAAAAAAAAACTTTCATTTAGTCACAAATAGTTCCGAAGGTTGTTTCTAAAATAATAAAACGCATCTGTAGTCTATTATAAAGGTAACAGGAAATTAGTAATAAAATTATATGTATCCCGTATGGTGCACACGGAGCGTAAACAGATAGATCAGAAAAGTATTAATAGCCACATTTGAAATATCACCTCTCTGGATTTTCCTACCTACGTTGGCAGGAAGTGCTTAATTTCATCAACTTAGAAAATCAACCGCTTAAATTCTCAATACACGAAGAAAACATTTTGTTAAGTCCTTTAGTTAATTTATAATTAATATTCCATCTTATAGAATAGGGTGTAGGGATCTCCACGCTGTCACATCCTCGCCATCTCTATTCCAGCGACATTCATACAAACTGACTTCCCCGCACTGAAACGGGCGAAATGGCTGAAATGCCTGAAACGGTCGCCGGTCCATTATTTATTGCAAATTGTATGCCTGTGAAATGCATCTCGGAGAATTTCGATATTCTCCAATCCAGGCAATGTGGAGTGCATCTATGAACAGGATAGGCGCGCTATCAAACGTACACGAACACACTTAGTAATTATACGAACATACAAACTTATATAAAATTCCGACTGGTTTATTGGATTAGTTCGAAATTTAGCGATAAAAAATATTCAAGAAAGACTTTTTTTAATATGAATAGACTCCCAAAAGACAGCATCCCCAAATAGGGTATGGGCTGAAGGTACTGGGGAGGGAAGGAGATTGGGAAGAGGGTTAGTACCTGGCTATTCAGATCTGGTCACCAAACACGGCTATAGCCATTTCAAGCAACGTTTCGATTCTGAATGGTGGTCTTTCACCAGGGCGATATATCTACCACTCTGGAACGTGCCGCAAATATACTTGTTTATTATTTTTATATGAATTAAATGGTGACACATATTAAGAGTTTTAGGGTTTGAAGCGACCTTTGGATTCGTAGTCGAGCGTCTTGCCACTCGACTATGGAGGCCGTCAAACATCTAAAAACAGATATTGCATTAATGTTTTTTAATAGTTTATTTACGAGATTTAGAGAGCAGACACACTACAAACTATATATGAAAACCTTTATTTATGTACATAGGTACTGGTAATGAATATTTTCTTTCATAGGTTGCGTATTACACAAGCTACGATTAGGAAAGATTAAGGTTTTCTTCCTAAAATAAGGAACTAAAAATATTTGGCTTCATTCTATGAAATGTCAGAGCCTTAAGGAATATTATACAATTACAAATATTGCACTAGTTTTTAGTTTGAAATCAACTTTAAAATCTACTCTGACTCCATACAAAACATAAAAGCAAATGAATCTACCCATTGAAAACATAACCTCTAGTATATCTACTTGAGCGAATAATTAAACCTTTTAAAACTTTCAGATTTAAGGCTTATTTTCAACATATTCGTAAAAATCATTTACTTTGTGGCTTGCCATATTTATAAATAAAACACATAAACTTTGTTTATAACCACTTTATTATTTAATATTACGTCTACCGGTTTCAGAAGTACCCTTCCATCATCAGGACAATATTAAAATTAAATATTGTCCTGATTTTAATATTGTCCTGATGATGGAAGGGTACTTCCGAAACCAGTAGACGTAATATTAAATAATAAAGTAAGTTATAAACAAAGTTTATGTGTTTTGTTTATTACTTATTTTCAACTTGATTTTATTTTTAAAATGTCATTGGTATTACAGACTGCCCTGATTTAATGAACCTTATTGTTTTATACCAACGAGAACTTCTCGATCCAAAATTATTTTTAGTTCTAACAAAAATATCAGGACCGAGTCTTTCCGATACTCGCTTGAAAACCTTAGATGAATTTTATGTAACCTAGATTGCAGGTAGTTGGCACGCAGAGAGATGGCTGATGTAAATGCACGGAATGTTGATACAAGAAGGCTATAGTATAATTTATCTTCAATCAATATTGATTTAATGTATTAAAAAAAATACATAATATTCTTACTTTTAATATGACTATTCATGTTACACTTGAAACACTGGAAAATGTATTTTTATATGTAAAAGCCCACTTGGGAAAATACAGTTAAGTAAATAAATAACATTTTTAATGCATATTGGATATTCGGTCTGGCCGTTTTACATGCCGATAAACAATGGATTCACAGCTGTCGTTAGAAATATATTTAAAAGTGAATTTTTACTATTCGTATAAATCTAAATGGAAATACAGGTAGAACAAAAATTATTTATTAATAACATCTTGTTGTTCTAAGTCTTGCGTAAGTAAATAATATTGCAGTCTAACGACGACCGTATTATAGTAGTAACAATCCGGTTCAAAATAAAGTAATGGAAAAGGTTATATTTATTATGATGTATTAAGAAAATTTTGACACATAGCTGCCTTAATATGGCAGGGCCCTAACCGCCGTTAGAACCAAATAAGATATTTATTCTTTAAATAATATTATTAAGAGAATAAATCATATTATAGAATATCGATCCATAATATCAAGATTCCAGAGCAATCCCATCAAAATCACAAAACTATCTTTATACAGTCAGAGGCACGCCATAGAAGCCTTGCGAGTTGTGATTTGTATCACCCACCATTAGTAAATCTTAGAATTCCTAGAACGACGGAGAACAAAAGAATTATTTAAAAATCATTTGAGCTGATGGTAAAAAAAAAATAAACACCATAAACCCAGCAGCAAGGGTGGCTTAACGCAATCGTGGCTGGACGTTAAATGCCGTGCAGTATTTTCCTAGGGTATATTTGCAGAGGCAACTTTCTGTAGTAGTGAGATGTCCAACGAGAGGGATTTAGTTACATTGGCAGAGCTTGGTAGATTTTTTTATAGCTCTTGTCACCTTATTTTAAAGTACAGCTATTGATTTTTATCACTCTTAAGACACCAACGAAAAATATACATTAAAAGTAGGGTAAATACATGTCGTCTCCCCAAAACCCATCAAAAAGCTTAGAAAGCAGGAAATAAACATAGAAATGTAAACGTCAATACTTTAAAGCAAGGTAATGCATTTAAGATAATGCAAGAAACAGCATTTTTATTAAGAAAAAAATTGTGTTTCTAAAAAGCACTGTTGCATCCGAAGCTGCGATAAAACACCGAATGTGTTTTCAGCTTCAGATGAATTTGGAAAATAGTGGACAGTGAAGCGATAAACTATACTACTTGATTGAAATGTCTAATTATAGATGTAGACAGATTAAGAATTGAAGTCGGAAAATGTAAGCCGGAAAATGTAAGTCGGGCCATGTCGAGAGTCAGAATAACAGAATAGTATGTATGATACGATGTATGAATGTGAATGAAGAAAGCATTTTGTGCCAAGACAGAGTTGTAGGGCGGTCCATCTTATCTGCCGTGAAACGACAGGTTAGTTAGTGTTAAATATTTTTATCGAGTATTTATATTGTTAATGTTTATAATTATAGCTGAATTGTTCTCACGTAAGTGAGAATATCTGTTAAAACCCATTATAAATAAATAATTTTTAAAAATTACAACGGGTTGCGGATGTGACACTCCATATAACCGCAATGGAATACTTTTTACTTAAAACTATTACTAAACATAAGAGAAGTACCCACATGCCCACCGTGTTTGTATTGATTCAATGTGTACCTACATACCAACATTATTAGAGGAATAGTTCTTGAACGGAGGCTTCTATTTCACCCTTTCTTTAAACCGTAACATTTATTTTATACTCTTTCTGCAGTACTAAATCCTCCTGTGCTTGCTCTGTGGACTTAAGAGATTATCCCCCCCTCCCTCCCCTTCGCTATGGCAACCACCAGGCTGTATCGCTAAGTGTATTTTAAGTGCAACAGATATAAACTATTGTTCCCAACACACGAGTGCATAAAGATAAATGCACGCTAGTCAAAAGGGATAAAGGCGCCTGCTCAAAGTCCCACAAGAAATATTTGAGAGATTACAGAAGAACGGATTATTTGAAAAGTAAATGGAAAATTGAAAAAGGATTAACGGATAATAAAGAAGCCTTAGAAAAATGCTATGCCATGGATTTGATTTTAACCCAATTTAAGACATCGGTCACTGAAAATTTTTACAACGAATACGCATAACATTAATAGTAGTGATAATATTTGGATTATTTGTATAGCGCCGTTTTTGTGAAAAATCACCTCAAGAGCGCATGCGATCGAACTGAACGAAAACTTTTTAATTGAAAATAACAAGTACCTATCTACATTTGATAGGTTTTAAAAATAAGATCAAGTTATGTAAATTTATTGATTGTTTTATACGAATACCGAACAAGAGTCTCAACTGCTCCCAACCGTCTAGAACGAGTGAGACTATGGCATCCCCAAATAGGGTATGTTGTGAGGCTGAAGGTAGTGGGAAGGGGAAGGAGATTGGGAAGAGGAAGGTTGGGAAGTATCAGGCTATTCAGATCTGGTCACCAACCACGGCTAAAGGCATTTCAAGCAACGTTTCGATTCTGAATGGTGGTCTTTCACCAGGGCGATACTTAGAGTATCTACCACTCTGGAACTTGCCGCAAATATACTTTTACTCGCCAACTTAACAGTGTTGAAGTCCAGCTGTACTTTTGTTACATTACCAGTTTATCGGATCATTCTTACGAAATCAAATTATATTAATTTTATCATAATATATATTTTTTATTTCATTCCCAGGTTGCGAATAATCATCACCAGACGATATTTGAATTCTTACTACAATGAACATTATAAGCAACAAAAATTGCTTGTGCAACTATGTAGGACTTTACATTATTTTACAGCTAGCAGAGGATTAAACCCGCGACAACTGGTGGGAACCCGACGCTTTGAGTCAGCTACTAAGAGAACGTTTTGACCACGACATTTTTTTAAATTTCTTTTCGGAAAATAACTTTGCCGTTTACATTAGAGTAAAACATTTGTGTATAAGACTATATCTAGTGGGGGCAGTGGCGTAGCAGCCAGCTGAGCAGTCTCTGGGGCCTGGAACAGTCTAATTCTTACCGTTCGATTTCTAAACATTAGAAGCAACAAAATCATTTTTTTTCTTGGCTTGATGAAGCATAAAATGGATACATGAAAAAAGATAGTTGAAAATGTATTAGCTCTAAGATGATACGAATGAATTAAGGCGTCGGTTCACGGTTCACAAGCTTGCCACAGAGTTCGTAAGTTTACCGCTACGCCACTGAGGAAAGGACGCACCTATTTTTATAGTCTGAATGTGTCCCAGCTTTACATTTTATTTATAAATGTTCATTTCTACTATTGCCATACATTTTATTTTAAAACCCTCGTAAAATAAAACGAGCCCGAAAAGTAAAGCCTTATCGAATAAAACAAAATGATTTTAGCAAATAAACGGATTTATGTAAGCAAGAAATCTCACATGGACTGCTTTCAAATGGGTGTTTGTAGCTGGCCGGCCAATGAGTAAAGATCTATGGGAGATGTGTTAGATTTGGCATTTCTTCAATATACGGTTTTATAGACAGGAACAACATTTGTTTTTTCAAACAACTTTGATAATATTATGTACTAGTACTTTTTTAGAAATAATAGGAACTAGTTTAAAAAAACTATTAACGGCCCTGCACATTAGCGACCAAATTCTTGTATTGACTATAACGATTTTTTTTTGTGTTTTTTTCCTTTTTCTCTATTATTTCATGTATATCCTTTTTAAACTGTATTATAATCTATACTCATGCATTTAATTATGTTAAATTATTATGTGAAAGCCCATCAGGATGTTAATAAAAAAATAAATTAAAAGATTCTAGTAAAGGTCTTATCTATAAAATGATATAAAAAAAAATCGATAATGCAGCTTTGCTACCCTAATAAAAATAGATCTTTGAATTAATTTTCATTTTTCTATTTCTAGTTTATATGTTGTAATTACCTCATACTGAACATCTCAACATCTACTGACTGCGACGAAGAGCCGACTGAATCAAAACGTTCAGAATAAGGTTTTTTTTACAAAAAGGAAGTAAAATATGGAAATTGATAGAAAAAATGTATTTTTTAGGGTAGCAGAGCTGTATTTTCGATTGATTACAATCTAAGTTTAAATATTAGATCTGATAGAATCTAAGAATTTGCAATACTCCATATACTACTAGAATAGTCGCTGGTGTGGAGGACTGTTGAGCATTGTAATTCAATTAAAAATACATATTTTAATGAATAATATGTATCGTAATTTTATTTCGCTACAAATTCCACCTCGAAAACCTTTTACTGAATTTTTAAGCATACAAAAATTCCATTTAAATAACTATAAACCATCCACGAACATATGATAACTTGAATAATATGTTTATAACTGAACGAGAAGGAGTATGCATTCATCATCTCGTTGTCTCTCAGGCCACATAATCTTTAGGTCCAGTCCCCATTTGGTATTCAAGTGTTCAACCCACCGAGTGTGAGATCTGTGTACAGAGTCCGACACTCACACAGATGGCTGACATCTATTGAGTTATGCCCAACTAACCAACCTGGGGGAAGAGAAGGAATCGCATTCTATGTATTTGTATAGACGTCGAGGAAGACATGAAGTATTTTATTAGATGCTTTCATTAAAAGACTATATTACATTATTTGCGTTATCAAATCGATAGAGTCGAGATTTGATACAACAAAAACGGTTTGTCAACATAATTTTGTGTTACTTTTTCTGGGTAGGGATTAAATATCAAAACGTTGTAGGAATGTAAAAAAATAAAGAAAAATAAAGTTCATAGTTGTAGGTACTTACATGGGCATCTTTAAAGAAAGATTACACGTGGAAGATCTGAAACAAGAAGGAAAATATAATTATTAACAAAATGTACGTAGGCCATATAGATACTTATAAAGTATTTTTCCGACAGTAAATATGGTAAAATTAAGACACGCGTAATACACGTGGCAAGAAATATTTGCAAAATAAATGCCTACATCAATTCTTGGATAATCAAGGCATAAAGAGACTTGTGCCCTGTGCCACACGATTTTATGTACATGTATATATCAATATCAACAGATGTGAAGTCACTTATAAAAAATCAAAATAAAATTTGTCAAAACTGGCAGCATAGAAAAAAAAATCCAAGACGAATCTGCAACCTTCGAACTCAAAGAGCTTAACATTACGGAGGAAGGCTGTTAAGTATTGAAATATTATATTTTATTTTTTAAGATAAAATATTTTACTACAGAAATAGATTTGTTTTATCTATCCTTATGGATATGTGAAAGCCGTCAACTTTCAAGCGGAATGAAAAAGACGAGAATAACGACCCACAGAAAAAAATAACACGATCGGATTCTGAATTTTGAAACTTTATATTTGTGCCCGAACAAAGAGGAATACTGCAAACAATAGCAGAAAGTAAATGAAAACCAGTAAGCCCCGCAATGGCAGGAATAAGAGCCGCTTAAGCCTTACGTAGGCAAAAAAGCTATAGTCGTAAATTCAAAAGAATGTCATACCGTTGTAATAGTTGGTTTATTCAAGGATGATATCACTTCGAGATTCCGCTAGAAATTATATTCTTGTAGCTGAGAATTAGTTTTACATAATGGAGGTAATTAATAATCAGGTGAATTTAATAGACTAGTGGGCTGGATATAAATTATAGATACTTTGGTTTGGCGCCGAGCTGTTTGTTGGATTGGAAGCACTGATTTTGTGACAAAAGCGTCATCGTGAGAATCTAAAGAGATGCGACGCATCTTTTTCTTATTATCCCTTTGCGTTGAGTCAATGGCTGGTGATTCGGGAATGACATCATAATCATCGCTCAGATTGATGACATATGATTCGTCATCTTGCTCTTCTCTACAACAGGTAACTTGGAACGTTTTTTGCCGCTGTTAAAGTATAAGTATATACCTGATATCCATGCTTAGTATTACAATTTCACAGCATTCATTGAATCAATGTATAATTTCAAATCAGATTAACTGAGAAACGCGAGGAAGCCCGCGAAAAAAAACGAACACCTAATGATAAGTACATAAACTACTCTTATGCCCAGCAGATATAGTGTTGATGACGATTCAACCCACTGACGCATTCATTTTGCTTTATGCTGAAACTCAAATTAGACTCGGCGAAAACCTGATACGCGTCCCCTAAGACTTAGGGAGAAAAGCGAAATATTAAACCCGCTAATAAGAGAAGCAATTGCATGTATTTTCGTTCTAGGAGAGACGTGACGGCTGACTATTGATGGAACGATGAATGCAGGTAAAACAAATAATGGAGAATTAAATGCAGAAGTTAGTTATCAGAAGAAGTAGAAGGAAATGAGGCTACCGGCTAACAGCGTTGTGGCATTAACCTTAATATTTGAAGATAATTGGCATTATAAGAACGAAAGTATACCAAGCCTAAAGAAAAATAGATCATTGAAGAGTAAATATTATTAAAAAATGTACGACATGCTTAATTAAAATATTGGAGATCTAAAGAGGAATGCATGTACTCGTAAGTATGCGATATTCAAAAGATTTGTCACGTTAATAGTTGAAAATACATCTGATGAATTCTAAGTCTTTTCACTATCCCTATTTATCGACGCGATAGTTAATTAGTTTGATAATGTTAAATTTTCTCTTTCATCAGTTCCACCTACCTTGCTTAGGACTGCAAAAGTCAACAAAATTGTGAGTTAATTTGTTAGTTCATTTACGATAGAACGAATGTCTTTGAAAAATCACTAGAATACTTGCGTTTTACACAGTGCATGAACTCAGATGTGTGGCTATAAAAACTTCAGTTTTACCGTGTCCAAACAATTCCCCGTAAGTGAAGACGGAGAAGCCCCGACAGATGCCGCCATCTAGCGACAGCGACACTTCCCATAAGCTCTGCTCTCGCTGCCTCCGTACTACAGTGGAAGCTAAATCGTGATTTTTTCATGAATATGCGATGAAGTGGACTACTCGAAGCTCGAATGTCAAACTCGACTACTCTCGGCGAGATTCATACAACGTTAAAATGGTTGAATAGTTTGAATTTACACCTTTGTCTGGTAAAGAGGTTTACTACTGAAAATAGATCTTGAGGGGAAATGCTAAAGTAATAAATACAACTCTATCAATGTTCTATGTTTTGGAACACAAATATACTAAACACAAAATAATGTAGGCATAATTATGTTATTCTTGTAGGTTATTTGCTTGGAACGGTAGTGAAGCCATTTCAAACACTTCATATTCAAATCTATAAGCAGTAGGTACCGTGAGAAAATATGAAAAACGGTTGTTATTGCCAGTGGTAGATAGTATTTATAACCTCTTAGAATGATCACAATAGACAGCAGTTTACAAAACCAACAGTCAACAAACCACAAGACATAATAAAAGAAGCCATAACAAAGAAAATGTGTAATTGTAAGCAAATCCATCATCATCAAAAAGCCAGTTAAAATTAAAAAACAAAGAGAATAATTAAATAAAGAAATGTGCCATTAATCAAAACCTTGCGGTAAGCCCAGTTATAAATGCAAATATAATAGATACTAAAGATAATATTCCAGAAACTCAAGGATTTTGAATGAGATGATATTGCTTAATCTTAATCTATCAACATGGTTGGATTTAAGAACGCAATTTCGGATTGCATTAAAAGTTATCTAATCCACCGCCTTGTCGGTGTGGAGTCGGAACACTGGCTGTTTTTTTTACTGTGGAGTAATTTAACTCAGTAAACTTAATTAATTTCGCTCGGAGCAAGTCGGACAGGGAAAGATTAAGGCCGGGGTCACACCATGTAGAGAAAAACCCTTGGAATGGAAAATATTATTTATTTAGTAAGTACCTACATAAAATTGGATTTTTTATCTGCCCGGCGTATGTTGACGGCCTCCGTGGTCGAGTGGTAAGAACTTCGACTACGAATCTAGAGATCACGGGTTCAAGACCGGCGTGCGCAAATATTTTTTATTTGTATAGATGTTTCATAACACATTTAATTAATATAACATTTTATTTAGTATATTTGCGGCACGTTCCAGACTGGTTAAAATGGCTTAAGCCATGTTTAGTGATCGGATCTGAATATCTAGGTACTTTCCAACCTTCCTCTTTCCAATCTCCTTTCATGTGAATGTCATAGTCTCACAGGCTCTAGACGGTTGGGAGCAGTTGGCACTCTTGTGCGGTATTGGCTATTTTAAGCCATCTCTATTTGGACATCGTCGATAGTCAAACCCGTAACCACAACCAGCCCAGAGTCAAAGTATTTATTCTATAGCGATCGTCAGGTGAACAGATTATTTCGGTAGGAATGTTTAAATCCCTGTCACGTTTGGCGACCAAATCAACGATCAGTGCTTTTTTTAAATTTGGCATTTGAAACGGTTCGAGAATTTGGTGTTAACGGAGACCGTTCCATTTTTAAAAACCACCGATCGTCAATCAAATATGACGGAGCTTAAAACACCCCCAACCCTAATTTTTGACGATGAAATCAAATAATGTTCTTATAATTTTTTTAACACAAATCTCTAGGCCGAATATTAATTTAGTTTTATTACAATATTGTATGATGTTTCTTATAAATTTTCCATCGGATTAATGGGTAAAGTTCATTTTGTTCAGTCTCCTTTCTCCCGTAAGCCTTGTTTACTCTTCTCCCGCTGTGTTCACTGACAGTTGTAGTTTTCTACGCTAAAAAATGATACCGTCTTTAGTACAACTGAAAGGGATTTGCAGTTGACATGACCCACAAGATATTACTGTGTGGGCAAATATGGAATAAGTTCTGGGAATTTCTGCGGCCCGTTAGGTTTGTAGCAAGACTGATCGATATACGCCTGAGAAAGAAACATTGTTGTAAGGAAGGGATTATAATACAATTTTTTATTCTTTACGCGCATTTTTATGCACATTTTTCGATGAAATTGCCTATTTGAACTATGCCAAAATTCAATACTTCGGTTATTTGACTTATTTGGGGGTTGTGTTGTGCCCTCGGCTTTTCAAACATAAAAAATATTATTTTTTGTAGAAAGCAAACACTTTTCAATTTGACATATTTAAAGAAATGAAAAAAATAGCTTTGTATAAGATCACGGATATTATTTTAATTTTTATGACCGACCGGTTTCGATTAGCCTAAGCAATATCAATATTAAAATTATATCCGTGGTCTTTTACAAAGTTATTTTTTCATTTCTTTTTCATAAAAAATATCACTTATGAGAATCTAAGAAAAGATTGCTCTAAACTATTGAGGTTGACCGGTTAGTAGCCGAGTGATCAAAAGCGTCGAGATCCCACCCAGGCTTTGTGGGTTTAATTCTCTGCTAACCAAGTCCTACACTAATACACACACAACATTTCCACGTTTGTAATGATGGTAGTAGGAGAAATTCAAATATTTTCAGGTTTTTTGTAACGCGGAATTTTTTTAAATACCCCAATGTTTGGAATAGCGTTTGAACGAAACTGAAGAGCATAATCCCGATGTAAAAAAATAATCTGGTGGAAAGGGGGTACGTTGAGTACAATAATCTTTTCTACAATAGTTTAATAAAAATAAATTTGGAGTATGCAATTGATAAATGAATTTAAAAAACCATCTATTATTTTTTGTTCAGACTCACACAGGAGACTGACAGCTACTGGAACCTTTCTAGAAATGTATGTTAAGGATTAGCCTGAAAATATTCTCCAAATTGATGGCATCGTCGCCCTATATCTGGGCAGTGTCACAAATCATGTTATTTTGGTGAAAATGTGAACATAAAATTAACTTTAAAACATAAAAATGTTTATTTATATATTCAAAAGATGCAGCCTAAAATCGAAAGAAATTCAAAATATTAATAATTTTCAACACAAGTGTAAGAACGTTTAAAAATGCCGCTTTTGAATGAGGTCTTGATGGCTTAATTGGCCAAAGTGTTACTCCCGGATAGAGTAGAGGTTCCGAGTTCGAGTCTCGGTCACGACCATTGTTCTTTTTAATTTCTGGCTTTTTTCTGTTTCATATTTGTGTTTTAGATTATTGATAGTATTTAAATATTTGAAATCAAAATAAATATAATGCTTATTATGGTTAAGATTCAGATCATAACATGCAAGTTATATACACAAATACACCTTGGCAGGAGAGTGTGTTGGGTTCCTATGCACGTTGACAAGTAATGAAAGTGGGAAAAGCTGATTGAAGTAGATGATTGTAAAAGAACAACAACATCTGTCCAAAATTATATTTAGTAAACATTTTTCCTTAAATTTGAAGAAAACGCAGCACTTTAGTTTTTAAATGCGTTTTTTAAAGCGTTTCCGCGAATCGGGCGGATGCAGTATCTGCAAAAATGGCAGAAAATATTTCTTCTGATTAAATAAAAATTACGCAGTCGTAAAAGCCAGCCCGCAGCCGTATCTTATCGCAAGGGGGTAATTTTATTTTAATATTATTCCAGATTTTATGGCACTGTTTTGAATGTGCCATTTAAAACAATGAGAGTAAAACTCCGCTCTGGACAATAAAGCGCGGAAGACGCCCAAGTGATAAAAAGTTTATTTGAAGCCTGTTTTAAGGCAATCATTTAAACCTTCTGGAGCATTCTTCTCGAAGTTACACAGCCAGGAAGCTGGGGAGAATTCGGGAAGCCAGATCGATCGACCCTTAAACTAATATAAGAATTAGTGTTTTCGCACGTTCGGAGACTACTAAATAAACTTTATTAGATACTAGCAGTGACTGGAAGAGTTTACTACCTACTTATATAATGCTTTGCAGCTTTGGGTAGTTTTCTGCATTTTTACGCTAGTTTTGTATGCTGCTCAAGCTGTAGTTACTTTATTAAGAAAATCTGTGTGGGTCTAGTGTGATTCATTTTGGAGCAGAGTTATTAAGAAAATCAGCATGATCGAAGATTGACATATTTCCTCAGTGTTTGTAGAACACTTATTTCCAAGCGTAGTAGTTAATTATTTTAAAAACAAAACACAGTAAATATGAGCCAAGTGTAATATTTTTCCTGTTTGTGAAGAATATTTATTTCAGGGAAGAGCAGATTGATTGGAGAAAATCAGTAAATAGATTATCAGCCAAGTGCGACATATCTCAGGGTTAATTGAATACTTATTGCAAAGCAAAGAATATTTATTAAGACAGTAAGTGAGTATAAAAGGCCAATCGCAGCATATTTATTCGGTGTTAACACACATATTTTAAGCTAGAGAATATTAATTAAGAAAATCAGAATGTGTGGATTATTTTTCAGAGCGTCTTTTGCCTAATTATACTTGGTAGCTTTAGGTATATTTCGTGCATTTACGCTAGTTTAGTATGATATTCAAGCAGTCGTAGATATATAAAGAAAATCTGAGAGTGTGAGCCAAGTATGACTTAGTTTCCTTAGTGTGTGTAGAATATTTTATCGTCATCATAAAAACTTATTCGCTGACACGGTAAAACCAAATGCAACTGTTATATACATAGCCTAACTCCAGCAATGTCAGTGCGACTAACGTGGGGATTTTCCCTTCCTAAGTCAGCCACATTTTATTTTCCTCTATTCTTTTCCACGTTGTAAGGACTCGCCCCAGAATGGTGAAGGACAATACTTTAAAAGGGAACATCTGAGATAGTACAGTAATAAAAGGACATGGAATTGGCTGCCAATCAAACGAGGACTGCATAAGACAGGGGCGGCACGGAAACAAATATTAATACATTTATAAAATGTAACGTTTTTACACGTTATATCAATGAGTGGTGGCATTTAGGATTTTGTATCAGCATGATTATTAACGGTTAGCTTCATTTCTTTTAATTTGACACTATCAGACAATACCATAGAAAAAGTTTTTACATACAAAATTAATTCCCAATCTATTTCACCCGAAAACTTATCGAGATACGATAGTGAGCTTTGGGTAAAACCTCGCGTGAAGGTGTTTTGTGGTGCCTTAATCCGTTTAATGTATATGCACATATTTATATGTACATACGTTTTACATTTACGTGATCTATATTTACATGCACTCACTGTCACCTACCTCAGAATAAGTTGTAATAACCTAGGGAGGTAAATAATGTTAAAAAAATATGTAAGAAACAAAAAGTTAATAAATAAAAAAACCTCCAACGTACAAAAAAATCGTTTAATTTGCTTTTATTTTCAGTTACGTACAAATAGACTGATTTGCGATGACATCAGTAACTTTACTGTATTATTTTTTTAATGCGAATACCCCATAAGAGTCCCAAATGTCTGGAGCAAGTGGAACTATAGCATCCACGGAGTATGTTGTGAGGCTGAAGGGAATCAAGAAGGGAATGAGGTAGGGAATAGGAGAGTTGGGAAGTACCTGGCTATTCAGATTTGGTCATCAAAAACGGCTGTTAGCCATTTCAAGCAACGTTTCTATTTGAATTTAATGTCTTTCACCAGGGCGATACTGAGATTATCTATCACTCTGGAATATGCAGCAAATATAATGTCTCTAATTTTATATTAATTAAATGTAAAATAACACAAATGAATTACATAAAATATATTTGCGCACGCCGGAATTTGAAACAGCGACCTCTGGATTTGTAGTCGAGGATTTTAACCGCCCTAACACAGAGGTCGTCAAATTTGATGCATTTATCAAGACATAAACGACTAAAAATATCAGCAGGGGGATGTTGTCGATATTTATTCCTAATGGTAACTTAACATGTAACGAGATGGTTAAATAACAAGGCTTTGACGGAGTCATGTATTCAAAAGCCTTTATGTTGGCTGTAGTTATATGTTTACCTGAAGTTAGGTCAAACGCTCGCTAGCTTAGCATAACAACTCCCAACTCTGGCTTACCTTGCTAACTATTTAATACGTATAAAACTACGTTGATTATAATCTACACAAATTCACGTGAATCTAAAATACCGATTATCTCAAGTGATTCAGTGCGGATAGCAAAACATACGTCGACTAAACTCCTATAGCAAATTAAAAATAATAACACCCCTAAATTGCTTGCTGAATATTATGAGAAAATCTTGCGTTTCAGAAATTACAGAATATGGATGAGCAAGACTAAATTGAGGGGTACATTGGAATTGTTGGGTAACACACAAGGTATCGTAGTAAATTATGAAAAGCAGAGAACCTTAATTCGCTTCGACGTATTATTTTTGATTAACAGGGAACTGAATCAAACAGACAAAACACACCCCCAATGGCTAAGTTAGACAAAAACTGAGAGACAGCGTTAACTTGCTTTGCAGAAAATGACCTGCATCAGAAAAAATACGTTTTGCTAAAATTTCTATCGGATTCGGACTCATAGAGCCAGAGATAAGAGCTAACCTAACTTAACACAAATATGCATTTTTTGTAGGTGAGTCCTAGCTGCTCCCAACCGTCTGGAGCAAGTGGGAATATGGCACCTCAATTGAGGAATGTTGTGAGGCTGAAGGGAAAGGGGAGGGAAAAGAAAAAGAGAAGAGGACGATTGAGAAGTATCTGGCTATTTAGATCTGGTCTCCAAACACGGCTAAAGCCATTTTAGTCAACATTTCGATTATTTGAGTATCTACCACTCTGGAACGAGTCGCATACGAGTATATATTATTTGATATTGAATTCAGTATGAAATAACACATTTTAATCAAATAAAATTTATTTGCGCAAGACGGGGATTGAACCTGCGACCTCTGGCTTTGTAGTTGAGCGTCTTGACCCTCGTCCACGAAGATCGTCACATAGTTAGATAAACCATTTTCAATGATTTTCTTGCTTAATCGTCATCGGACCATCTTTTTTAAAAGTGAAACGCCCAAAAGTTATTCTAATTCGACCCGTAGAGCAGGAGATAAGATAGTAAGTACCTAACCTAGCCCGAGTCTGCATTTGGTTCGTTCAAGTTTAAATAAAAATTTCAACAGGTTTTTTTAAAGTTTTCTATTTGTCTTTCAAACATATTCAGACTCATAGGACCGGAATAAGAGGAAACCTAACGTATTAAAAGTGCAATTATTTTTAAAGTGTAGGGGAAAAAAACTAGTCATTAGTTTGTCATGATATTATTTACTGGTGAGTAGTATCTAGCTAGCATAAAAGTTCAAAATTGGTGATGCCCACTCCAGGCCAAGCAGAGCAGTGCATTTAGATTGCAAAATAACCCACAGGGCACTACAAAACTGACAAGATGAAGTTGAAAACTTGAAAACTGCAACGTTGCAGATATTCCAGAATAACAGAGCAAACGGCCAAAACTGTCCGAGCCTGCCCTGGAACGGTCGAGACCAAACTGAGAAATAAATTGAAATTGTGGGATAACACGCCGGCTACTTACAGCCACCGTAAAGTTTAAGCTGACGCAATAGTTTCCCTTGGCTGCAGCACCAGGGACTAGGGCTGGAGGCCTGGGGGGGGCGGGAAGGAGATGGAGGAGCGCTTGATGCGAGGATAACAGCTGCAGGATTCTGGGGGAGTGGATTCATAAGACAGTGGGATATCGTCGCGATGAAAGGAAATTACCAATAGTAATGAAGAAAGATGAATCTGAACCGCTCAGTGCGATATTTAGAACAAACATAATATATTATCGAAGGAAGCAAACACTTTGTAGCTTGACATTAACACATTAGATGTTTAACAAGTATAGGTTTTTCCGAATTTGCCGAACATTTAATTAAAACTAACCATACTTTTAATAAAAATACAGGTGTACAAATAATTCATAAAAATGGAATAGGTTTGCGCCTTAACAATCTAGAAGCATTAGAAATTTCAAAATCAAATAATAATAATAATTGCCAAATTTTAAACAAACAATTAGAATTAACTAAAAGTCCGATTTTAAGAATGTTCCCCTTCTCCTCTTCCCATCCCCCTACCTCTCTACCTACTCCATTACCACCCCCTCTCTGATACTTTGTCGTGTTTATATTAATGTTTTGTCTCTTTCACTAATTTCTTTGTCTACTGTATTACTCTATATTTAATCTTAGTATATACTTATACGTTCCTGATGAAGGTTAAGTTTAACCGAAACCGGTCGAATTGTTATATGTGTATAAATAAAGTGGCTTAAAACAAAATTATTTTTTATTTAAATTAAAAAATTTAAAAAAAAATAATGTAATTGTTTTAGTTGGATATGTCACACTCAAGGGTAAAATAATATTTATTTGTATAGTGTAATAACAATAATTTCTTGAATACCCTTGTATTGGTTTGGGGATCCACCCAAGCTATTTAATTAAGTAAAGGTATGTCAAATCGTAATTTCGCTATAAATATATTTATTTTTAGATTCGAAAAAAATGTGGATATCCGAAAAGAATGCAAGGCCGATGTGAGCGTAATGAATAGGATCAAGAAAGGGATGCTTAGATGGTTTGGGCACGTAGAGCGAATGAACGAAGAAAGGAGTGTGAAAAGAATATACATTGCGAAAGTGAATGGAAGAAAAAGTCGAGGACGCCCGAGAAAGACATGGCACAATCAAGTAAATCAAATATATATATATATACACTTATATATGTACAAATCAGCTAAATTTTAAGTTATTTTGATGTGGTAATTGTGTCCTGCCAGGTAAGTATGTTGCTATATATTTATATAAACTAGGAATTAATATTAAGTAAAAATTAAGATTTTTACAGTGCCCTTGAGGTGATTTTTCACAAAAACGGCGCTATACAAATTATCCAAATATTATTATTATTATTAAATACTTGAATCGGGTCAAGTGAAGAGTCAGAATAACAGAAGAGTATGTATGAGACGATGTATAAATGTGAATGAAGCAAAGAGTTTGTGCCAAGACAGAATTATATGGTGGTCCGTCCTCTCAGCCTTACCCTGCGGAGAAACGGCGTGATGGTTAGTTGATTAGGATTTATTAAAAATGAATTCTAATTAAATATACATTTTATTACTATACAATTTCAAAAACAAACATTATTTTTTTCATGCAAAGTAACAGATTTTCAAGAATGTAGAATTTCTCATGTCTTTTCTCAATAAAAATGCAGCAATATTAAAAATATATGTGTCGAGTCTCATTGTGAAGATCTGCTGGGTTTCGATTATTTTTTTTACCGTAACTGTTTTGCAATAAAATGTTAATTAATAAAACAAATAATTTTAAAAAAAAACGAGTAATTTAAAAAAAAAACCAAAAAAAGGATGTTTCCGCCCGGGATCGAACCGGGGGCCTTCCGCGTGTTAGGCGGATGTGATAACCACTACACCACGGAAACCAGATATACGGGTGGGCGATTGTACGCAATACATGTACGCAGTTAACAATTTGTGTTGCGTGCACACAGATCTTGATAAGGTTCTATATTTATAAACTAGTTTTACCACCCGACTTCGCCCGAGATGTCAAAACTATTTCCTAGAAATCTTTATCTTATTAAATAGTCAAGCAAAAAATTAAACAAAAATATGGCGCCTTTTTTTACTATTTTTTAAGGTTAAATGGATATTTCAAAAGCCCATCTATGCAGTGACGGCTCGTGATTTTTTTAGTGTACTAGAGTGCTAAGATTGAAAAATGTAACGTTATTATCGTTTTTGTAGCCGAAAATATTTTAAAATTTAAAAAGTCGATTTTCAGGATTTTTCAGTTTTTGCTGTGCGCTGCACGGCTTGCTGAATAAAATTCATACAAAAAACATCAATAAAGATGTATTTTCAATTTTAGCACACTGGCATACTAAAGTCACAAACCGCCACTACATCTATGTACAAAATGAGAAAAAATAGCATAATTTAAAAAAAAGGTAAAATAAGGCAAGTAAAAAAATTATAATTAAAATATTAACACTGAAAATGCAAATGAAGTTACTGAATTATAAAAAAAAACATTTTATTATAATTAGGGATGTAAACAATACCGATACAGATACCAATATATAAGAGGCGCCGATAAAAATATGATTTTTTCTAACATAATGTTTAAAATATTCAAAAATAGTTTTTTCGTGTCAAAGTTTAAATCAACCCATAATAATTTAAATGACAACGTTCTCGTTTTAACTTTGATTTTGAGACTATGTAGTTCTATTTTAATATTATTTAAATAAAATAATTATATACTTAATTATTATGTATTAATTTGTAGAACTCCGTATTATTTTTTTACAATTTAAATGTAATAATCTTTTATAGCTGTGACAGTAAAAATAACTAAATGATACATTTATGAATAACATTTAAAAATGGATTAAATTTCTCTTCATCTTCAAACGTTCCTACTTTTTATATTTAGTTGCATCATTATTTAATGAACAATTTTGTAAAACATTAAGTCGTATCGTTGTCGTACTGATATTGTATCGATTCTTATAACTTTACTGTATAATTCGATTGGAAATTGTCTGATAAACATATTATCAACGTACGTGTCCAAACTACTTTTGAGAGATATAAGAAAAAACATGTACCTACATAGTAGTAAATAGATCATCTCCAGGGATACGATCCAAAGCCTTTAGACAGCAGCTGCGACGGGCCTATAAAACGGATCGTTAAATCGGGATAATCGCCATCATTCGCTAACTGGCTGCTGCCGTATGGCGGGAATCCCCAGACGGTTCCGATTCAAATAATAATAATAGGAGGCAGGAGTGCATCTCGGAATTATGCGCCAGACATGCTGAGCCGGATTCGAAGAAATTCATATCTAAAGTTTAGCAAAGTGAGATAAGAAAGTTGGAAATAATAATATCATCAATATCTGGTAGATAGGAAAACAAAGTTGGTTCAATTCAAAATATCGCAAATAAAAAAATAAGTATTTTAGGCGATGCAATTCGTAAAAGTCCTTTAAACGTAAACGGCGATGCAATTCGTAAGGTCCTTAAAAATAAACTCGAACGACATCACGCGCTCCTTACACTGCCGGCGATAAGATTTAAATTGCCTCTTGACGCCGGCCGCCTGTTTCCGATTTGTGCAAAAAAGAAAACATTGCTAAAAAGCACAACATTTTTTTTACTAAACTTTAAAACAATACATGAATTGAAGGTAGGTAAGGTCTCGAAGAAGGAGTGCGAGATTGAAAAATACGACGTTATTGCTTTTGTTTTAGCCGTAATGATTTTTTTTAAATTAATTTATCTGTGTGAATAATTTCAGGATTTATCAGTTTTGGTGGTCGCTGCTCCAGTTTGCTGAAAAATCATCATACAGTAAAATCATTTTCGGCTACAACACAAATAGTGTTTTGTTTTTTTTTTCGTTTTAATCTTAGCACTCTCCACAATAAGAAAAAAAGTTACTAGCCGCCATTGATAGCTACCCAACTAATATTTTACAGACTCACCAATTGCAGACTTCTTCGTGAGTGGAAATTGCTATGAGAGTTTAAAAAAGACAGTGAAATTCTGGACAGCTAAATTAAGCTGTTTTAAATTGTTTGACATATCGAAAACTTTAAACATTTAGTATCTTTTACTAAATGTAAATTGTACTAAGCGGGAAGTTTGTAACTGCTGTGAAATTAGAACTCGATCCCTCCGATTGCCAGTAGAATCTTCCTTCTACCCATATCAATTTACCTATCCATCACATAAAAAAATGATTGAAAGCATTCAACTAATTTAAAAAACTTTGGGAAATACAGATTGTACATATTATCTCAGAAATACGATATGTTTTGATAAATTATTTTCTCGAAAGTTTTCCTGAAATTTAAAGCTTACTACCGGAATTCGCAAAGAATTCATCGGACCCTACTTTCCCCTTCGTTTTATCGACTTCTCGTTTTACAAGAATCAATTTCAGAGCACTTTATCAAAGTCTGAGATGTCAAGTTCTGACACGTGGAAAATGATTGGAAGAAGCCCAGCCACGTGCCGAGTGACCGGGGGGACGTCCAATGAGGAAGATGGAAGACTCGGAGTCATCTCGGTTTTTAGTACTAGTTCGGTTTTTATTTGTCAATCAATGATTGAGTCCGGTATCCAGAGGATGATACGGAGAAATAGAGCAACTGGTTGGTGTTTCAAATCATATAAGGAAACATATCCTTTTTTCAAGAAAACATATCTATTTTTCAGAAAATCTAATTTAAAAAAACGTACATAATATGCTGAATTTTACTTAAGTCATTTTTCCAGGAAACGTGACCAATTCAGACAGTTTTATATTTTTTTTTTGGAAAACAATCTATTTTTTTCTTCATAAATACGACAAATTCTGCAATTTTGCCATTATGAATGAAATGTGCATCGTGCATTTCTAATAATAGAAAAAAATACGGCCAACTTCGAAATTTAAAACCAATTTATTTTAAGAACGCCAATTAATTAGCAAGAAATTCCAAACAAAACATGTATTTATCCATTTTTATTACTTTCGAGCGCACTAGTCCGACCTACACCAGCAAACATTTCAACGTTATCGAGGACATCATATATGGGTCAAGGGTAAATAACAGAAATTCTGTGCACACAGCAAATATGACAATGTAGCGATATCACTATAGAAAATAAACTTTTGTGAGCAACAGGGGATACTTACGTCACGAAGAAAATCGCCTACCCAACATCGTTTCTCCGATTGCAGTGTCGACGTGAAGGGACATTATTATAAGCCAGTATTTTGTTTGTGATAAAATAATTTTGTTTAAAAGTTCTCTGAAGTTACAATATTGTTGGATATACAAGTCAAAAAATACCTGCTGCAGAAAAAAACGAGTATAAATGAAAAGGGGTTACATATAGAATTCTAGCAGGATTGGACAGTTTTAAAAACAGAAAAAAACCCGTTTCCATTTTCGTCGGTAATTTAAACATTCTCTATTTTTCAAGCTCTTTGCAGGTCTTCGGGTAATATGTCATTATTGTATTGGAAAGAAACTACGTCCTTACTGCACAACGTGGTGGAATTGTATTGTTTGGAGGTCCGATAGCGTATTTCAATACTAATAACTGTTCATTTGAGTGCCAGTAACTCTATTCCGCGTTTTTCTATTTTGCGTGGTTATTTGATTACGTAATTATTTGTTCCCTTGTTCAGATGGTCTGGTGGATAAGTATTGAGAGGAATTGAAATTCAATACTATAGTTTACAGTCAATTCATTGAATGCAGAACAAAACCCGATAATCCACTGTGAAACGTAATATGCGAGGGAACGAAAATAGTTCTCTACTGTTACGAACATATTGCAGGATAAAAACGAACATTAGCAATATTATTGTGAATAAACCAACTAATTAAGCATCTCGTCATTTCTCCGCAGTGGTAGGCAGAGGACGGAATGCCAAACAATAGCTAGACCTCGCAGCGCCCATACATAAATGATAAATCCTCGTCAATGAGGTGCGCGGAAATCGAACACGCAACCTCTCGACTCAATATATAACGCGTAGTTCACCACGCTACATCCGTCGAAAGAACATACTGTTAAACAATACTAGATCACAACAGAGATAAAACATCAACATGAAAGAAAACTCAGTAATACACGTGTAGTCATAATAAGATGCAAATATATCGTTCATATGTGACAGATAATACTCGCGAGAATAAAAAAAACGCACGCGTATAAAGAATGTTAATAGTTTTTTACCAAAACAATGTTGAATATTAAAAGCGTTTCAATTTTGTAGATTATTTCCTAATAACATTTCAATTTTATTTACAAAGTACATACTAAAATGCTATTTAAAAAGCGTTTTGTAATTCCCATAAAACATAATGTATAAAAAGTTCTGGTAAGTTGTTACAAAAGATCGTGACTTTAATTGGCATAGTTTTTTTGTTATTTCACAAACTACAAGTATTTTCCGCTCGAATATACCCGGCCCAAGTAAGGGGCGAAAAGGTAGGTTCGACCTTTCGAGCGTATTCCACCGGGGGCAACAAATCTTTTGTGCAAAAACTGATTCTCGGTAGCTAAGGGAATGTAAAAATATTCCTGCTACAGAACGAAACTTAGCCTATATACTGCGGACTGCGGAGCGGTATTTAGGCAACGGATAGATTTATCGATCACGTTTTATCGGAAGTCGCCGGGCCTATCAACTTTTATTGTGAAAACTTTGTTTGATTTTCACAAGGCTAATGAAACGTCTAAAAAATACCGGATTTTGCCAAGATTGTTTCGTAACCGAGCTTCAAGTCAAAGTGACCTATTAAATTTAAATATTTATTAACTAGTTGTTACCCGCGGGATGTAACTTAATGTGTCGATAATTTTTTTGGTGAAACCACTCATTTCAAATATAGAATAAAGTCTACTAAAATATGGTATAGGTAGGTAGTTTATTAGATAGGTAGGAATTAGAAAATATTATTTTTAAAATTTGATTATTTCAATTTACATCAGTTCTTGATTTGAGAAGTTTACACTCGTCCGATTATTCCTACCAACAAAGGAAATTATTACATGCTGAAATGTTATTCTATGTAACTTAATAATTCATAAGCTTTATTGAGTACACCACACATGTTGTAAACACATTTATTAGAGATATTAACACGCCGATTGTTTTGATATATTTTTTTTTTGATGATTTGATGTAGGTAAATACTTTTTTGTTTTTGTTTTTAAATAAACAAGACTAAACTGTTACGAGAGAAATCATGAGGTTCTTTTAGGTGAGGTATGTGTGGCTGTGTTCGTAATTTAGGTAAGGTCGACCAGGTAAGATTAAGTGTAATGAAGGCGCCAATTCATGTCATTTCGCCCATGTCTGGAAGGTGTTCTACAGTTTTGATTGCTGATAGTGGATTTTTTGGTAAACATATGTAATTCTGAAATGCTGTTAATTTCTTTGGTGAAATTTCTGAAGGTACCTACTTTCTTGATACTATCAGTACAGCAACCCCGACAGCAATTTATATGAGAAAAATATAGAAACGAGGCCGTTCCTCGAAAGGTCCATAGAGTTTTCACTACATCCATTTACGATTTACCCGTTGCAAAATCCTTTAATCGAGGGAGCTCGACTTATTTCGCTGTCGGTCGCCAGATGACCTATCGTATGGTTGGGAAAAAAAATACGACACTGCCCCAAACGATGTGTTAGAATTTCTAATGAAATTCCGATTAAGTCCACGGCTAGTGTAAAAAAAATGCATGGGGTTTTTGGGCGGGGGTATATATTTAGGGAATAGGGAGGGGGTAGAGGGTCAGCAAAGGGTGGGAATAAGTAGCGTGCCGCGAGTTTTATTTTCAGAATTCCTAGAAAAATTGTATTGTGATTTTATTTAGCAATTTGATACTTAAATATATTTTTTTAAGATCATTATTACCTCCCATTTTATTATGAAAAAGTTATTTGGATATTAATCTTTCAGGAAAGCTGTTATTTTTCAGTATACATACATGAAGCCGGCATGTATTTGAAAAATAAATCTATCGACTTTGAAAAAAATTACACGAAAAAATAAAACAACCCCTTTATAACTTGTCGCCTACCGAGTTCGTTATACCTGAGCTACATCATTACATCATTCTCCCTCTTTTATGAACCTACAAATAAAGTTCAATATCTTTATTTACTATCAGTAATAATATTATAACAATTAATGCTACCCTGATGAAATCTGAAAGGCGACCAATTTTGAAATTAATGTATGGTTTTATACAAAACGATGAATGTGTACACCTGCGAAATATGGTCCAAATACAAGCAAACTTCATATAACCATTTATAGTTTTTGTGTTCAATTTGTAGAACTCCATTTTAATTTTTAATATAATTCATTTGAATTAAATTTAATATTATTATTATTGAGTTCTGCTATTTTAAGTTTTTTTATTTTTGTTTTGAGTGACAGCTGTTTCGGCGTTTAAGGCCATTGTCAAACTGTGGTTAGGCCACATGGAAACGACTTATTTGTACGATTTTGGTTTCTTATGTGATTACTAATTACGGTAAAAACCAGTATAAACCTAATTGTCTTGAATTATTCTGAGGTACTTAACATAACAATCTGTTTTTCCCCATTTTATTTTATTTTAACGGCAATCAAACAATAAAGAAAAACCTGCCGTTAAAATAAAATAAAATGGGAAAAACAGATTGTTAAGTTAAGTACCTCACTTTTTACCGTAATTAGTAATCACATAAGGAACCAAAATCGTATGAATAAGTCGTTTCCATGTGGCCTAACCACAGTTTGACAATGGCCTTAAACGCCAAAACAGCTGTCACTAAAAACAAAAATAAAAAACAACTTAAAATAGCAGAACTCAATAATAATAATATTAAATTTAATTCAATTCAATTATATAAAAAATTCATATAACCAATTGGGTGTGCACTACAATAATGCATACAGCATGTTGTTTGGGCTACCGCGCTACTGCAGTGCTTCTACGATGTTTGCGGAAAGCCGCGTTCACAACTTTGTCTCCCTTACGAATTGCTGGTCTGAAGGAAATACTTGGTGAGAGCATCAACTCCATAGTCCGAGCATATTTTATCACTAGTAACTCTAGCAATGAGGAACGACAGCGATTTCAGGATATCTTTGTCTACAGAACTTGACATCCACAATTCAACATATCGTCGCTGGAAGGAAAAGGGGCTTAAACGACACTTTGATAAAAAAATAGTTAAATATGCAGTTTTGATAAGTTTTTTTTTTTCTGCGCCCCGAATACTTTGACTCTCATTTGATTCTGAAGAATTTTGTTGCCCTTCAGCCATATAAAATATATTTACCATTTGGGAGAACGCTTGACTCAAGCGACACAAGTTTGGGACTTGTTAGTTTGTTGTCGCTTCAGGTAACTCAGTGAGAGCATTGAGTTAACTTTTTTTTTTCAAAATACGATCAGGTACTAAAGACTTATGAATTTTATTGTAAAACAAACAAAAAAAACTTTTATGTGATCTGGTGTAAACTTCCCAAAATGGCGCTGAAGCCCTTTTGCCTTTCTATATAATTATAATTTATTATAATTTTATTTTATATTTTTGACAAATATTATTATTATTGTTTATTTGTATTTAAAATTTGATATTTTTCTTTACCATTTTTATTTTAATACTTGAATTGGGTCATGTGAAGAGTCAGAATAACAGAAGAGTATGTGTGAGACGATGTATGAATGTAAACGATGCAAGGAGTGTGTGCCAAGACAGAGTTTTATGGCAGTCCGTCCTCTCTGCCTACCCTGCGAGGAAACGGCTTGATGGTTAGTTACTTAGTTAGTACCATGGAGTAAGAATATATGGAGATAGAGCTAATTATTTTTACCCAACCTATACGAATTTGTGATAAATCACTTTCTCCGGGTTTTAACGGCGTACACCACGAGAAAGAGACAGCAAAATTTCCCAAATTATCAAACCGCTTTAAAGTATCGTAAGAGTGTTATTTGCGTCCCGCGTCTCCGTTGACTCCGCCCACAGGTTTTGATATGCGACATAAATTGACATAAGTCAACGGTTTTTTAGGTTATATGCTATATTTTTGTTTATGACAATACGGTGAAAAAGTGGTTGAACGAATAAACAAAAACATTATGTCGACATGTGCTACGAATGGATGTATAAATACCCTAGCACTAGTCCTAGCCACGCCCAGGTCTAGCCGAGTCCGGAAAAAACTCATCAAAACTGACTACAGCAGCGCTCTCTCTTTTATATTACTGCTCCGAGGTTAGTACATTAATTTTTATTTTATTTCATTATTATTTTAATTCGTAAGTTTTCACTAACTTCCGCGCGTTTCGTAATAAATAATATTATTTTTATTATATATAATGTCAAACCACAAAGAGATTGCTTCTACGAAAGGATAAAAACTTTTCGTTTGCGAAAATCGCGGAAACGGAAAAAAAAAGTCACGGCACGTGGCTAGCCCCCGAGGGGTGTGGGGATGCGGGGGGGATATTTATTAGACCATAAAACCGGAAGGGACAGCGATTGCAGCGCCTTGGGAGAGGTACTTATCGGAGACCGATAGTGCGCTTTTTCAAATGTCTTAAAAAAGTGCAAGCTTAATAAACATTTGACATTAATTTTTCAATAATTATATTTTGATAAAATAAACTGGAAACTAGTGAATTAGGTATGCATAGTATGTATTATTTTAATTTGAGATGTGTGTCAAAGCAGGTAGGGACTGATTAATAAAATAACACCTAATAAAACCTAACCTAACCTAACGAAAGAAGATAAAAGCGTTGCAATTTTTAAAGCCTTATGTCTATATATATATATATATATGTTTACATATATATATCTATATATATCTCCTATTTTCGTAAATTGCTTTGTAGTTTGACATATTTAATGAAAATGAAATAATAACTTTTAATCAAATTTATCCAGCAATCCAATATAAGGTATATTTCCTGTAAACTCATTAAATTTATCAATATTTTTTTAATCACCTTCTCAATTGACGTTTTCCCTCTTTCATTTCATATTATCTGTCTCTTTCATATTATCTTTGTCTAATATTAAATAATCTGTCCTTTGCATGATGAGTTTCAAAATGTTATTCTATTGTTTTTCTCATTGTTCTCTTATTTTATTTTATATTGTGTTCTCCCTCTGTATGTATGTATAACCGCACACTTTGTATTTTTTTTAGTTTGATTTTGTACCCTCATGATGATTAGGCTAAGCGAAACCGGTTGGACATGAAAATGAATCTGTCATAAAATTAAATCTGTGGTCTTATAAATAGTTTATTTCATTTTCATTATATATATCTGCCTTCTTGGTTTGTACTTACTGGCTACGCCAAGTTCTCACGACGTGATATTTAAGAAAAAAATAGCGCTTTAAAAATATGTGGAAATACCTTGTTTCTCAAAAAGCATCAAAGTTAACAGAATATAATTGAAAAGGCATGAGATGCATTTCCACGCATCTTTTTTCACCTCTGTCGTTTTATGTACAGATGAGCGGAAACATTACAATTTGTTTTATTACACTATCATTTATTCATCCTGGAAATGCCCACTGTGCGTCAACACGTCGCCCCCGACTATTTAGCCCGTCCACCTGAATATGAGCACGAGTTGTCGCCTAAAGTTATTACACCTAGTGAAATGATATAACATTTAGCATGTAAACTGGTTTTGTCTGAGGAATATTTCTGCAATTCATGAAATAAAACAGCCGGATTACCTCCAAAGATATTGCATTAGCATAAGATGGCAATTTGTCAACGGATAAATATTTATTTCGATTCGAGACGCAGTTATAAAACAAATAATTCAAGTGCAGGCGACACGAACTGTCATTTCGTTAAATAACTCCGGAGGAAAACTCTAAGAATGTCTTGTACGAAAAATATTTACGATAATATGTTGGTATTTATTAAATGGCGAGTCGAAAAGATACATTTTTCCTGTAGTGGTAAGAAAACAGAAAGGAACTTACTAAAACTGATTCTAAAAATAGTTTCCAGAAAAATAATACTAAATCGATTGATGAAGGAAATATGGAGAGCCATGATAAGTTTTAAGAACCTGATAGCTTCTGCATGAATAGAATGGAGAAAGTCAATCGCTGCGTACTCAATTCTGTCACCAAATTCTAGGTAGTGTTTTCATTAAATAAATACCCCTTTAAATGGTTTGCGTGTTTATTTATTACAAACCCCTTTTTTTGTTATCTTCCTTTAAAATTATTTTATACATCTAATATGAAATTTTCTCTTGGAAAAATAATCACAAATCATGCCATACATGACTTTACCACACGCAAACCTCAGGGATTTCATGTATGCAGCGTTCAGTATTGTTGTATATTTCCTCTGCCAGTTTCTTGCCTTACTGCTATATATCAGGGTTGGTATCAGCACACCATTATGGACTAGTAGCCTCGCTTGTTTTGAAAACTTTTTATTAGGAAATAACGCTGTCACGTGTAAAAAGGAAACATTCATCGCAAAACTTCGTTGTCATTATATGTCTTCGTTGTTATTTCGCTGTCAATACTATAAAAAGTTTTTAAAAAATGACTCGTTAGTGTCTTTCGATTTCTTATGTTATAAGAAATCAAAAAATACTATTAAGTAAAAAAAAAAAAAAAAAAAAACTACTGCGATATAATGTAGGCACATTCATACTTAGATGTAATAATTAAAGCTTGAGGTGGTCAAAGCCGAATGGGTGAGACGCTCGAAGAGAAGTTGGGGAATCGAGTTCTAATCTCGCAGCAAGTATCAATTTATTGCTTTTGTACTAATAAACTAGCTAATTTCGTATCACTTGTTGAACTCTTATATTTTTTAGCAGTTACGTGTTTGAAAAAAAAGGTAGAGAATAAATTACAAATGAAAAGAAAAATAAAGCTGCGTTGGGTTCATTGTGATCGGTTGTGTGAATAGTAAGTTTCATTGCAAGCCATACCAGAAATGTGTGGATTTATGCAATGCATTAGCCCTCCGATGCCAAGAGAAATGAACCAGTGAAAAGCATGAACGACCCACTAACCCGACGAACGGGGCGAAGGACGAACATTTCCTGACAAGTGATAAAAACTAATATGCTGGGTATTTGGATTTTTATTGCATTTTAAAGGACGGACGAATTCTATTAAGCAATATGTAACTCGCATAAACCTATTTATTTAATACAAAAAGTAGTATTTTAACAAAACCTAGACTTTTTGTTTGGAAAAATCACAAAAATGGGAATTGAATTTCGAAAAGAAAAAATAAAAGTCATGACGCGCCTATTTTTATACGAACTATACGCAGGAGGTTCTAAGGCATTGTGGCATACCAGTGCATCATATAAGGCAATTAAAATTTTCTCCATAGTATGTACCTACTATGCCATGCAGTTTATGATTGCGAAATACCTACTAGAAAACTTTATTTATTTATGGTGAGAATATGTAGAAAGTTAACTGAATATTTATGTTCAATCTAGTTTATCTTTACATTGTTACAATTTCATTTAATTTATTTTGATTGCACTTTTAGAGTATTTTTTATCTTGAATTTGCTTCCTGTGTATCCTTTCGTTATAAAATGTTTATTTATAAAGTCAATAAATTAATATCAGAGGAATAATATACATGAAATGTTGTTATATCAAATTTACTGCTTACATTATTAATATCTATGAAGGAAAAGGTGTAATTATTTATACAATTACTACAAAAAAAAGTATCATCTTTCTTTGTATTTTGTAGCTACCGTTCATGGCTGTCGTAAATATATTTAGTATTCAAATTGTCACGTTAATTATCGATGTCTTTTCAACTTTTCTAAGAATAAAATCCTCGCAAGGTGGAAACAACGGCCGACGTTAAGGATGTTTACGAGTTTCATCATACTGGCTATTGTAAAATCCAGCTTTTAAGCTCCATTAAACCACTGCCGTCAAGTCAACGTTGAACCGACGCGATGCCATGCCAAAAGCTCCAGAAAGCTCGGAGAAGCCCCGATTGAGAAACGCTCGTGAGAGGTAATAAAGTTTAGAGCCACCATAAAGTTTATATCGTTTTTCCAGTGTTTCGCAATATAATATATTTGAGCTTCGTTTTAATACGAATATGGAGACAATCTAATGAGCTCGTGAATCTCATCCACGCCGGCGCGGTGATATTATTCGGCTATAAAAGGCAGTAGGCTATATTCCTCAGTCCTCTCAAATGCGACACATTCAAATTGCGCGATGAATATGAATAAAAGCTGGGCACGCCTACTAAGTTACCTGTTTTATAGTATGTGGATGCGATAACAGGTAAATATCCGTTATGATATCTACATGAGTACCTTCATACATCTCTGTTTCTCACTTCCTCAAAATTTTCGCAGTGATTATGTTGAGTAACATCCAGTAAATTTATCGCATTGCTTTACCACATTGCTACTGACAAATGTCCCCAAGACACGATAATTCTCAACGTCCCACACCCATTTGGTCTTCTGCTACTCTTTTAAAGAGCAATTAATATGTAATTTTTTGTTTCGTTCCGATGATTTTCTGCGTCCTCGTCTAGTCCTGAATTTATTTGATTTTTTGTGAGGTATTTTAATATGAAAAAACCGATTGCATGTCATCGTCAACGCATAAATACCTCCTATGTGGTGATACCTACAAAAATGATTTAATTTGACGTTGCGTAGAGTTTCAATTTGTACTTCAAGTTTTTATTGGTGAAAATACATTATTGCATCTAAAACTACAAAGCGTGTGTCTCAAAAAACAATCTGTAACTCTCAAAAGTCAGTTTTTATATTCTCCTGAACACTTACGCTTTTGACACAAGGGGGTATTTTCGCGTTGACGACGATTTTCTAGTAACGATTATAACCAATCCGTTAGCCAATTATTCCAATAATTAAATAAATCAATGAAAACCGATAAAACAATTAGAACAATCATTAACGTAAAATGCCTTAAAGCAGATCCATTCGGATTCTGACCGGTTGGTAGTTGAGTGTATAAACGCGTTGGATTCCCACCCGGGCGTCGTGGGTTCAATTCCTCTGCTAGCTAAGTCCTCCATCATTGCACAAGTAACATCTTCCGCTTATTATGATAGCAGTAGGGGTTTTTCAAATATTGACAGGTTATTCGTAACCCGGGAATGTCTTTCTTTAAAAAATAAAAAAATGCCGGGTTCAGCGTCCCAGACGTACTCGTACAAACTATAAAAAACCAACCAAGGGTGTAACTTATCGACTAGTAAATACACTCCGCAGATGTGAGACGTTCGCCGGATCATTTGCTTCAGCCGGCACTAAAACCTGGAGAATTAATTATTCATATGGATGGGTGCACTACTATGGATATAAAGATTGGGGCATGGGCTGATTTCAGAATACTGAACTATCCACTATCACTTGGTGGAGGGATGCATCGCAATTATGAAAGTATTATACTCGTAATGATCAAAAAGCTTTATCGTAACTCCACTTTATATAAAATTTGAAACTGCCCATTAAATATTTGATTTCTTAGCAAAGAGATATAGAACATTTAAAAATAATATGTTTAATAATATATTTTTTTTAACGAATACATGAAATAATTAACTTTGCACTTAGGATAATGTTTTTTCAGTTAAATATAATGCATTGTCTAAGAGTGGTGCGAAGCATCATTATTATTGTGCCTAATGCCCCCAAAACGTTGATGACCACAGGGAATCGACTGTAGCTTTTATGAGCTTGTAATTGTTAACATTGTGGTCGTATTGAAACATTTACTTTGAATCAGCAACACACCCCGTAATAGTTCATCCTTGTGATTAAGATACAGAACGAAACTGAATGTATTTGCGTAACCAATGAGAACCCCCAATAGGTGATCAGATCCATATTCAAATACGGTCCTATCCAATGTATAAGATAGAATTTAGATGCATTAGGAACAGAAAAGGACGAATAATTATATTATGGAAATATCGATCCAATCAACGCAAATCAAGGTATGGTAATTATTAGTTTTTTTTTACATTAACTCTGTACATGGGGCTCTTTTGGGATCCTGTATCGGGGATCTTTTTAAGGAAAGGAAGAAGCGAACCAGGGTCTTGTAAAGACTTATGTCGAAGGAGAAAGGAAATACAAAAGCCAGAAGATCATTCCAAAGACAACTCAAAACAAAATGACCCATTCTCATTCAGGAAATTTTAACCCTATCCAAATATTAGGCATGCGTTTGGCGTGTCTTTCGGATATGCACCGACGATTAAGGGATCAATGCCTCTGGATCTTCGGAGCACCTTCCTTTGAAATAAAAGTAGAACAAACCCAGCATTCCGACTCTTCGTCTAAGTACTTGATTTCATTCAAAATAAGCCAAACAAGAAATATGGTGATGGTTTATGAGGTGAAATTTTACAAAACTGCGCTACATAAGTTGACTATTATTATTTTTATTAGGAAATGTTAAGTATGGGTAAAGGCTCTCGTTTATTTTCAATTTCTGAGAAAAATGCAATACAAGGTTAACGTATTCATAAGCGAAAGACAAGTCTGGTTTTGTCACGAGAAAAATATTGAAAACATAATTATTTTATTGACAGCTCGAAAGAAATTGTTTACGTCAAAATCCAACAACGACAAAAACGCTCCCATGAAATATCAAAATTGGCCCTGAAAATGATAATAAAAACCATGGTAAAAATTATAAGCAAGCCAAATAAATTATACAGGAGGTACACAATATAAAAATGTTCCATCCCCAATTTATCGAAAGTGTGGCTCAGAATAACGAATTCAATTTCGGTACAAAAAGCTTTAGTATATTCCAATTAGCTTCGTAACAGGATCAACACTTTTTGTACATGTGGAGTTGGGAACATAACAATACGGAGCGACAATTGAAATAATGAACCGCCCTCGGAGATGGGAGGAGGGGGAAGAGAGTTAGAAATTATTTCTGGTTACGATTGAAACGAAATTTATAAAAGTTCATGTCAGTTACTCTGACGGAGTATTTCATAAATTGGCTTATAACTACTAGCCGATCAAGTATATATCTTTGTGTGCGTAAGGAAGAACGGAATGAGTAAAAAAAATAAGTTTTGAGTATGCAGAATTATTCCTTAGATACATATCTAGCAAGGAAAAATTAGATGAGTCAGAAAATAAAATAATGTGCTATTATGTTTTGAAAGGAGACATGTGACATATGACATGATTACATACAAAAAACAAAATTCTGAAATTTTGTTTTATCTCTTGAACATCTGCGTTTATCGACTCATTCTGCATACCTTCTGTAATAAAATTATTGTTTTTATTCCGTTCTTCTTTTCGCACATGTATTATATTCTTTACAAAGAAAACAGTATAATGGTGCTCGGCCAACAAGTCATTGTTTTATCAAACTACGCGCCTTACATAAAGTGCTTTGTAATAAAAATAACAATTGGATTACTTATATAGCTCCATTTTTTGAGAAAAATCAACTGCACGGTATATAATTACAAAAATGGCTATAAAAAAAAGAAAAAGAAAAATTAGGACCAAGAATGACCTCTTACCTTATTTTATTTTTTTATATGAATACCGCACCAGAGTCTCAACTGGTCCCAACCGTCTAGAGCCAGTGAGACTATGGCATCCCCAAATAGGGTATGTTGTGAGGCTGAAGGTAGTGGGGAGGAGAAGGAGATTGAGAAGAGGAAGGTTGAGAAATACCTGGCTATTCAGATATGGTCACCAAGCACGGCTAAAGCCATTTCAAGCAACGTTTCGATTTAGAATGGTGGTCTTACACCAGGGCGATACGAGTATCTACCACTCTGGAACGTGCCGCAAATATACTTTTTTATTATTTTTATATGAATTAAAATGTGTTATTACACAAATTAATCAAATAAAATCTAAACATTCATAATTTTATAAAGTTTGCAGGTGAATGTTTTGAAGTAAGTTTTTTGTAGTTTTGTCATAAATCAAAGTGGAAACTTGATAAAAAGGGCCAGTTTTGCATACCCTTAAAAGTATAATATGTTTTTTATGTTAATTTATAACAAAATACGGTTATGTCAGCAATAATTTTTATTCTGCATATAAAATACGATATTAAGGGTCAGCACCCAAAAATAGACAGTTTTTGGCATTCTAGTACAAGCAATACTACAAATGATTCATCTGTTAATTCTATATGGGTAGTTAGAAAAATGTCTGAGGTTTCCAGTGAAAACAATTATTAAACAGTATTTTTTTAAATTCTTTATGAAAAGCATACTAGAATTTTAGGTAAAACGTTCAAAAATGTCTTTTCTGGTTTCAAAACTGCACCTTTTATTTACATTTTAGTACGTTTTTCATAAAATTTTAAAGGTTACAGTTGTAAAATTCAATTAACAGGAAACCTCAGACATTTTTCTAACTACCCACAGAAAAAAATTCAGATACATCATTTGTAGGATTGTTTGTATTAGAATGCTAGAAAGTAACGTTTAGCGTCATTTTTTAGTGCTGACCCTAAATACTTCTATATATGCGTCACCTTATTTAAATACGCACTGTAATGAAAGGATTCACGATTGTGTTTAACCTTCTACGATCTGAAAGTCTAAACGACAAACTGGCGGTCGATAGCCCGGTGGGTAAGAAAGTCTGATAGTAATTGGGCGAAATGATGAGAATGACGAAAATCTAATAATGAGATTGAATCAAATACTATATTTGTGTAGACAAATTTCTTACTTTAATCATTGATTTTATAAATTAAAAAAATATAAGATTACAAAAAATTATTAAAAATATATTAATTAGTATAATTATTTTTTATTAGAATTTTTCTTTGATGGAAATCTAATTCATTTTGCATTTCTCGTCTAGTGTTTGTGTAACTTATTTTTATAATTTATCTTTCCCTTGAATTCTTTAGACGTCATCCCTATAATTATTTTATGTATAAACATATTAACATTCAAATATAAAGTATGCCTCACTGTCATAATATTTTGTTATTTTACATATCTCTAATCCGTGGGTATATGTTGTGCTTAAGAATTAAAAATCATATTGCTTCATTTTGCAGTATTTACATTTTTTACACATTTTTTTCTTAGTTGCATAGAAAAGTAATGCTTGAACAATAATTTAATAGCGGTGATATTATGGTTAGTATTTGTATAATAATGTTCTATAACAAAGTTCTTAATGACGAAAATAATTCATAACACTCCAATTCATCAATTCTCATAAAGTAAACTTAAAGAATTCTTTTGAAATGTATTCCAACCTTTCCTTTGAAAACCTACCCACACGGTGACGTCAATCAAAAATATTTCATCTGTAAAGCTGGCAACAGTATTCCCCAACCCTTAAAGAACTGCCCCAACCCAGTGGAAGGGAGACCGGGCCAACGCAACCTCTACACCGGTAACCTAAGTCCTTTATTGTTTGTTTGCCCAGATTTTGATTTCGTATTTGTCCCCGTTTTACCTCATTCTCTCGATTTTCGATTGCGGTGTGAAAATACCAAACACATTACCCTATTGACGCGACTGTTTATTTTACTTTCGAATTTAAGCTAACAAGAAAGCGCCCACTATTTATATTTAGCAATGTTGCAGTAAGGCTATTTTGTAAAGTCTATCAGAGAAATACGTGAAATCCATGTCAATGTATACTATTAACGTTTCCGAATAAACAAACTCCCGGCTCAAATATATTTATTTTTTCGAGGGAAATTAACTTTTTATAAGTAGGTACTTTTGTTTAGAAGAAGTTCTCATTCGAAAAATGGAACAATTTTAGGGCTTAGATGAACAAATTTTGTACAGAATTTTTTTAAAATCGTCTCACAAAAGTAACATTTAGAGGTCGGTACAGAATTGTGTGAAATCAATTATGATGAACCTTCCAAAAAAGTTCTAGAACTCTGATAATCAGAATCGATAAATAAATAATAGAACTTGTCATCACAGGTATTTGAACTTCAACAGTGAATGAAATAAAAGCCTTTGTTTACGATTCCCTTTGAGAAAGTCCCATAGAAGTCATGCGTGACATTCTTACAAATCCACTTAGCGAGTTCGTGTGAAAAAAACAACAGAATTAAAGACTTTTTCCGGTGTTGTTTCACAAGCGTGACATTTCGCGGGCATGGCGGGGCGTTGTGATACCAAATTATAATTTGTAGCGCTACAATCAAAAGTACATTTACAACTTCCCTTTGAAGTTTTGGTTTTCTAATAATATTTTATTTTGTAGATGTGAGAGATTAAGATAGCGTGAAAACTTTGATATTTTGATTATTTTGGTTAATGCTGGCACTCAAATATCTGGAGATAAAATGCAAACAGCTTAATTGTTATTTAACCTTTTAAACGACAAACTTCAGTGGATATTTTAGATCCGGATCAAAGGTTTCTTGTTAACTTCTCTTTGAAATGCTAAAATTATAAACTAAATGAAAACACGGATTGATTTCAGTAAAAAATATTTTCGTGTGTACACTGCGTACAGACGCTTTGCAATAATCGTATTTTTAACCGCCAAGAGAATTAAGAAGTCGTGCACATAATGTGTAAGCAATGGTTATGACTCAAATAAAGAGAAAGAGTTAGTAACACCATTGTGGAAAATCGCAAACACCCTTATATTTCTGTCAGTCTGGGTGCTGCAATGTTCTTTGGTGAAGTTTGATAGACCTTACAAAATTGGCTTTCCAACTGTTGTGGGACATATTTTTACATTAATAAATAAACAATCCCTTTCCTAATGCGATTTAGGAACATCGTAGGCTTTCAACCCACTCCTTCTCTCAAATAATGCTACAGTGACACACGCAGAACTGATCGACGCCTACTCTACACAAAGCCTTAGAAACCTTATTTATAATTCAACCAGTCCGCTTATAGCTTACCAGCAGAACTACGGATAAACACACGTGGATGCGAAATGTTGGTACTAACTATAATATAACAAGGCGAGCGAAAATAATATGGTAATTGGCGGTTAGATCGATTTCAATGAAAGAAAAAAATTAAGCCTAAAATTTGCACCTGAGAGAGGATTCTCGATTTTTATTATTATAATGAATGAGTCGTAAAAGGCCACGAAAATTGTTCAGTACTTGCTCCCTCATTACTGTAATCAACGTGGAAAATTTGATCGAATATTTTTAACGTTAAAATTTAAATAATCAAAAATTTTTAGTTAATAATAGGTCTAAATCATAATCTCAGTTGTCATTGTTATATAAAGACCACCATGAGTTGCAATAAAATAATGTATAAACACGAGACGGGATGCAGACTTATTGCAGCGCGCACTTACTCGGTTTGCACAAGACATAGAAGTAAAATAAATAAATAATATTATGTAAACATCATACACATAGCACATGATTTGACGTGAAAATCTCTTTGATACTTAATACGGTCCGATACCCTGCAGTCTGTAGGGAAATAGCCTGTACTACGTGGAAATAAAATGTGCATCTTGCGTTAAAATTCAAACGAAATTCAATACTGTGTTTGTATGTGTCTATCTAATAATGTAAAAACACTACAACACAAACAAAACAAATATTTGTGAAAAAATGGTAGCAATGGTGGTTAAGGAATAAGCCATTGAGCAGAAAATCTATGAAGAGAACCAACAATTTTCTGGGTGGAAATCCAAGTCAACGCAACTACGTTATCATTTAATTTTCTAGGAGCTTTCAAATCCACATATGCATTTTTAGTCAAATGCATTTACTTTGTGGCTAGCTATAGTAATATAATATAAACAAATAAATTTGACTTAAGCCACTTTTTTTCTAATAGGTTTTAAGATATAGGAATTAATATTGTTCTGACGAAGGAGGGGTTCTTCCAAAACAGGTCGATTAAAATATTATATTAAAGTGGTTTAAAACGAATTTATGTATTTATATTGTATTTAAATTTAAATGCAACAAAATAAAACAAAGTATTGTCTGTTCCGTATATTTAAGTGAAACTGGCTAGTCAGATATAAAAATATCACAAAATTTGGATACGAATGTTCTGTCTAGCGTTTTAAAAGCCTTTTCACCCTTTACCCTATCTTTACAATCGATATTGTCAAATAATATAAAATTTCGATATGCAGTTTCATCCCTCCCCTCACCCTTAGATCATCTCAGGCAGAGACAGGGAGAGATACCGCGTGGTGTATTCCCTATAAATAATAAAAATGGGCTAGAAATCGTTTCATGAAATTGCTCTTAGAACATTCAAACACGCATTGATACCGTCGCATGAATAAGGGTGCTGCAGCGATATGAATTCCATGAGATAGGTTCCCTACTTCAAAAAAAAATATAAAAAAAATAGAAAAAGGCGGACACAAGACAAGACTTAAAAAAACACATTCAGACTTTAACTTTATAGCACGTCTAGGGGTAGCAAAACCTCTCCAACAGCATGGTTGAGCGATGAATTTGCACAGTCACTGGTCAATACACCAATTTTCCGCTCGCAACGCAATTTCTATCACGACAACAGAAAATGCATTCATATCCAATTAATTACCTCCCAACCACCCGAAATCGGGAGAGAAAGATAATGGTAATAAAAACAGTTTGATTTGTGACTTCTACAGTTTAGATTACCTTCGTGCAAAACACAAAAATTCCACTTCGTTATGTGTAAAGTCCAATTCTGTAAGAAAGGGGAGAATGACTATCAATAAAAATACGCTGTATATTTGTTAAATATTCTTATCATTCTTCTCAAGAATGACTCTGGCGAAGTCAGGTAGTAACAGTAAACCTGGCATTATTAAATACATATATACTATTATAAAAAATAAACAGACACAAAAAAAAATGCCGTCATAATCAGTGTCATGGGCCCACGTCCTCCACTTTGATTATGCGTATGTGCCTGGTTTGTGCTTTTTCCAAATTCAAACATCGGAGCAGATCTCTAATTAAGTTTTGGCAGTATTTTTAAATACCTGCAAAAATATGCAAGATGGGCTTCGAAAGGCATTTGGATTCTTAGCAAAGAAAGACTCGTCAAGTGAACAATTCTATATCAATGGAATCCGATATATTTATAGGCCGTGATATATGAAGATACTCCACGGGATATACGGTGACAAGCTCAGGATGGAATACAAGATACCAGGGAAGCACAGCAGCAGAAGGGTTGGAGATTCAAAACTCGCAATCACGGTAATGTTTCAGAAGAAAATATAGTGTTAAAGTACGCGGTCGGTATCTGATTTATTGTTATGTGATCACATGAGGGTCATCTCACTGAAAGGAAAATGCGTAAAAGATTTCACTTGAAAAGACGGTACCTATTTCACATCGAACTGCTTAATTCATTCTATAACACCACCAATATTGGGTATTTTTTGTAAAATGGGATTGGGCGAAGGAGACAGGATACAGAAAGGTTGGGAGAGCATGGCTATTGGCCTACAACCTGTGGCAGATGTGCAAGTTTCTTGACTTTCAAGTTTTGATTCAAAACCCAACGTGTGCTATTAAATAAAATGTAATGTATATATATTTAAATAATATTAAGAATCTAAAAAACAAATATAAAAACAGAAACTAAAAAGAACAATGGTCATGACCGAGACACGAACTCGGAACTCTACTCTATCATGTGTTTTAGATTATTAATATTATTTAAATATTTAATAAAAGATAAGGTTTAATGCTTTTAAGTTAATTCCAATTTTAATAAATATAATGTGTATGTTTCATTTTAAACACAGTTTACATAAAGAGATATACAGAATATTGGCACCATGTTTTGGGGTAGATGCCATAGTCTCAACTCTGAGTTGTGCAACTTTTGTGCAGTACATATTCAGTTTTTTTTTTTTAATTTACATCTGGTCACTCAACAAAGTTATTGAAACAATATATCAATTCTAAATAAATCGATTCCACAAGGAAAATAATATTTGTACAATTTGTATAGCGCTGTTTTTGTGAAAAATCACCTTAAAGGCAATAGGAGGAAGAATATCAAGAAAATGCATAACCACATTAGCTAAAAGATAATAAGCTTTGGAAGCCTCTGGTATTAAATGACATTTTCGTCTGCAGTTTGCATGCATATACTTGCTACATTTACAACGATTTTATCACAACGGGTTAAACCCCGAAGATGGCTGATAGCCCAACCGAAACGTCGGTCCACCGGAATCACTGAGGCACCGCAATTAACCTCAAACGTGGCACTCCTAAAATGTATTATGTTATTCATTTACAAGCGAGACAAACCCCGTTTGTAAACGAAAAATGATGTATCCAAGTTGGTCACCAGCTTTTCAATTATTCTCAAATAATTCAATTTGTAGATAAATTAATATTTACAAAGAAAATCGTATCGAAGAGTGTTTTAAAATACAGTCGGTTCTCGTATGTGCAAGTTGCGAATGAACATATTCGAAACAATGAATGAAAAGGAACATCCACGCAATGACGGGAGGAATAAACCCATTAAATATGCAAGCGGTACCGGAAAAGCTCGCGGATATCCGGGAATCGTAGCCTGTTTTTCATCCCACGGAGCGCAGAGTTAAAAGCCCGGATAAACTGGATATCTTTTCCATTTATCACAAATCCCCAATGCAAAAGAATATTCTGCAGCTCCCATGAGTATCTGAGGAAAATCACGGAGAATTAAGTGCTGGTTTCCTGCATATTTTCCTGTCATTTACGTTATATTCATGTATGTACCTTAATACGGTCCTGCCACTGAGAGATCCGCTGCAACCTTTCTGTTTACTTTCAACTTTAATGATAAAGGTGGAGTGGTAACAGCGGTTTCATTAGCGGTATGCCTATATTTGTTTTAACAACAAGGGATAACTGGCTAAATATTACAAAAAATAATATAACATTATTAGTATCCTTTTTATTATATTTTCGTACAAAATAAAGGTATAAAAACGCCTTTCCTGACAAAAGGGAAGTGCGTATTAAATACAGGTAACTTCAGTATAGCTCCATTCACAGTAGGGGATCTTTTTAGCATGAAACAATTTTCACCATTCTGATTTTGCATGGAATCGGATTTAATAACAAAATCAGGGGGGTGAAAATTGCATCGCGCCTAGGACTTTTAGTAAATTGGGTTTATTTATTTTTGCTAGGCTTTTCTTCGTGAATGTGCGTTTTACTCGGGCATTTTTAACAGAAATCTGTTGCCAACTTATAAAAGTAGAACGATGGGTGAAATAAACTGAACCATTGAGTAGCCAATAAATCAAACAAGAACCCTATTTTTAAAGAAATACGGAAGTTTTTTTTTTACAATTACCATTGATCGAACGTTTTTAAGTTTCCATATTAGAGCACACCAATATTTGATCTGACTTAAAATTAATAAATAAATAAATATTTGTGATGCAATCAGTAGGTGTCTATCTGCTCGCAAAATGAACAGTACAATTTCTGCGGGTAAGAAAAATCTTTGAAACTAGGTCTTGCGTGACATGAACTTTTAGCGGTTGAATGTTTTCTCCAGTAAAAGATAGTTTCCGAATGTAGGAATGTATAAGTGAGATAAGATTATTGGTGGAGGAGGTGCCGTGATCAACGAAAACATTAATTAATTAAATTTTAAATAAAAGTAACTTTGTTTTTACACCACTTTATTAGATAGATATACCAACCGGTTTCGGCTCTACCTGAACCTTCTTCAGGGCTGAACAAATATGTATTAAATCAAAACATCAACTAAGATTATTAGGAGCAAGGGTAGGGGGGTGGGAATAAATTTAAAATCGGGCAGCTGGATAAATCTAGTTGCTTATAAGGTAGGTTGCTTTTATTTATTTTTAGGGATTTTTTTAATTTCGAGAGCTACTAAATTATTTAGGCGTAGACCTATCCCATTCCTATGGAGTACATCTATTCCAGAAGATTTTAGAAAAGAGTGATCCATTTCAATTAGGTGTAAAGCGAATTCAGAGTAATCCACTCCATTCAGGCACTTCAGATGTTCAGTCACCATAGAAATGGGATAGGTCGACGCCTAAATAATTTAGAAGCTCTCGAAATAAAAATATCCCTAAAAATAAATAAAAGCAACCTACTTAATAAGCAACTTGATTTATCCAGCTGCCCGATTTTAAATTTGTTCCCCTTCCACCCCCCTACCCCTGCTCCTACCGCCTCTCCCGTACTTAACCCACACCTAAGTTGATGTGCCCATTTCATGTTTTCCCCAAGCATTAAAATTCTGTTTTGATTTAATACATATTTGTTTAGCCCTGAAGAAGGTTCAGGTAGAGCCGAAACCGGTTGGTATATGTATCTAATAAAGTGGTGTCAAAACAAAGTTACTTTTATTTAAAATTTAATAATGTCTTTCCACAAAGTGAGTGCTTCATGTCAAAGTTCATTAATTAATTGTCTAAGATGTCGTATTGTAACTTTATTATCCTGAACGCAGCCATAAATATCAATAGAATGGTAGTTGAGTGCATCCGCGCGGTAAACTGGATGGAATACCTTTTGTCAAAAGAATCGTAAAGATTTGCATAATGGACGAAAAAACCCATTTGGCGGCGCAGAATGGAGCCAAGATATAAAATGCAGCTGTATTCACATTTTGCGTCTAATCCGAAATGGTACCTGTACGGAAATAATCGTATTACCTGCAACATCGTACAAAGCCAAAAAAATTGCGTAAAAACTCCTCACGACTCCCTCACTATGTATTTTAACGTTTATCAAAGTTTTTCATTGCTAACGTGAAAAATAACGTGTTAACACTAGCCACGAATACCTTTTGCCACTTTTTGCTTGTGCAAAAAAAGGCTTCTCGTCTAAAATACACTGTGAGTAGGTACTTTATTAGATATGTAGGGATTTGAAGATTTCAACCAACATCAGTTCCAAATTTGAAAAATTCACAACTCGTAATATTTAACAGTTAATAATACTAGTATCAAAGCAGAAGATGAATCCTCCCCCCCCCTCTCACAAACAATAAAACTAATAAATAATAAGGACGGAGAGTTTACATAGCGCAGTTTGGTGATAGTTCACCTCAAGTGAGCTTCACACTAAAAACCTAACCTAGTATAACAACAAGAAAATAATATATAATATTTTGGCAAATAAAACTATCTAAAATAATTATCGTTATCATAAATCATAAAAAAATGTTCAGATATGGGAACAACAGTGAATGTTTGTACATTTCTGTATACCTTTCTGTAAAATGTTTCCATCGTCAGTACATCAACGAAGGCCTACATAAGATCTTTATATTCCTTACGATTCATTGTCTTAGTTATACATAATTAAAACATTAATACTTTTTTTCTAAGATCAAGTAGAAATTCAAAATTAAGGTGTTTTTTAACAACCCTTGTTCCAACACTGATGAAGAACTACCCAAGAATTAATTATTTTCAATCCATTATCTTTTGTTGCCATTACAAAATCGATGGATCATTTTCTTTCAAAATGCGTGGTTCGAATAAAAAAAGGATAACGTCTGAAATAATATAATCAACACCACCATAAAGAGCTATATTCCGCAATGAAGAAAGCCTAAACATGTTTCATGTATCCCCTTTGATCTATTGTATATTATTGCCATTGAAACATCAATGAATTATATTCCTCGGTATAAAACATAACATAAAATGATCACTTCCCTCGGTTGGCGATGCCGTGAAATCACAATAAAACTGTTGGAGAAGGCCAAACTCGGAAAGTATAAGTTTATTATGTATACAATATCGTATCTCTGAGGTGGAATAAATTGTATGGAAAAACCTTCGGACATGTCCTGAATTTGTATACGTTATTTGAGAAACGTGGGATCAAAAGTTAATATGGAAGAATATGAGGGTGGAAATGAAAAACGACACCATGTTTTATCTATCTATACAAAAGAGATGCATACTCGTACATTATTTAGTTCCCTTTTTATTACCAACTTGATTTATAAATGTATTTCCATTGCGGTACAAGTTGACGCCAGTTGCTGAAGTGAGCGCACGGTTTATCGCTGTGCCCGCGTGCTTTTGTTTGTAAAGTTTTGTCACATCATGCATGCGACTGGCTTAATGATCATGGAGTTTCGTTGGCAATCTTTCTAGATAAGTAACCCTTTGAGCGAGTAAGTTCACAACATGGTATTGAACTTCGGTTGATGTTGAGACCAATGGGGTATTTTTGAGAAGCGCCATAACATAAGGTACAGATATATAGATTTCTCTGTCGCAGAAGAATTACATTCGTTGCGCACAGTTTTGAATTACGAGAACCTGAATATTCTTCCTGCGAAAATGTCCGCTATTTACGAAACAAAATATGTCTTTAAAATCATAAATAGCACATATTATAAATAAATTCTAATCTACAGAATAAAAGTTATTTTCAATTTTAAAAAAGTCTTCGAATTCTCCTTTCTCTTTAATATTTAACAATGCTTTTGTAGATTTGTAAGTATGTATAAGTACTGTTAGTCGTAGGGCATCGACAAACATATTAAGCATCCTGAATTAAATGCGCTTTAAAAAATTTGAAACCAATCACTTTGTGGTTTGACATATTTAAATTAATGAAAAATAACTTTTTATAAAACTTTTTATATGAAATTTTATGACCGACTGGTTTCGTTTAGTCTAAGCATCATCAGGGTACAAAATTAAACTTAACATAAAACATAAAGTGTGCGGTTATATAAACACACAGAGGGAGAAAAAAAAATACCAAAACAACGAGAAAACAATAGAATAACATTATATTTTTTACACTTTGTATTTTTTGTTTAGTTTAATTTTGGTGTTATGACCGACTGGTTTCGTTTAGCCTAAGCATCATCAGGGTACAAAATTAAACTTAACATAAAACATAAAGTGTGCGGTTATATAAACACACAGAGGGAGAAAAAAAAATACCAAAACAACGAGAAAACAATAGAATAACATTATATTTTTTACACTTTGTATTTTTTGTTTAGTTTAATTTTGTACTCTGATGATGCTTAGACTAAGTGAAACCGGTAGGTCATTATACTTTAAATAATATTCGTGGTCTTATACAAAGTCATATTTTCATTTCTTTAAATATGTCATCCACAAAGTGATTGCGTTCTACGAAAATATAAAAAAAACAATAACCATTTAATTGAAAAATTTTGCTAAATTCATACTATCGACCAAAGAGTATGAATAAATTTCAAGTAGGTACACAATACTTCGAAAATGTTGTTAGATATAAGGGTGTGAATAAACAAGTGAAGAAAAGCTGGTTTCAAAAACATATGAATTAAACATGATTTTTTTTATTGAACGGGTATGTAAAAATAGTGAGACACTGAAATTATATTACCTTCAAGACTACAAAATTTGAAAAAAGAGCAAATCGTGTTTTTTTTCATATTCAGTACTTACCCAGTGATTATGTAAAGCTTAACCATATTGCGCACATCACGTACTGCCATTATGATTTTATTATTTAACCAGCGGTTTTAGATTTGTCTCCATGGTTAAGGGCATGAGATCCCAAAAACGCCTGGTGAGGGCAAGAAGCGAGATCAAAGATAAAGCACGATATCAATTTACGCGCCTAAACAATAGCAATGAGCTAGAAACTGACGGCTGAATCACAAGATAGGAAGGACCCGTAGCCAAGCACACGCGCATCTACGAGTGTGTAGGTAATGCTTTTTAAATAACAACCATTTATTTACCTTAAATAAAATTTACTTAATAATGAATGTTAAATATTACTCAATAATAAATGTTGTATATTATTATAAAAATATATATAAAATGCGCTTCTACTGGAGAAGACAAATTTGTATCGTAATTAACACTGATTTTATTTTTATTTATTTAGTAATGAAAAGCATAATTATTGTTAAAATAAAAAGGTTTGACTATCAAACAAGAATAATTTCCGGTTTTAAGACACTCAAATGCATACATATATATTTTAATGTATATATTACATAAATATTTAATACATTTTTTATTTTTATATTTTAATTTTAATGATGACTAGTAGTAACAGTAGCGTTGTAACCGCTCTGTGCCTACTACAAAGAACTACTTCATTTTGCGGCAGTTCGTACTTCACACATTTCTCAGTGAGCAAATACCTCAATTTATTGTAGTTCGACTACAAAGAAGAAGAACTTTTTTTTTAACCTTTGGAAAAGTAATAGGTAGTTCACTCTCATTTCTGCCTAAATTTTGAAGTAAATCTCTAACCAATTTACGAAGAACATCCAAACTTTTAATTTTCCAAGTGTATCGGTATAGCATTATATAATTTTGGATCTAATAATGAAAATTGTCTTTAAGCGAGGAACTTATGATGAAACTGTAAGATTTCTTGAGCAATTACTTAGCAATATTGATAGTTCTCCCGTCTTATTTACCAATTAATATGACATTATTTATTAGAGTCTACCACGATCCGAGCAATTGTTGAAGAACCTTTTCATTTGATTTCGGAAGACCAGCGAAGTGTCTGTCTGAAGCATGTGTCATTATTGAAGACGATGCTCTAATTTGGTATATTAAACTACAAATGTATGACTTACGGCTTATATGTACACCATTTCCAATCATCAGAGAAGAACAGTAGTGGCGTAGCTTACCTGAAAAAAGGAAGAGAAAAATAGAATTACTACATATAAAGGCGAAACATGACATGGCGCCACCTTACTTGTCGGAACTGTGCATTCCAAGTGATACTAACACGAGACAAGTTACTCTTCGATCAGCATCTTCAACGGCCATAGGTAGACTCACTGTACCTAAACGCAATCCCAACACCAATTTCGAAGAGCGAGCTTTTGCCGTAGCAGGCCCCACAGCTTGGAATAACCTCCCTTCACATTTGTGAAAGATTGACAGCTCAATTGAGTTCAGAGCAAAACTAAAGACTCATCTTTTTTAAATATCATACCCGCAATAACGTTAATTTCCTTAACTAGAGTTTTGATCACTTAAGTCCGAGTGCTATACATAGTTTATATATATAGTTAAATACTACTTACTTCACTTTTCTTTTCTACCCTAGGTCCGACAGTACGGGCAACAACCATTATAAATATGTGCTAATTTGAATATGTTAGTTGTAAGTCACTAGTTATAAGAATTAGGCATAAGTTAATATTAAGCCTTAGTTGTAATATTATGTTAATTATGATGTAAAGCGCCCTTGAGGTGATATCTCTGTCACGAAAACGGCGCTATATAAATCAGCCAATTATTATTATTATTAAAAAGAAGCATTAATTATTGTGCATTTAATTAATTTGACGTTGACATTGGGAAAAATATATAAATTACATTCAGTGGAGTGCGCGCAGTAAATGGTGATGAAAAAATACAAATTCTTTTGCAATTCGCCCCTTTGAACTAGGAGAGTAAATTGAACTTCTTTGTGTGTTATGGGAGGATTTGGTTTGTTTGTTTAGGAAAATCACAAGGAAATTTGAGCAGGGAAATATTGCCTGTGACCCGCTACGCTTTGCTGGAGTATGTTTGATAAACATGCTTCGGAAATTATGCGCGTTGGAGAATGATTGTTTGGAAGGGGAACTGATAGATAAAGCAAACCGAGAAACGGGGGATGTTTGTGTCGAGGGAAGATCAGAGTGTTTTGGGATGGTGGAGGGAATTTGATAAAAGCTCAATATCAGGATTGTAGCATGAACTTATGATATTGACTCGCAGGTATTTATTTACGACAAATGGAGTTTATTTATTCATCATTGAAATGAGAGAGGTTTTGTTGTTGAGTAAAGCACAAAATAAAGCGTGCAATGCTCATTCTGATTGTTTATTGAAATGGGATATTTTACTTGTATGACGTCTCTAAGGATTACACTAACAGATCTAGTGTAAACAAATCTAAATACCTTAAAACTATACATAAAATATGTGTGTTTTTAAAGTGTTACAAATCGAAAATTCAAACATATGCCAGGGTTACAGTTGAAGAGAATGTAATAATATACAGTATTTGCGGTATCATCTTTAGCATTCTATAAGTCAGTGGCGTTGCAAAAAAGTCGCTGGTCTGGGCCCAGGGCCTCGAACCTATTATATAGATCATAATTAATTTGAAAAATATTATTTTTAATAGATAAAACGATTTTTAGGGGGAAACTATGTAGACCGGCGTAGGCAGTTAAGAGTGGTATATAATCTATGTATCGCCTTAGTGAAAGACCACTACTCATCGAAATCAAATCGAAACGTTGCTTAAAATGGCTTTAGCCGTATTTGGTAACCAGCTTTGAATAGCCAGGTACTTTTCAGCCTTATTCTTCCCCATATCCTCCCCACTACCTTCAGCCCCACAACATACCCCAATTGATTGGTTGGGATGACATATTCTCACTAACTATGGACGGTTGGAAGCAGTTGGAACTCTTGTGCGGTATTCACTATAGAAAATAAAATAAAAAGGCGGCTGTGAAGTTAATGCGCTTGGCAACAAAATGACTTTTTTTTGGATTGTTAAATTTCCTAGAATGGGTTTCCAGGCATTGGTCTAAGCTGCCCAGGTGATCGCTACCCCACTGCTCTACCTTAATTAAGAAAAATCGCTTTGGATCAATTTGTCTCTACCCAAATATTTGGTGTAACGTCTAATGCTCTCTACTTTACACTAAGGAACACTGAGTGGTGGTTTGTTTCTACTAATGGAGTCAATATTCTAAATCTAACCCGTTCCACATCGCTTCACAGCACTCCATTGTGTTCCCAAATCCCAAAAGTTCCTTGAGGTCCGAGCATATTAAACGTTTATAAATTCTAACATTTACATCATTCGAAACGAGGTAATTCCGAGAAGGGGTCTCGTTTAATCTTCGGCAATGGTACGCAACATGTGGCTGGCGAACCTTCTTGTCATGTGAACACGAAAATAATTTGCCTTCTCAAAAGTCTACAAGATTTTTCACTATTAACATAAGCTCACGACAAAAAACCATGCACATAAATTAACCCTTAAAATTAAAAAACATTATTTATGGTTTTAAAAAAACTCCATTTTATTTTTAGGTTTTTCAAGTTTTTAATTCAATTAATTTAAATTTTAAAAAGTTTTTATTTCTGCGATGTAATTCGCGTGAAATATATTTCAAACTAGACAAAATATACGTAAAAAATTATCACTTTTTTAATAAAAACGTTTTTTAAAAAACAGATAAACCATTGTTTAAATAAAAGATATTATCAAACTAATCAAATATATTACTGCAAAATATACGTAATTATCACTATAACGTTAACAGATAAACCATTGCTAGATATTATTACAGATATACGAGTAGGTCCATTCTTTTGTGATTATTGTGTGATTTGATTTGTTTGCTTTTCATTTAATATGTTTTTTTTTTAAATTTTAGTTTATACCGCACAAGAGTCTCAACTGCTCCCGTCCATTGAGAGGAGCCAGTGAGACTATGGCATACCCAATTGGGGTATGTTGTGAGGCTGAAGGTAGTTGTGAAGGGAAGGAAATGGGGAAGAGTAAGGTTGGATAGTAGTTGTCTATTCAGATTTGGTCATCAAACACGGTTAAAAGCCATTTCAAGCAATGTTTTGATTCGGAATGGTGGTCTTTCACTTGGGCGATACTTAGAGTATCTACCACTCTAGAACGTGCCACAAATATACAATACATTATTTTATATGTGTTATGACACATAAGTAAATAAAAGAAATTTGCGCACGCCGAGTTTGAACCCGTGTCCTATGGATTCTTAGTCGAGCGTCTTATCACTCGACCATTGAGAGCGTCTATTACTAGATGTTTTGGCAAACGTTAGCGCCCCATACAGCGATATTAATGCAGATATAGGTTCTTTCTTTTGGTATTATTGTGTGATTTAATTTGCTTTCTTTTAATTTAATATAAATTATTTTACACCTCCCTTGAGGTGATTTTTCACAAAAACGGCGCTATACAAATCATCCAAATATTATTATTATTAATATGTTTTTAATTTATCGAAGGAAGCAATCACTTTGTAGCTTGACATTATAATTTAAATAAAAAATATTTTAGTTTTAAGCCACTTTATTTATACACATATAACAATTCGACCGGTTTCGGTTAAACTTAACCTTCTTCAGGAACGTATATATATAAACTAAGATTAAAATATAGAGTTATACGGTAGACAAAGAAATTAGTGAAAGAGACAATGTCCTTTCAATTGTCTCTTTCACTAATTTCTTTGTCTACTGTATAACTCTATATTTTAATCTTAGTTTATATATATACGTTCCTGAAGAAGGTTAAGTTTAACCGAAACCGGTCGAATTGTTATATGTATATAAATAAAGTGGCTTAAAACTAAAATATTTTTTATTTAAATTAATATGTTTTTAATTACCATGTATATTGTTTTATGCATTATTTCAATTATTTATCAAGATATACTTTGAAGATTAGAACAACCCAACAAGCCAAACGTACTGTGCATTATATTGTATAATATTATTTATTATTTGTTGTACAATAAGGAATTTTGGCATTTAAATTCGAAAATCCGTTACGTTAAATATTCTAAGCCTCATTTAGAAGACGAGTCTTTAAAAACGATGCTATTTTCGACTGCCTGACGATATTGTATAGAATTAATCAGTATTGTGCGCACGAAAGTGACGGGAAGCCTAGTTGGCTATAAAAAAAAACTCTAAAAATCAGATTGAACAGACCGAGTGAGTAACATATGAATGTCATTTTATTACGATTTATGTTTTAAAATTTCCTTTTCATACTAATCGTAACAATGTGGTACGCTAAATTAATCCCACTGTGATGACTCTTGAAAGGAAGCCAATGTAGAATTCAATCTTCTTGACGCTCAACACTTACTCGACAATGCATGGTAAAAAGGTAAAAGTTGTGAATGGGTACTTACAATGTTAATGTCAAACTGACAGCGAACAAAAGGCGCCTAGTGCTCGTGTGAATATCCGAGCACCAACTCCCCGATCATAAAGTCTCTACGTCGTACATTATACTACCTTTGGAATGGGGTTTAACATCTGACAAAACATACATTATCTATGTTATTTGTTTTCTGTATTGATATAAAATGAGTTATTTTGCATTATTTTTGGTCTCATTTTTTTTTTTTTTTTTTATTTTTTATTAATTACACTATAACATAACATTTTGGTATGTGTCATCATCCTGCCTAAATGTGATTACTGATTACTCATAAATACGATCGGATTAAGAAGTTTAACAAATATGCGTAATATAAAAACGTAATGAAAATGAAATAATAACTCTGTGTGAGACCATAGATTTAATTTTAATTTTTATGACCGACAATAATGACAAAATAAAGAAATCTATTAAAATTAATAGCCATATTCTTAATAATCAGTCGAATTTGTCCAGTAGTCCAATATTAGGTATATTTCCCGTAAACTCATTAAATTTCTCATTATTCTTTTATCACTTTCTCAGTTGACGTTTTGCCTCTTTCATTTCATATTATCTGTCTATTTCTCTCTGTTCCTTTGTTATAATTTAAATGTTATTCTTTTGTTTTCTTACTGTTCTCTTTTTTATTTTTATATTGTGTTCGCCCTCTGTATGTACGAGTATACATAACCACACACTATGTATATTTTTGTGTGGTAGATACTCTAGGTATTGCCCTGGTGAAAGACCACCATTCAGAATTGAAACGTTGCTTGAAATGGCTTTAGCCGTGTTTGGTGACCAGATCTGAATAGCCAGATAATTTCCAACCTTCCCCTTCCTCATCTCCTTCGCCTCCCCGCTACCTTCAGCCTCACAACATACCCCGATTGGGGACGCCATAGTCCCACTGGCTCTAGACGGTTTAAAGCAGTTGGAGACTCTAGTGCGGCATTCTAAGCGAATCCAGTCGCTCATATTTTTTTAATAAAATCTGTGGTCTTATACAGAGTTATTGTTTCATTTTCATTAAATATGCCAAACCACAAAGTGATTGCTTTCTACGAAAATGTAAAATAAATTAATGGATAAATGCGGGTTTTCATAAATCATTTAAATTTAATTTTCTTCTTTTTTTCTTGGGGCATGTACAGCTTTACAACATATCTGGACGCTTTTATATAGTATAATTTTCACAAAATGTTTGGACCCCTGGTCAGGACAACATTTCGTTCCATACAGTTAAGTATATTAATACTCGTATTATTTAGGAAATTGAGGAGTAGAGGTCCGTAGTCTGTATTCCGGACCTCAGGCCTAACAAAGGAAATGTTAGATAACGTCTATGCCTATAAAGTCCTAGGAACTTTAACCCCTGTTCTGATAACTACCATTGTGGAGCCAAGTGCTATATAAACGTGTATTCAATTCGAGGTTTAATTATCTGTACCTAATTCGGCATCTCCTGTTGCGTTCTGATACCCGGGTTACATCATATTTGAGCTATTAAGGCCATTGTCTGAGATATTAGTGTTATTGTTAAGGAAAATGATCCGCAAACCAAATTGAATAGCGGTTTTCCAAGTAGGTTTCTGCTACAGAAATACGTATTATGGAATATTAACATAATGGGAATTAACACTGGGGAAAGTGTGTGATGAAGCGTTTATCATCAACACTTTATCATAATGATAAGCGATGGAAATAATTTACGGGATTTTAATGTTTGAAAAAACCATAATGCAGTCTTATAGCAGGTGCTGGTAAGTAATTTATTATTCAATAACATTTTAACATGATGACATGACGTTAGGTGGTAATATACACATGTTCAGTTACAAAGAATATTATATTCGCATATTTACTATAATTATTACAAAATGATTTATTGCCTTACTTGACTTACCCAATTGCATATATATATTTATATATATATATATATATATTATATGAATACCGAACAAGAGTCTCAAGTGCTCCCAACCATCTAGAGCCAGTGAGACTATGGCATCCCCAAATAGGGTATGTTGTGAGGCTGAAGGTAGTGGGGGGAAGGAGATAGGAAAGAGGAAGATTGGGAGTGCCTGGCTATTCAGATCTGGTCACCAAACACGGCTAAAGCCATTTCAAGCAACGTTTCGATGCTAAACGGTGGTCTTTCACCAGGGCGATACTTAGAATATCTACCAGTCTGGAACGTGCCGCAAATATACTTTATTATTATTTTTAAATGAATTAAATGTGTTATGGCACATTGATTAAATAAGTTATTGGCGCACGCCGGGTCTGAACCCGCGACCTTTGGATTCGTAGTCGAGCGTCTTACCACTCGACCATGGAAGCCGTCAAATATAAATGAAAAAATAAAACTAACGAACCATGACGCCGTTTCCCCGCAGAACAGACCGACATACAACTCTGTCTTAGCACACATTTCTTGCTTCATTCACATTTATACATACTATAAAAATAAGTAAAAAGTAATAATAATAAATAAATAATAATAATAATAATAAAAAATGAAAAATAGTAATACACAAATGTACAATAATAAATAAATATTATATAATATAATAATAATAAATAGTAATAACTTGTTATTTTAAATATTTTTTAGTAATTTACTATACCAATAATTAACAATATATTATCACTATGCTGCAGGGTCGAAGAATCACTGACTTGAATCTTCCTAGAGCGTGTCATAAGATGAACAGTTAAAAAACACCATCTCTAATCTGACAACGCATTTATTTTAAAACAAAATTGCTTTATTGTAATTCTATCGCTGCAATCAAGAAATTCTTAATTCCAGTGTCACCAATCCTCAAAATTCTTGCGGAGCGAGATGGAATTTTAGACATTCTAGCAACGAACCACCGCGGAATTCAGCCTTGCTGAAGAAGAGATTGCCCGCGCCAATTCCTGGTTTCCGTGAAATTCTTGAAGACCTTGTGAACAATTTGGCAACGAGACACCGTAGAAACCAGTCCCGCACTATACTCGTGGTTATCCCTGCCTTACGGGGAAAGGAGGACTGCACTGAACAGAAAATCTCTAGTCGCCAATTTATATAAGACCTAATATTTATATAAGACTTTAATATCTGTTCAAGAAAGAATTTTGACGTTTGAAAAGGGTTGATCAGTTGCACTAGAAACAAGGGAAATTTTAACTAACGTCGGGCACAGCAGGCTTGCCTACAACACAATTTTAATCGGAAAAAACTGGTACTAAACTTCAAAAAATAATATTAGAATTAGTTGAAGACCCCACTACAAGAACTTGTTAACTAACTGTCAAGTCATTCTAAGATATTCAGTAAAAAAAAAAGTGTGTACCCATCCAACATGTGTTATATCCAACATTCTAAATGTTAGCGTTGTGACCGCTTTGAAAGAACTACTTCAAATAACTACTTCTTTTGGTAGCAGTTCCTACTTCATTCATTGTTCATTGAACAAACTTCAATTGAAGTTGGTAGTTCATTTTAGCGTTCATTAATTTCATTAACTTCATTCAATTCATTTCAATGAACAAGTACTTCAATGGAAGTTAGATTACAAAGAACTACTTCGATTTGCAGCAGATCAGTTGTGAAGTTGAACTTCAAAGAAGTACTTCATTACAAGTACTTCAATTGAAGTTTAATTTGAAGTACTTCGATCTAAAAGTGAACGTGATTTTTGGGAGTTCTTTTCGTTATAATTTTTTTACCGACTAGCACGTTTGATTTGGCGAGGAACCACAATTTCAAATCTCTACCGACTAAAACGTTTCATTTTGGCAAGGAATTGGTTTCAGTTCTTTTCACTTTCAAATCTCTACCGACTAGTGCGCGTTTTTTGGTGAGGAACCAGTTCCAGTTCTTATCAATTTGAAATCTCTACCGACTAGTACGTGGTTTTTTTCGGCAAAGAACCAGCTCCAGTTCTTTTCACTTTCAAATCCCTACCGACTAGAACGTGTTTTTTCGGCGGTTCCATAAAGAACTGAACAAATAACCGGATAAATTCAAATCTCTTTTTTGCGAGTTCGACTTCAATTGAAGTGTTCATTTTAAAAAACTAGCAATTCGTGAAGCATTCACAAAACATTGAAGTTTAATAAATAATATAATTTAGCATTTTAATGCATTTCTGCAATCCAATGTTATTATTGTAGATAGCATGTTCTTTCAATTAAAAAAAATATTTCAGTTAAAACAAAATTAGCAGTTAACATGTTCAACTCTTTGATTTTCCATTTTCGTGCCATTTTCATCATCTGTAAATAAATGGATAGAGCGTACCAGAATTAGTTTAGTGAGAATACTAACTCATTTTTGTCTAAAATGTTAGTTGACAGGGTCTTGCCGTGGGGTCTTCAGTTGTAACCGGTGAAAAATCACGGGGTGTGACTTGACTAGTTAAGAAAAAGTATTAGTTGCTTTAATCCACCCATTTCAAATATAGAATAATATCTGCTAAAATGTAATATAGATAGGTACTTTATTAGGTAGGAAGGGATTTAAAAGATAATTTTTTAAATTGCATTAATTTCATTTAACATCATATGGTTAATTGATTACAAGCAATAAAAACTTGCGTTAATCAAACAGTCTTAATAAAGTTTCATTTTTTTGTAGTTAATACCGTACAAGAGCCCTTACTGCTCCTAACTGTCTGGAGCCAGCGGACTACGGAATCCCCAATTGGGGTATGTTATGAGGCTGAAGATTTTGGGGAAAAGAAGAAGACGGGGAAGATAAAGGTTGGGAACTACCCGGCTATTTAGATCTAGTCACCAAACACAGTTAGTGGCATTTCAAGCAACGTTTAGATTATGAATGGTGGTCTTTCACCGGAACCATACTTAGAGTATCTACTACTCTGGTACGTACCGCAAATATATTTACTATAAATTATTTTATTCGAATTAAATGTGAAATAACACATATTGATTTTAAATAACACATATTTGAGCCCGCTACCTCTAAATTCATAGTTGAGCATCTTAACCACTTGACCACGGAGGTGGTCGAATAACTTTAGTATTCTAGAAAAAATAATATTTAAACGGTTTAACTTTAAAACAGCGGGTTGTGGGTAATTGTCGACATTCACTGTTCATCTTATAAGAAAGATAATACACGTTAAACGTGTTGTCCAGCTAAAGAAAACTTCAACAATAGGTGCGCCATAAAAAAAAAAACAGAAAACAAGGGGTGAGTTATTTGGAGATAGTTCGTATAATTCCGGCTTTTTCGTGAAATGGATTTGTTTTCATACACCTCACAGCAAAGAGGAAAGAAGGTCCTCCTTTTATTTTTCAAAAGAACCTCTTTACATTTCGGCGAAATTGCATGTTGTGATTTCGTACGCGTCCATTTAGTATGGAATCCAATATAAATGGCGACACGATGTGGCAAACGACCGTATAAACCCGGCATCAGTACCCAGCCACCCCTTTACCTTATAAAGCAAGCAATACATCGGCGGGGAAACCTTTAATAAACCAGGCATTTACTCGTAAATATAGTAGAGTAAACCCTCGCCAGCGACTCGACGCGGGGTTACGTTGCTCTAAAGCTCCGCGGAGCAGGAAACTGGATTGGCAAAACCGTTTAAAAACATATTTTTAATTAAAATAAACTTATTAACGCTTTCAAATAACATTTATATCATAATATTCCAACATAATGTGAATACAAAAAGATGTGACCAAAACTCGAACTTTGGAAGAAAGACATAGGAAAAATTCCGAGTTCGAGTCGTCGTCTCAAGTTAATCTTTATCTTTTATATTTCGTATAACTGCTATTATCAAGGATCGACACCCAAATATACAACAACAAAAAAAGGTTTTCTAATACAAGCAATTAAAAAGATGTCTATAAATTGCTATTAGTCAAGGAAATGCTCCAAGTTTTAAACCAAATAGAACACATACACTTTGTTTTTAAAAAATTTTGGTTTTCTAATACAAGACAATATTAAATTAATCTGAAATACAAACAGATAAATATACGTATTTAGAGTTGAAGGAGTAATTGAGGAGACGGTGGGAGTCGAGCGGGAAAAATATTTGTGACTATAAGATAAAATAATTTGATTGAATTTCAAGTTTTAAACGGTAATTTTTTAAATTATTTATATAAAATGCATACTGGAATTTTAGGCAAAACGTCGAAAATGGCTATGCTGATTTTCTAACTGCACCTTTATACTGACACTTTAGTATATTTTTCATACGATTTTAAAGATTGCAGCTTCACTGGAAACCTTGAATAATTTCCTAACTGCCCATGTATAGTTTACAAATAAATCGTGTGCAGTATTGCTTGTATTGGAATGCTACAAAGTGACGATTAGCGCCATTTGGGTGCTGAGCCTTAATGATTACAGCAGAGCCCCGATTTTCCCACATTCAGGTTATTCGCTCGTAGCCAAAATACGAAAAAAGGTCATGAACTCGTAATACCAATTCACAATTTCAATTCAATTAACAAAAAGGAAAGGACAATTTTAAAACTTAGAAGAGAAACGGTTCCTCTGCAGCGTTGCCAGAAAATATATAAATGAATATGCATTTACATCAGTTGAAGAGGTGGGGGGCAAGAGAGAGAGAGGGGGGAGGATGCCTATATTTCGTGCGGGGTCTTAAAGAGTAAGTACGTACAAGTAAATTTAATCCAATGATGAAGGATTGAAATACAAATAGTATTTATTTCAAGCTGTAGTAACTAGGGTTCGTTCAGGTGACCATTATAAGGTTTATTCTCCGACAGGAGTGGAATACGAAAAGGGAGAGAAATATGATGGACGGAATTATTATAATTTTGATAGAACGTGCAAAATAAAATAAAGTTTTAAATTTTATAAGTAGCATTTGAGTAGCCGCTTTTGTATCAACAAAAGGGTTGAATATAGTTTTTTACTATCAAACCCGCATTTCACAAAACCTCTGTGTGTGGTCGAGGGAGAGAATTCGTAAATAAATATAAACCTGTAGGTGCCTTCAGGTCGCGGATCGAACTCGGAATATCTGCCGAGTCACAAGCTACTGGTGCCGAGAAGTTGAACAGTACTTCCCCGCGATGTTTTCGCGGTAAGGAAACGTTGAAATGGCTTGATTGAATGAAGTCTGAAAAGTTATCATGAATTTTGATTTATCGAACTTATAAATTTGTTGTTCGAAAATAGTTGGTGTGGAGCAAATATTTACAGATGGTTGAGTAGAGGTTTGTCATGAAGTATACATAAGTAGAAGCTTAGAAGCGGTGACAGATGGGGAAGCTATCAGCAAGATTTATCCTAGAAAACTTTCATTTCTTAGGGTAACACTCTTGGAGTAACAATATATGGAGAGAGAGCTGATTATTTTTACCAAACCTATACAAATTTGGGAAAATGAGAGAAAAAAAAAGACAGCATTTTTTTCCAAATTACCACACCGCTTTAAAGTACTGTGAGGATGTTTTTTCGTGTCCCGCGTCTCCGTTGATTCCGCCCACACGTTTTCATATGCGACATAAATGGATATAAGTCAACGGTTTTTTAGGTTACGTGATATATTTTTGTTTATAACAATACTGTGAAAAAAGTGGTTATACGAATAAACAAAAACATTATGTCGACATGTGCTATGAATGGATGTATAAATACTCTAGCCCTAGTCCTAGCCACGCCCAGGTCTAGCTGAGTCCGGCAAAACTCATCAAAACAGACTACAGCAGCGCTCTCTCTGTAAATTATTGCTCTGAGGTGGTTAGGTGCTAATACGTTTGAGAGGACACACTACCCTAGAAATAAATCGGTTATTTAAAGGTAGGTGAAAGAAAAATGCACAAGCATGTAAGATTTATTAATAGTTTTTTGTATTCAAATGAATTTTATTTGGTTTTAATAATAAAAAAATACAAGATTTAATCAAAGCACTTGTTAAAATTAATTTAAAATTCATGTTGACGTTCAGCACATATTCAACGTGTAAACTGACCCGCTGTCGCAGCGGCGACTGAACCAAAAACAATGTAACTAAAAGCCGGGACGAAAAAATAATGGTTGTCGCACTACGGATAGAGGCAAGTTTAGAAGGATGTTCTGCCAGAGGTGAACATTTGAATTAATTCTGATGAACGTAAAACTATAATCTCAAATGTTTTCAGAAGAATCTCTCTAAAAGTAATTAATTCATCGCATAGAAAAAAAAAAAAAATGTCCTTACCGCCAATGTTCTAGCTGAAAACAACGTTTTTGAAACTTTGTAAATCGTCTTACGATAAGAATCCGAATGGTATGGGTAAGTTTTTATAAATCTAAAATACAAATTACTTACATTCCGAGGAAAAAAATTCACACAAATAATTCAAACGGGAACCTCAGCAAACCCCATGTTTTTTTAAGTGTTATATCCTCTTGAAATGTGCATTTATCGGAAACAGCGTCAATGATAAGGTGATTATAATTAAAGACACAAATGATATTCGGTTGGTATACAGTATTGATATTCGGCTTCCGTCCCTTACGGCGATTTATTTTTCCAAAAAAATATTTTATTATAAAAAATCATGAACGCCCCCAAATTAGGGCGGAATATTTTTGATTATATGGTATTCGGTCAGTATATATCGTCGCCGGAAAGGCCGAAGGGCTGAAGCGCCATTTTGGGAAGTTTACACCCAGAGCACTATAAAGCTTTTTTTGTTTTACAATACAATTCATAAGTCTTCAGTATCTGGTTGGATTTGAAAAAAAAAGAGTTACCTGAAGTGACAAAAAGCTAAAAAAGTCCCAAGCTTGTGTCGCTTGAGTCAAGCCTTCTCCTAAATTGTAAATACATTTTTCATGGCTGAAGGGCAACAAAAGTTTTCAGAATCAAACGAGAGTCAGAGCATTCGAAGTAGAAAAAATAACTGATTAAACTGTATATTCAACTATTTTTTTACCAAAGTGTCGATTAAGCCCTTTTGCTTTTCCGGCGACGATATAATTACCAACATCAGTTCAAAATGAAGGTTTCAAAATAAACGTTAAAACTTTATGCACGTTTGAATTCTTTCAGTTTGCAAGAAAAACATAATTAATAGATTATTAAACGATTTTATTGTTCTTAGGTACCAAAAGCACATAAAAAACTCATCATTGAAAGCAAAGATTTATAACACATATCCATATTTTATAGCTCAACTTCAGTATGAATGGGCAATTCAATAAGTGTGTACAAAAACATGCGAGCTTATAAGTATTTAACAAAAAAATATTTCTGCTAATTTATGAATTCAAATACGTAATCGATTACGTTTAACGGTCGTTTTTTTGCCGTCCGTCATTTAAACGTCCGACGTTCGTCGATCCGACGTTTCGTTGCGTGCGATCTACGTCAAGTTTTCCGGGAGTAATAATAATCTCCGCATCGCGCGGCATACGCTCGGGGTCGTAAAGAACAGCGGTTGCACTACCCTGAAGAAATAAATCAAGCGAAAGGGTGGAACGACCGATATTACTGCAGCGATTATGAACACGGCGGACTGACTGCATACTTCTGAGGGAAGCCGAATGCCAAAAACATCCCCTGTGCTGGCAGTCGGCATTGATGGAGTTGGTGTAATCGAATTGAGTACGATACGAATGAAATAAGTAAATCTAAACATAGGAATTAGCCACTTATTACATGTGATAAACGTGATACGATATGTAGTTTTTTTGTTTTAGAAATGGGATAATATTTTGCCAGACAAAATGAGAAAATCAGTACACAAATGAGATAAAATAAACAAAAATATTATATTAAATATTTAAATAATATCAATAATCGAACACATAAATATGAAACAGAAAAAAGCTATAAACTAAAAAGAACAATGGTCATGACCAAGACTTGAATTCGGAACCTCTACTCTTTCCGGGAGTAACACTCTGCCAAGTGAGCCATCAAGATTTTATTAGAAAGCGGCATTTTTAAACGGTCTCATACTTCTACTGAAAATTATTTAATATTTCAATTTCATCTGATTTTAGGGTCAAGGCTTAGGCTCAATTGTTGGAATTAACTTTACAGCATTAATGCTTATTTACTATTAAATATTTAAATAATATTAATAATCTAAAACATAAATATGAAACAGAAAAAAACCATAAACTAAAAAGAACAATGGTCATGCCCGAAACTCGTACTCGAACCTCTACTACTTTACTCCCGGGTAGAGTAGAGGTCCGAGTTCTAGTCTCGGTTATGGCCATTGTTCTTTTTAGTTTGTTTCGTATTTGTGTTTTATATTTGTTAAATATTTAATTGTAAGTTTAATCACAGCAACCGTTTAATAATAATGTGTATGTCAAATTTCCTTACGACAGCTGTAGAGACATTTTTGAAAGATATCTAGCTTAACAATCAACATTAGATATAGCGGCGCCCATACATATATTACATGAATAAATAATCCATGTTGAAATATATTTTTCAATGGCTAAATTTATGGAAAATATGTACGGTCCCCTGTCTCCAGAGGCCAATTAAGGAGAGTATTATTTGTAACAATGTTTTAAATCGAATCATATTATAATATGGAGTTCTGTTTCAAACCTCCAACTGGCTACCAGGAAAAATCGTGGTTATCTCTAAAGTCGAGAAAGTTTCCACGGTACACACAATAGAAGCTTAGAGATAAATCAGAAATGGGGTGGCAAATGAGCTGAGGAGGATTTGGGGTCCAGCAGACCCCTTCGTGGAATTGGGGTGGCTCGGGCTGGGCCCACCCGACCCCGCCTGCCCTTGGCCCTAAAAGGATTTATCAACCCCGAGGAGGATCAGTAAGGGATCTGAAGCCATCGATTATGCAGGGCCTACGCACCAGGTCTCGCAGACTAAGTGATAATGATATAAGAAAATGTATTTTTAAGATTTAATCGTGGCGGAATAAGTAGAGCTTACTTTGCTTCCTTCGAACTTCTGATAGGTGAAATTTATGATTTATTATCATCCAGAAGACGGTTTCTTATTCGAGCCTAAACTTTCATGAGAAACTCAATATATTTTGTAGCGTATATATATATCGTTAAGGATATACGCATGATAACGACAAATGCGATTTGATGTAATCACGAAGAGGAATACATTGATGAAGAATATTTTGCATAGAATGCCGTATCATGTAGTTACCGCTTTCACCGATTCGTAGATACATGAATGTTTCAATCGAAAATGAATGAAAAAGCAGAAAAAAATACAAGGAAATAATGCTGGTAAGTTTGTCTTAAAATACATTTTTTTTCTTTATTTAACTCCACACAGGATGTCATATGTCATCTTTAGAGATCAAATCCGAAAAATGTGAAGAAAATTAGACGATGTCGAATATGACGATTTCGAATGAGATGATGTCGAATGTGACGAAGGTTTAAAAAAAACCAAACCTTCCTAAAACGTTAGTTGGTCATAAAATAGTGATAAAGTTATTTATCTGCTTGTAGCTTAGAAATGACACTGGTAGTGAGGAGGTATACTAGTATCATAATTACTTCAACTGTTATAAGGTAAGTTCGAGCGATTGCTTAGCAATACATTGCAATCGATGACAGACTGTTCATTATAGGTTTCCTATGAATATATCTCTTTGAAACAAGCAATTCTTTAAAAGGATTTGGTAAAAAGCACAGTTTTAAGATACGAACAAAGTCAATGCCCCCGACTTGTTGAGCGCCAGCGCTAAGGTAACTTTTTAACAATAATAAAAGTTAGCAGTCTGTTGAAATCCCCGCTATTTCTTTCATTGCAACTCCGAGAAAACCAATTATACTTCACAATATTTCCTGCGCTTTGCAATTCTTATGATTTTTTCTTGCTCTTCCTGCAATTTCGCTGAATAAACAGCGCAAGCAAACAGGGTTCCTAGAAAATCCAATTCAAGTTGTAATAGCGTTTGCATTTCGAATATGATTGTTAAAATAATATTATTTCAGATATAACTTTATATTTTCTATCTATTCTATGATATAGTGAAAATAAAGTTATAGAAAATTGATAATAAGGATATTTGAATAATTGAGCCAGCACCTTCCACACTTTTATTGTATATATTTTTTTTCATCATAACATTACAAATAACAGGTGTTTTTTTTCTTCCTTTTATATAGACCAGCAGACCAGACACATTCCCGTGTGTTGAACTAGAATCTAATGGACGAACACAGTCATGCCATTAGGCTTTGAGTCGGAAGCATTTTTTCAGACTGATTCTTTTAGAACCAGTCTGAAGCAGAAATCATTAACGTATTTTTAATAATTTCAATTATATATGAACGCCATAGTTGTCGGGGTGTCAGTGATACTCATCATTAAATATGACGAATCCTTTAGAAATGACTTGACATCTACCGTTAGGAATAACAAAAAATAAAATACAATAATATTATAACACTTGTGAGATAATTCGATGATTCTTTGCTCTGGGCCCAGAGGTCGTGAAATCAAAACCCGATGAGCTAATAAAATGGTATCAAATTGAAATGTATTTATTTACAAGTGAAATATTTTAATTACAAACACCATACGCTTTGGTCCAGAGTAGAATATAAATTGATCGCCCTAGTGAGAAACCACCAATCAGAATCTTTAAACATTTCTTGGAAGACTTGACTTTTTAGTAAGAATATGTATCAGGATAACCATGTACCTACTTGTTAACCTTCCCATTGTTCTCATACAACCTTCATGAATGTCCTCCATGTACCCTTGCATATATATATATATTAATAATGTGGTTTAAAGAAATCACTTGAATTTTCACGAATACCCTACACCCTAACTACCTATAGAAAAAGTAACAGAAAGGGTTATTTAATCCGGCCTACGTGAGGTTTCCCAGTTTTCTTCTTTCAATCTCTCCCCAAAGTAGCGGCAGACAGTGGAGTAATGAAAAGCAGCCGCCCACCCCCGATAATGCAAAACTTCCGATGCACATAACAAAAGTTTCAGCTTCGTGGCTTTAGGCTTCTTTGGACGTTGTGTGGTATTCTTGACTCAGTTGATTTGATTTTGATTTTATGAATTATTTCGTAATCCTCTACTAACTAGCTGGGGCTTATTTAAATACCCCTCATAATGACTATCTAACTAGTACTGCGGCTCGTTAGGCCTTATTACTATCACCATCTGATGGTTTTATTTAATTGACTGAGTTTAATTTTACATTAGTGTTTTCTTAGGGAAAAGATCTTTACTGGATTAAAAACCCTTTTGTCAGAATGAAACGTAATATATCATAGTTTTTCCTGAGAGATACGAAAATATCTGAGATCCGGTTACTAAATGTGAAACTATGTAAACATTAAGCTTTACAGATGAACGAGACTGAATGATAGTCTATCCCTCACACTTATGACAGACTAACTAACTTATACAGATGCTCCACGGAGGCCGTCTGATAATCTGGTTTTCTTTTTTTTTCAAACTCGCGTAAAACTAATATAAATTCTTATAGGTACTCGTACCATTAAAACATGATTTTTTTGCTGTTGATTCGAACATCTAATCCCAAAGCATTCTCCACAAATGCTTTTGCCTGTGCGATCAATGTCTCATCTGACTAGCGCGTCAATCCTATCATTTATATATTGTGAAGGGTAAAGAATCAAAACTCACAAACTCCAACACAACGAAATTCTGGGAAACTGAAGAAAACTGTTTTTTTTATTACCGTTTACAATTTATTCATTTTTTGTGTTATTTAATTGACTGCAAACATTAAAATATTGTTAATGTGAAACATATTGGTAATGTGCTTTAAAAAGAGATTTTTTTGAGTTTGTTAGTTTTGCTACCAATGTTCTGGAGTTTGTGAGTTTCGTTATTCAATGAGAAGAATTTATACAAATTAAAGTCATCAGTAGACATAATATCGAAAATAGCGATAATAATTTTGCGGCAGACATGACAGATGACGTCATCCGAATTGGCTCCCATTGGCTGAACTGGACAATGTTAGTTTTGATACTCACCAGTACTTGGACATGAATACTTGAAAGCACGAAAGGACGTCATTTTTAAATTGATTTTACGACGGATTTGGTGAGTTTTTTAAGATTTTAGATTCATCATGGTAGGTTATGCGATAAAAAAAAAAAAGAAATAACGATCTATGAAAATGATGGATTAGGTGAGTTTTGCTCCTTTACCCCTCACATATTTAATTTACTTTAAATTCTGGTTCACCATAGTTACAACCTTCTACGTTACAGTAATCTGTCCAGTGTAATAATATTAAGTGAAACTTATCAATAATTAATAATTCATCAACAAGAAGAATTCAGTTTTTTTATCAAACTATTTGATAATGGCCTTAAACGCCGAAACAGCTGTCACTCAAAACTAAATCTATCAGAACTAAATAATAGTAATATTAAATTTAATTCAACTGAATTATATATTAAAAAAATGGAGTTCTACAAATTAAACACAAAAACTATAAATTAGAAGAATTCAAATGTATATATATATATATATATATTGTTGTGTGCACACCTTTACTAATAAAAACAGAATTTACATCCATTCATAGGACATGTCGACATAATGTTCGATTTTTCACAGTATTGTTATCAACAAAAATATAGGATATAACCTCACAAACCGTTAATTTATGTCGCATAACAAAACGTAGTGGGCGAAGTCGCCGTAAACGCGGGAGACGGAAAACATGCTTACATACCTAAAAGTAGTGCGATATTACGTGACAACTTGTCTTGTCTCTTTCTCTCTCACGGTTTACGGCGTAAAAACCCGGAGAAAGTGATTTATCGTAAATTTGTATAGGTTGGGTAAAAATATTTAGCTCTCTTTCCATATATATTATAACTACAAGAGTACAAGCTATTATACCGCCATCCAACAAACATTTTTCGCATCATTCCTTCAAATCAAAACAAAAACACGAAACAAGAGAATTCAATTCGCCACGTTACGATTCGGAGGGAAACAGGAGCGTCACGATTCATCGATATTATAATATTATATTTTAATCGGGGATCTAGCGACGAAGAAATTCCCTACCCCTTTAAATCAATAACTTGGGGTAATTTAAGCCTGGCAACATCAGAAATGCGGTCTGAAACGGCGGGAAGATAATTTGGCGGGAAGCGGTTAGTGAGGTTATGAACACGGCGGAAGACGGCAGGCATTATCATTCGTCTATCAAGTATTTACACGTAAAACAAAGTGCGGCGGCTTTGAGAGGATATGGTGAAGAATATAACGTGTGATGGTTTTAAGGGTTATAAATTAGTTTGCATGTAACTAGTAACCCGGCTTCGCCCGAGTTTCAAGATCTTTTTTTATTGATGTATTGAAAAATAGGTTGTTTAAATAATTATCAAATAATAATTGAACAATGAAATTGTGGCGATGAGCTAGAAATCCTAGACGAAAAAAAAAGGTGTGCAAATTTCATTAGACCAGAACTTACCGTTTGAGAGTTTCCACAGATTTACACAATCAATTTTCTACTTGAGAGTTAAAACGAGATTTTACTACCAAATCAGCGAATCTTTCCGTTGAAGTAATCGCACAACTTTATTTAACCGCCCGCGTTTTAATTTTTGTGAAGAGTGGGTATTGTTTTTGAGTTTCCGATAGAGGGCATTACATATTTGAATTAAATTACACCGGAAATATTTTAGTTATGTATCAAAACAGTCAGAATAATATCGTGATTACTTAAATTATTAGCTATACTAGTTGTTACCTATTCAAAATCGCGGGATGTAACTTGACTTCCCAAGAAAAAATATTAGTTGTTTTAGTCCACCCTTTTCAAATATAGAATAATGTCTGCTAAAATACATTATAGTTAGGTTCTTTATTAGGTAGGTAGGGATTTGAAAACAGTAGGGTAACTAGGTCATGATTATTATGATTCATAAAGTTTAAACAGCTTTTGTCCCAAAAATTTGCATTTCCAGTCTGACATAATTATAACGTTATTTAATTATTTATATTGTCCAATTAAAAACAGAAAAAAACATAACACGAAACGGGAAAAAAACAGCAACAGAGAAACAACAGCACATAGATAATATTTTAATGAAGCGATGACAAAAATATACATTAGAAAGAACAGCACATACATAAAAGCCAAGGTCATGTCAAGGTTTTGGTAGAGTCGTAAAGAATGACAAAAATCATTTTGACTGGTACCAAAGTTTCAAAACCCAGTCTTGAGTTAACAAGTCTCGACATTCTTGACAGTGGAGAATGATACACTTAATTAGTAGAGTGATGATTGAGAAACAGCAATTCATTGTTTCTAAGTATACGGCAAGGAATGTTAAACTGGATGGGTTACAACAAAGAAGGCGAGTCAATGATACAATTTACAACTTTAGCGAAATACAAACGGGCAATACTCTTTAATAATCTCCCCACCCCCCTCTAAATGTGTGTACCAAACACTAAGCAGATGATCCCTAAAAGTGTGATCTTTACCGATTTGAAATGAAACGGTTGTTGGCATTAACAATTAACTCATAAGCCTTTTGACTCTTAAGCCTCAGATAGGTTAATGAAATCAATAGTTCAAGAAAGAATTTCGATATTTGAAAATGTTTGAACAATTTCACAAAAGTAATGCAAAATTGAGCTTACTTCGGGCACATGGACACGCCTACAACACACTTATTTCGGTTTATTTCCTCGGTGGTACCAAACGTTTTCAATTTACATCGTCAAATTACTCCCACGGATGAGCTTAAATTGGAAAATAATACTTAACTTCATGGGAGGCGGCCATTTATATACTAAGAAGGCAATCAAATTATTCAAAGAGGTTTATAAAATTAACATTGATTGAAAAATCCAATAATGCAGAACAGGCCAAAAAACCAACCTTTCAAGGAGGAAGTTAACCAGTTAATAATAAATTGCTTCAAATAATCCAACTCGTCTACAAAAATCATACATAAAACAAAAAGTTTCAAAGAAAGTCGTTCGATTTTCGCAATGTTTCAGAACAAAGGGTTATACTTACTCGAAAGTTTATCCAAATTTAAAACGTATTAAAGATTAACAAAATTTTAAAGTTTTGTGAGAAAAAAAACACATTCTCTTTTTGTTCTTTGAGGCAATTTTACAGTAAGTAGGAACTGCAGGTACGTTATAATTAATGTATAGTTAATGGTCCCACTAAAATAAGTCTAAGAAATACTTCAAGAAAAACACTTATAAAACTATATTAAGAAAACTTATAATAATATTATATTTGGTAAGTTTTTAGTGAGTTAACCTTTCCGTACCTGAAAGTAAAAATTAAACGTACAATCCGAAGTTGCCCCATTTGATCCCTTCATTATATATATATATATATATATATATATATAGATATATATATATATATATATATATATATATATTTTTTTTTTTATTTTTTTTTTTCATAATACTTGAGAGAAGTATATTCACAATATTTCAGTATTCTTTATCTAAGATATTGCACAAAACTCTTGTTTGGGGTGATACTAGAATGTTCCTTCGGAACGGGAGTGTTAATGATAAACTTCAATGCATTATTAACTAAAATAAAATATTTATGTATATTGTGTTTTATTTCGTAAACATGTTTTTATTCACTTCTCTTTATTCATACAATTGTTAAGGTCATCTGTAAGAAATAGGAAAACACTACAAGTCTAGCCATTTTACAGGATTTAAATAATATGTTTTAACACAATAAATAAATTTTCTTTTCGAATTGCTTTAATACCTACCTAGATAATTGCAACCATAATCACATTATCTCGTTACTATACGTACTATCCACTAACATCATTTATAATAATAATTGCTTTTACCACGTAATGATTAATGGTTTTTCGATACCAAACAAAACTGATTGAATTAATCGACCTTTAAATCATTAATCAACAAAACAATAAAGTCTTAATGCTCAATAACGCCCACGACAGGTCTGGTCGGTCGTAAAAAAAGCTGATATTTTCGTGTTGATTTACCGATGGTTACATTCATTACATGTTAACACATATTGACAAATCAGATAAGATCTCTACGAGCTTGTCGGCGACAAGCTGGGAATACGTAATTGTTCAATTAAATATACCGCTGTACAGTAAATACGTTTTCAGAAGCGGAATTTCCTTTTTAAGAATTCAGTATAATCGTCAGTGTGTAGTCTGACGACGAGATATCAGGCGTGACCCTCGATATGAAATATAATTATCACTTTATTATTAACACTTTAATTATTATAAAATGGTGGGCGGTCTCGTTACCTGGCGGTTCAACTGTTTACGACAGCTAACCTAGATTTGCCTTCGGAATAAAATTATAAAGTGTTTTTCCTATAAGTGGAAACATAATCTTTTAAATAAACTTCAATTTACCGACAGTTTTACACTATTTACGTGAATGGTGCTAGATATTAATGATAGTAATCGCTAATAGAAAAAAATGACAAAATATGCTAGAAGTCCAGTGGAGTGCTGATACCGACCCTGATGTATGGCACTGACTGAAGCAGGGACTGGCAGAGAAATGATGTGAATGTGTGGTTAAACTACGTATGACCGTGTTAAAATGTGGAGATCCAGAAATAATGCGAGGCTGGTGAAAGCCAAGTGAATAAGATTTATAAAGAGACTCTTAGATGGTGTGGACGTGTAGAGCAGATGAACAAATAAAGCTGGTTCACACCAACGTCCGGATCCGCTCAGTGACGATATTGTTCCGCAAGAGAGCTTGTTGATACGGTATGAATATCAATCAAGGATTATGTACCAAGACAAATTTGTGTGTCAGTATATGCTTCTGCCCACCCTTGTGATGTTTAACTACTTAGTTAGTTAAAAATTATTTTGAAGCATCGCAGATTTTTTTATTAAAATCATTTTTTAATCATTAAATAATATTTTTATTAATCATTAAATATTAAAAATATCATTTAGTGATAAAAAAATTGTTTAAAAAAAAAAATCTGCGATGTAAGTATTTTTACACTTCAAAATAATTATTTCATTAACTAAGTGGTTAAATATCACAAGGGTGGGCAGAAGGATATACTGCCACACAACTTTGTCTTGGCACATACTCCTTGATTGATATTCATACCATATCAATAAGCTCTCTTGCGGAACAATATCGTCACTGAGCGGATCCGGACGTTGGTGTGAATCAGCCTTAAAGGAGTGTAAGGAGAATATATGACGCGATAGTGAATCGTAGAAGGGGTCGGGGATGCCCGAGGAAGACATGGTACGATCGAGTGAATCAAATTTTAGTCAGTCCATGTCAAGAGTCAAAATGAAATAAGAGTATGCACGTGTGTGGCAGGACAGAGTTGTGTGGCGGTTCATCTTCTCTGCCTGGGGTGAGGGCGTGATGTTTAATAATGCTAGAGCAATTATTTAAGTAATTCAATCATTTTATTTTCTCATGACATGATGGTGTTTATTCTGCTTGCACTCTTAATGGTGGAATTTAGATGAACATTTTAACGGTCCTCTCGTCATTTGACCGAAGAGAGAGCCATTTTAGGAGGAATGGTAAAAAATTACATTTAGATAATATGAAGGTGAAAATAGGATTAAAAAGGAGATAACGAGATTCATTATTGGTGGTTACGTTATTTTATTAACTTTTACGTCGATGGAAACACGTAGATCAATGGAAGTAGAAGGTTTAAATTACTATTATAACGTTATTATCGAACTCATGTCTATAAATTTATTTATCTGTGTACCCACGTATCCTGTCTTAAATCTACTGTTAAGTTGTTCTAATTTTTTAGTAGTTCCGAAACCAGACGGTGATACAAAAATAATGTGATTCTAGACCAAGCAAATTTGTTTTATTTGTCATACCAAATAACTTAATTATGTTCCTCTCTATAGAATATAGTGAAATTTTAATAGAGGGATTTATTTAAAAAATAAAAATAATAATTGGCAAAGTCTTCACCGTTAATCAACGATGATTAAAGACATCTTATTATTATAAACATTCAGCGTTTCAATTTGGATAGGTTTGGATTTTTTCGACACTTATTATATTTTTTCCAAGAAGTTTTAAGTTTCAAAACGTTGTTTTTTTTTAAAGAAGCATAATAAAAAAATGTACAAGAGTTATCGTTGGAAGAACAATGCGAAACAAGTTGTCGCTAAGTTGTTACAGATAGTAAGGGTTCGAACTACTTCAGCATTCTAAATATAGAGTGAGATGTTGCTTAACATGCGACACAAAATAAAGTGTCCACCCGAGTATGGACATTCAATCCGGTAGAAATCTGAAGAATCTGATTAGTCTATTTATCGGGAGATAATAAGCAATAAAAGCAATGGAAGAGAAAAGAAAATCTCTTATTATATAAGGTCAGCATTTCTTGATGCTGCTAATCGATAAGTCGAACTGCCTCATTAGAGCTACATAGACTATGATCTTGCTTTTTGGGTGGGTAGCCTAAACATTACGACTATTCTTTCATTATCTCTTGTTCCCGTAGACTCAGAAACAATGAATTGCTGTTCCTCAGTCATTACTGTACTAATTATGGGTATCATTCTCCACTGTCCAGAATGTCGAAACTTGTTAACTCAAGCCATGGTCTTGAAATTTTTGGTAGCAGTCTAAATGATTTATGTCATTCTTTAAGACTCTACCAAAACCTTGACTTGGCCTTGGCTTTGACTTGAATGTTCTTTCTAATGTATATTTTTGTCCTATGTTTGTCATTGCTTCATTAAATATGATGTATGTGCTGTTATTTCTTTGTTGCTGTTTTTTCCCATTTCGTGTTGAGTATTTTTTTTTGTAATTGGACAATAGTCCATTTGTATATAAATAAATTAATAATAACAAAAGTAATTCTAACGGAATTCATATAATGCATCTAGTATTAATGTGTGTCCGATTATTTATTATTCGTATGAGTATCTTGTCCTATGTACTATAAAACATAATACTTTAAATAAATATATTTGAAGAACTATTTACTGGAAGACTTTTCTAATAGTGTTGTAAATAACATACAGATTATTCTGTAAGCTTCAGATAATTTAAAAAAAGCCGTATTCATTTACTACGCATACCTGCTGTTTGGATAGCGTTAGAAACTAACTAACTAACCATTACGCCGTTTCTCCGCTTGGGTAGGCAGAGAGGATAGACCGTCACACAACTCTATCCGCTCCATGCTTCAATCAAAATCACACATTGTCGCATTCATACTTTTCGCCTATGCAGACTCACAATATGACCCAACTGATGGATTCGATCCACTTGATCGTGTAATGTCTTCCACGGGCGTTCCCTACTTCTTCGACAAATCACTGTTGCGTCATATATTCTCCTGCAACCCCTTTCTCTATGCATTTGCTTTATATATCCAAACCATCGGCATTTATATAATATATACATGTCGATGGTTTGGGTTCAAGATATGTAGTAATCAGAATAGTATTTGGATAATTTGAATAGCGCCGGTTATATTTATTAGTATGATGTATAAAGATAAAATACAGAAGCATACTTACAGGTAGGGTCAGTTCACTTCAGATAAACAATTATTCTATAAATTTTCAGTTTGGAGAAAGATACAGTTTTGCACTCAATAATATGCAATTTCAAATTCGTCCAGAACCAGCACGTAGTCAAACCATAAAAACGTTCACAGAAACCAAATCGAATCTAAAAAGCAATATGTTTTTTCATACATTACCTACTTTTAAAGTCATTTATAATATCGCAGTTCAACTGACGAAAAGGTAGAATCTAAAAGCATTCAGCGAATAAGCTCAGTCGAGATCGATCTGGAGAATCGTTTGCTACGGTTCGCTTTTTCCATCACCTGCCAGCTGCCAGCCACTAGCAGGAGAGCACAGTACGGATGCGGTGAGAGATGCGAATCTATTACCAGCAGTACGTTATTCCACTCCATTCCTAAGGTGGCGGTAGAATTTCTATTTTAAGTCTCTCGGATTATCGACAATGCAGGTTGGCCTTATCGCGGCGAAGGCGTTCGAGGGCCGCATACGGTGGGAAAGTTGGGAATGAGTGGAAGAAGGGGAGAAGAGTGTTATGTATTATGTAGGTATAGATGAGATATGAATTATGCGCTTCCGTTGTTAGAGAAATACATATAGAAAACTTAGTAAGCATAAATAATTTGACTCACTATAAATTATGTTGTTTGATGGAGAAATTTAGATTTGGCTCTCAAATGATGAATTCAAATACGATAATTCATATTTTTATAACCCATGCGAATTGTTTAGAGCTCTCTTTCTGCATTTTTTCTTTTATGCCTGGTACTAAAAAATATATTAGAAAATTTTAATAATGATAGAGCACATCTTAAATAATTCATTTATGTTGAATGGTTTTACACAGTTACATAATGCCTGTCTTGGCACGGGAGTACCTCTCTCCAAGTGATACAGGCACAGCAAAAACTGTTATTAAAAATGTTATAAAAATAAATTAAGAAAAAAAGCCGTAAGTTAGGGTGCTTAAAATATATTTTGTAAATACCACTGCGATGGTGCTTTTAGTAAGAAAAGCTTCCCCGAATAGATAGAGAAAATGATTAGGATTGAAAGATTACGCTATAAAAGTAAAGCGCACTGGGGGGTAGAATGTCATTAAACTGCGATAAAACAATGTATTGTCATGATTAATAACATCATTACATGGCTATATAATCGGTTTTTTGCCTGGAATAAAGATTTTTATAAATATGAATCGCAGTGAACATTATTTAATTTTATTGCAGAACTAGACAATGGCACTGAACTCAAATAATAATATAATAACGTTCTGATTCATTTTGAGGTAAACAAACACTAACCGCAAACTTACAATAAAATACAAGTTGTACAGCAGCGATAACATTACAGAAAGCACTCACTAACTAAAATAGTGCAGCGAGAATGGCTACAATATAACTATCTCGATGCATAATTCCAGAAGCACCTTTGCCTTCCAAGCAAAACAGAAAGTAAAGTGCAAGTAATCATACAAGACATATTGGGCTTTTATTCCCACCGCTACTGGAAATTCACGTGGTTTCCACGTAGTTTTTCAACCACTTATGTTAAGTGCCTGAGGTGTCACTTAAGGCTGGCACCTCCTTAGGAGACGGCCACCTAGAGAATTCTGAAACTTATCACTAGGAGTTGGCACTGAAGTGAGTAAATATAAATAATATATGAAGGGATAAAAGTTTACGCTCACTTGCTTAAATACACGCACGTGTGTTATACTGGAGGAGCCTTCTAAAATAAATACTACTTTTTGCGCAGCCAGTAATAAAATGGTAAATATGGGAACCTAAACTGTGAAATTAGGAAGGAGAAGGATAAGAAGCATAATTATAGTAAGCAGCTCGTTACTAGTCGCTTCAAACACAGTTCTGATTCTGATTAAGGTTTTTTACAAGGGCGATACTTTATTTTTTTTGTATTTATCTTCAGCGATACGCCTCGCTTGTTTATAGTGAATACCGCACAAGAGTCCCAATCGTCTAGAGCCATTGAAGCTATGGCATCCTCGATTGGGGTATGTTGTGAGACTGAATGTAGTGGGAAGGTTGGGAAGTACCTGGCTATTTAAATCTGGTCACCAAACACGGCCAAAGCCATATTATATTGCTTGTTAAGTGCAAGGCTTTGTTTCAGGCTGATGTTGTGACTAGTTGATAGTTTTAAATGACCTTATAATTTTAGTTGTGAACTCCATTAAAAGTGGTGATGAATCTTTGCGGTTTGTTTATTTATTTTAAAAGATCCAGTTATTCACCAAACAATAAAGAGATGATTGATAGTGGTACAGTAGAAATGATTGTAGATTAACATAATATTAAATGTTCGTAAAAAGCATTTAATTTGCGGCTTATATGATATCCGGTCGCGCCGTCTGCAATTTGCATCTAATTTAAATCTGTCAATGCTGAAAAGGGGACGGGACATCGAGAGGTTGTGACCATTTTGCTAGGATTCACTATCGCATGGACTGGTGTCGCTGTCAATTATTTTTAATCTGTGAAGGTAACTCTTCATTGCCCCATGTTCTGTAAAGCATTAGACAGTTCAAAGCTCAAACTGCGACTTTCTCTGAATTTAACTGCATCTGTAATAGTGGGGAAAAACATTATTTACGGTCCTTGATGGGACTCTCTTATTTCTATATCGTTTGCCCATTAATTCATGAGCGATGCCACAGTGTGTCTTATGCTTAGAAGAAGTTTAAATATGAAAATCGGGAAGTACCTGACTCTTCAGATACGATCACTAAACATACCTTAAGACATTTCAAGGAACAGATTTTGTATGACGATCTCTCACGCGTTTGATACTAATAATAAACGTAGATACCTCCCACTCAGGAATGGGGGGCGAAAACGTAACTTTTTTAATTGATTAAAAATGTATGTATGATAAAACTAATAAATTAACATTTGTGTTTAAATTGTCCACGTCAGGTTTTGAGCCCGTGAGCTCTGAGTCCAGAGAAATGGAAAGAACGTACCACTTACCCATAAAGGTCGGGAACATTTTAAACCTAAGTGGTAGTGTTAGACCAGGGAGATACTGAAAGTATCTATCACTGTAATCAAAGTAAGTAAACATTGTTAGCAGCCATTTTGGTTTTCCTCTCAGACCCCTGGCGATCTGGATGAGAACTTCAACACGACACAGATAAGGGCGGGGGCGGAGGCTGGGAGTGCTACTTGCATCTGACATGTTTATCTACCGGTTTCTAACAAGTATCCAGTTACATTGTGGCAATAACCCAGCCAAAGCCACTCCAGAAATCTGCTAGAGATTTCTCAAAAAACCCAGAAAGGGTTAGTACTTCTGATAAATCAAAATTTTCGTTTTCGCTTTCATGTTGCTGAAAGGAAACTTATGCTGTAACCTTTTAAATTCTGCTTCAATAAATAAGTTTATACTAGTTGTTACCAGTGAAAAATCACGGGATCAAACGAGAGTCAGAATTCGATGCAGAAAAACGAACTGATCAAAACTGCATATTTAACTATTTTTTACCAAAGTGTCGCTTAAACCATTTTGCCTTTCCAACGAAGATATATTCGTTGGTTTTTTTTAAATGAATTGTTCTATATTAACAGAGTATAAAGCATCAGTTTTACAAGTAACAAAGTGGCAGGCCGGGTGGATAAAGTACGCCTTGTAACGGAGGGGGTGGTTTGGGCTGGGCCACTCGGCGGTTTGCTGGCTGGGCCGGGGGGCTAAGGAGTGGATGGGGGAGGGGGGTTATCACAAAGTTTCCCGATGATAAAGAAGCGGTTGCAGTTGATTGATGAGGGAGAGAAGCGCGGATTTGGGAACTGGAAACATCCAGGGCTCATATCTGCCCAGAACTATCAAAGGGAAAACGGATTTAGAGAACAACTTAAGTTTTAAGAAGAATACTTTTTGAGCCTGGTCAAGAACATTGATTTGGTCAATCGAGGGTTGTGGGTTCGATTGCATTCGTGTTAGGCTTTGGATAAGATTACATTTGGTTAATTTTCTTAGGAATTGAAAGGAAAAATAAATTACAATTACGACATTCATGGACACGCGCTGCGAATTCTAATCAGCATATACTACCCAATGGCAGCGCCCACATACAGGTGGAAAAATCAGCTAGGTATAATATTCGCACATCAAACCCGCAATCTCCCAACACAAGTCGAATAGCTTTATAACCTCCACTGAACTTTGATTTTCATGGCATGGTGTGTAATTATAAACTAACGTCTGAATTATTTATTTTGAAAAAAATGTTCTAAAGCGACTGCGCGGATGAGTAATAAGATTTCAAAATCAAACGCCTGAAACGAAAGTTGATTAAAAATGTATTGATTGGAAAATTATTGTGTTAGAAAACTGAAGGCAGACCTAGTAAACATAATTAAATTCTTTCCCTTAGTGAATGAAAGTTTACTGCGATTTTGCAAAATATAAAAGATTATAAATACGCATTACAACTCGGTCTATTCTTAAACGTTTATAATGCAAAATAATTGCATGTTTGATTTCATTGTGTGAATTTTAAGTCCACAAAGAAATTAAATTAACTTTTTCAAACATAATTTTCATTGCAATTCATTATTACAACTTTGATTTGCATATTTTGTTTTTAAAAAATTAACGCTGTAAACTTTTTCAATCACGCAGGCCATTGGCATAGAATACGATAGTGGTATTTGTTTTACTACTGCATTTGTGTATAGAGGTAGCCTTTTCCAAGAAATCATCGCATGTTATTGCGAACAAAAACATGTATAATTTCACGTCAAATTGTACTAATTCAGTATAGTCAACAGATGTCACACGTTTCGTTTGTTTTTTATAAATAAGTTTATAAAACATTGCAGAGCTTTTACATAAAACTATAGTGGCTCGACATTTGGATTATTGTTCTATTATTTAATATTTGACCAATGATGGAAACTAAAAAGATGGAATTGTTATTTTAAGTAACAACACAGGGCTATGAGAAAGACAAACATAAAAAATTGTAAGAGTGTACTTTAATGAAAAAGAGACCTTTTTATAAATTATGAAAAAATATATTATAGGCCTTTAATAACCAAATATTTTACTGACGTCTAGTTACCATGGACGTTTTAAATGTATGATGAAATGCTTTAAATTGTGAAAAATTAAAGAAAAATCAGTACATTTAAAAACCAAGTTTTATGATTGTTTAGTTCAAGCATCTAATAATAACTTTTTTTTAAATCTTTTGATTGAACATTAGTTTGTATACAATGAACATGATAGAATGCCAACCATTTTCGTCGATGATTACCAAGTTGTTCATGATTAAAAACCATTATAACTTAGTTTCACTTCTTTATAGAGTTTTTTTTTTAAATTATAAATAATAAATACGTATTAACATTTCAACACGAATTAAAAATATCTAAATTATAAATAATCAGTGATATTTTTGTTGGAAATGGGGGAATTTTCGTAGTGGGTAAGAATTGATAACCAAATATGTAAAATAAGCACCAAGAAAAAACTCAGTTCAAGATATGATTTGAAAGAATTAAATCTTATATGAGCTAGTGTTCCCAATTGACTAAAATTGCTAATAATAAAGGGTTCATCTTTAACATTTTCTTTCTTCAAGGATGGGGGATTATTAACGAAAAAGAACCCCCAAAAGCAAACAGCAATCGTCCATAAATTGAAATCGTTCGTCATTCAATAACCAGCTCGCCATTATTAAGGAATAAATTGAAACCCAACGAAATGCAAACACTAGAGGAATATTAAAATGAACAAAGAACCCCCACATTTCAACCATCTCTACTTTTGCAAAATTTTGAAATATAGTTTGCAAAATGGTTTCTCTCGTAAGAAAAATAATTAATTCATTAATTTAACCTAGTTTTATATTACTTGTTGAACTAAAATCGGCGAAGAACTGTAGCTCATTTAGTATAATTGAAAAGTAAAGTGAGGGTGGTATCCATCAAACGAGATCTGTGGTACGGGGCAAAAGGTTATAGGACTGATCCCAGAAGTCGAGAGTTCAAAATCTAGTGGAATGTAAATAAATAGTACATTATATATACTATTGTGTCCTACTTACATTGGGAGTCGAAAATCTCTAGATTTTTTTTTAATAATCAATGGTAGCGCTCGTAATAGGTAAACGGTAAAGAGGCATCATGCAATTCTTAAAGATTTTCCGTCTGGAATTTCTTGGTCAACGAAAATATTTTGTCATGTTCACTATTGTGCTTTTACATATTAATTCAAGTATTTTTTAAAAGACAAGACGCCATACTGTCTGTTTCATATTTTTTAATTAGCTAACAAGAAAAAAAATGGTGAAAGGATTGCACATACCTTCTTTGATAAACCAGGAATTGTTTGGATTGCTTTCGAAATATGTGTTTTTAAACGCGTAGAAGTCTAGAATTACGAGATACAATAGAAATCGGTTTTCTATCTAAAGGTATTAAGGTGATCAGACCAAGAATATATACTTACTCACAGTACTTACTCGGAACTACCGCTACAGTGCCGAAAATCATGTGCTCGTCACAGCAAACATTTCTTTATACTACCATCCCTATTTTAATCGTCGCTGGAGAAACGAAACGCTCTCAATGGCCGCCGGGGGACAATGCTGGGGGGAGTTGGGTGATTACGGAGGGGGGTGGGGAATCTCATAGTACGGGAATTAAATTGAAATGGTTTTTATTTCCTACCTTATGACCTTGCGAGGGATGGCTAAAAGGAGTTATTTACTCTGTGACTTATAGTGCAGATCACATTACTTATTGTATGCCTGCGGTAGCCGACAATTGAATTATCTATGAAAAAATGGACCCAACTCTCGAGGTGTCAAAAGGCTTACACTATTACTGCTTAAGCCGTTGCAATAATGGTTCCACTTTCAGAATAACTCAGCCTTTCCCCATGCAATAGAAACATTTCCAACAAGATATTTTTCATAGAAAATTGTTAAACGATTATTCGAACTGATAATTACAAACATTCTAAAATATGTGTATACCATGGAGTAACAATATCACTTTTTTCGGCTAAATTTGCTTAGAATTTTACTTCGTGATAGTTTGGCGCTAATTGTTGCAAGTGTTGTACAAGGTTACTATAGCCACATTTTGCAAGTCACTTGAATCGACACATTGACTCTCTCAACTTTTTTAATATATATTTTTTGCCAGTATGTAATATTTTTTTTCTCGTTTTATAATATTTTGCCTGATTAATGTGTGGTGATGTTCCAATTCCTCTCTTACGTATTCTATGGTATATGAGTGATCACGGTCGTTAATCTTGTCACAGGGCTAATTCTACTTCCAGACAGTTTCATTGAAATGAAAGTCACAATTGAACAGGTGTCCCCCGATTGTATTTTTGTTATTTTTTCATTAAACTTTTAAATAGAAATGTTAAGAACCGAAAAAAATCTCTTTCAGTAAAAATAAATAATAGAAGAAATTATATGCAACAGCAAAATGTTGTTTTAGCCATCCTTATCAATATTTTCTGTCTTGTTTTTACTCATTTTCATCTTGGATCAGCCTAAAAATCAGTTCTAAAGCCAAAACATCCAGAGACATTTGACAAATAATAAAAAGTTTTATTTTTGTGACTAGAGACATAAATTATGTCAAGCCGAAATGGAGAGATTCGGAATCTGGTAACGCCATATCGTCGCCAGAAAGGCAAAAGGGCTAAAGCGCCATTTTGGGAAATTTACAGCAAAGCACCTTCAAGTTTATTTTTTAATAAAAATTCATAAATCTTCAGTACCAGGTAGGATTTTTTTTTAAGTCAAATAAATGTTCTCACTGAGTTACCTGAAGCGACAAAAAAATAAAAGTCCCACACTTGTATCGCTTGAGTCGAGCCTTCTCCCAAATTTTAAAAATATTTTAGATGGCTGAAGCGTCACAAAAGTCTTCAGAATAAAACGAGAGTCAGAGCATTCGGTGCAGAAGAAACAACCGAGCATAGGTGCATATTTAATTCATTTTGACCAAAGTGTCGCTTAAGTTCTTTTGCCTTTCCAGCGACAACATATTTACTAGTCGAACTAAGCAAAACATATCTTGCAGTCAGTAGGTTCAAATGGATACTGGGCAGATCGGAATATTAACTATTTCAGTAGACCTATCTGGATACTACAAGGGTATTTATAATCATTTCAATTATTAACAAGCTGAAGACTTACAAATTGAAATCGTCAATACTTACTCTATTAAAATACCTCTTGTTTAATCTATACTTTTTTTGTCTAGCTTTGGACAAAGGTCTTACAGTTTTGCCGATTCTTAGATTCTATTGACATCCATCCGAAGCCGACAGTTCTCTGTAGGTCGTCAGCCCATTTCATGTGTAGGTGACATTTGTTTATTTTTTAATAAAAAAACTCCAACCCGCAATATTGGAATTCCGGCGGGCATCTGTTACTCGTGTTAATTACCCAGCACAGTACCACTTGAGTGTGGAATTGTGAATCTCCAATCTCCACACAATGTCCCCTCGATGAGGATAATGAACAGCTAGGACATTATTCACCAATTAGCTGCCGAATCAAGTATCTGGCTGTTACACTCCATTATAAGTGTCTTCACAAGGTCACAAACAGTCAAGATCCAAAACAACCTTCAGTAATCATCTGCTACTACGATCTGCAGAGATTTATCGGTCCTAAACGTACCGTGAATTAGTTTGGCCTTGAGAGTTTACGACGAATAATAATAATAATGATATTGGTTAAGTACCTCGGCGTAAAATTTTCACTTAGTTTGACGGCAGTCGTATTATTGGGGAGTAAGGATGGCAAATTTCCTAACATCGATATTCGAAACACTCGTAGTTAAATGAATAACCAAAAAACAACGTTTATACAAGGCAACATAATAAAAGTTTCGGTACCAATACAATACCATTCTTCAGAGTTAAAATGGTGTTGAAATTACGTTACGTAAGTTAAGATTAGTAACAGACCAGATTTGAACAGTCGTTTGTTGGAAATATTCCTTCACCTTCTTTTTACATTATCTCGAATAGAAATACTTTATACAATATTGATACCGAATAAACCACCATTAAATAAAAAAACATCGATACTTCGATATTTTTTAAAGCATATCGATATAATTTCGCAGCCCTAGCAGTAGGTAAAAGGCACAAAGATCCATAGGATACGGTGGAAGTGTAGAGTTATATTATTAACACAGATTACAGTTTCATGGAATAAGTAACTTTGCGTCAGACATCACCTAAATCCTAAATATTAACGGGAAACGGATTCAGCGGGAGATTTGAACATTAACAGGAAATTATATTTTTACGACCTGAACCGCAGTTCATTTTTTTATAATTTAATATTATTATTACTATGTTTAAAACATTGGGGTAAGGAGAAGAAAGCACAACATGGAATAATCACCCAAAAATCCATTACGATAATCATTATTACTAAGTTCTGGAAATTTTGCTTTATTTTTATTTTTAGCGACAGCTGTTTCGGCGTTCAAGGCCTTATAAAACTATGGTTAGGCCACATGAAAACGACTTACTTATATGATTTTAGTGTACTTATTAATTACTTATAGTAGTTTTTAAAATTTGAAACAAAAACCACAAATAAAATTAACAGGATTTGTTTCAATTTACAAAAAAAAAAACAAAGGAAATGTTTAGGTAAGATAGGGAAATTGGTCGGTCAACGTGAATTTAATTATTAGAATTAATTTTATGGAGCTTTTGTTTTTTTTAACATTTTCAACTGTATGTAATATAAGAGTAAAACAAAGATTGGAATAATACAATTGTCTTGGGGTTTGATTTCAATATAAACAATGTTAACAAATAAAAAAATGTGTTTTAACCAATAAAGCACGCACTTCGCATGAAAAGCCAATTTAGTAAGTAAATTTTCGATTTACACAGAGTGTTTCAAATTGATAGTGCGAAACCAAAACTTTGGCTTTTGGTATGTTCGATTACGTAGTATTTCTTGCTTTAAAATACCTTTCTCATTATTATACTTGATATGTGTACAGGGGCGAGATTTCAGCAGAGCGAATACCGTAAAAACGTAATAATATGCTGGGTGTAATTTCAGATGAAAGAGGTCCAGTTGGTTAGCTCTTAAGGGAAATACAAAGCAATGAATTCAGACAAGCGAAGCTGTGTAAGATAGGGACACCTGAGGCGCCTTGACGAAGTAAAATCATCTGCCAAAATACAGGGACATACCTGGCTTAGCTAGCGAAATATACACCGAAAAGATTTAAAAAAATAATTTTACTCATTAAAAAAAAAAGATTCATACTAACTTATATTCTATTCAATGAAAATGAAATAATAACTTTGTATGAGACCACAGATTTTATTTTATTTTTTATGACCGACCGGTTTCGCTTAGCTTAAGCATCATCAGGGTACTAAATTAAGCTAAACAAGAAGCACTAGAAATAAAGAAAACCATTAAAAAATAGCCATATTCTTAATAATCAGTTAAATTTGTCCAGTAGTCCAATATTAGATATAATTCCGGTAAACTCATAAAATTTCTCGTTATTCTTTTATCGTCTTCTCGGTTGACGTTTTTCCTCTTTCACTTCATATTTACTGTATCTTTCTCTCTGTTGCTTTGTTATAATTTAAATGATATTCTTTCGTTTTCTTATTGTTCTTTTATTTTATATTGTGTTCTCCTTCTGCATGTATGAGTATATATAACCACCAACTATGTGTTATTGTACAGTTTAATGTTGTATCCTGATGATTCTTAGGCTAAGCGAAACGGGTCGGTCATAGAAAATTAAATAAAATCTGTGGTCTTATAAAAAAATATTATGAAATTTTCTATAAATAAAACCACAAAGTGATTTTCAAAAGTGAGTTTTCTATGAAAATATTATATTATATTAATCTTATAAATATTAAACTTGATTTTTTTATCACAACATGATAACTAGTGCGGATCAATACTCAATACATAATCACAAACAAATGTTATGGCGCATCATAACGTTCCCGTTCAGACAAAATTAACCAATCCCAAAAACACAGTCTCAGAAACTTATAAAGTTAGGATATAATAGATTTGCATATTTTTAGTTTATTTAATGAACGTTTTAAAGTTTTACCTATGCACGTGCATAATAGCAGATAAACAAAAAAGCATTAAAAAACTGAGTTTTTCTCTAACATCAAAATTTCGATATCTCAAAACTGTATTTGGGTTTGTTTGACTGTTTAGGTACCTACACAATATATATTTATGTAGGTTTTATAAAAAGCCGATGGGGATACTAATTTTAAAGCCACATAGTTTATATTTCAAGTTTCGTGTGTTTCAAAGATATATCAGTGTTAGATTTCGAAGTGATAAATTGTTGGGTTCTTCTTACGATCATGTTTATTATCCAAATCCCTACCTACGTAACCATTTTCAGCGTATCGCCGTTTTGTTCAAAACGGAGATAATTCGAAACAATTAAACATCGAACAGAAGAGTTTTTGTGTGAAAAAAGATGGTTGTTCGTTCGTTTCGCTTGTTCTTTTTATTTTTTTTTATATGAATACCGCACAAAAGTTTCAACTGCTCCCAACCGTCTAGAGCCAGTGAGACTATGGCATCCCCAAATAGGGCATGTTTTGAGGCTGAAGGTAGTGGGGAGGGGAGGAGATTGGGAAGAGGAAAGTTAGGAAGTACCTGACTATTCAGATCTGGTCACCATACACGGCTAAAGCCATTTCAAGCAACGTTTCGATTATGAATGGTGGTCTTTCACCAGGGCGATACTTAGAGTATCTACCACTCTGTTAGTCAGTTTGATGTTTGATATTCTATAAATATAAAGTAAATGTGGTGTGTGGTGAATTAGAAAACTAAATTAAGTATGGTGTTTTGGTGATTCGTTTTGTTCATACAATTGTGTAAGAATAATCAAGAACTTCAACATCATTGGTGAGTGAATAGTGTCCCATTTTTCCTTCATTCCATAATTCTTTCCACAATCTATATATAGACGCTTCTATTAAGTAGTATAATTTATCGTTTACAGTCCACTGTTTTCCTAATCCATCTAAAGCTGGAAATATATTCGGTGTTTCATCGCTGTTTCGGATCAACAATTAGTTTATCCAATAATCGTTTAACGTTTTTGATAAGCGGCGTTATGAAAATGATACACAAATTAATTTAACACCTAATATTATACAACATTAAAACAGCGGTGACTTTTAAGGCTATGTTCCGATTATTTATGGAGTAAAATAATGGCGTGTCGTTTTTTCATCACGTAACAGAATAATAATTAAATGTTAAATAAATCCTCAACCCCATTCGGTGTCAACCCTATATTTGAAACTTCCACCACCAACCATCACCTTGACCTTTAGCTTTGACCCTGGCGGCGCAAGGTTGTTCATAATATCGATTCGACAGGGATCGATAGGTTACCGGTACAATGCGGTACCATCACGTTATAATATCGTACGGATTTGACTAGTAAAGATTCATACAATAGGTACTATCGTGATATACTAAGAAATTTGTTAACGATTCATGATTATTTTTTTACTTACTAAAAGGAGATGAAATTGACAACACAGAAAGTCGTCAGGTCAAACGGAGAAATCTGGGCAGCTTACCTGAAAAACGAGGAAAAACACGTGGTTAAAGATTTTAAATGATTTTTTTTAAACATACTTTGAAAATACCCGAAACCAGTGGGACTACGGCATTTTTAATTGCGGTGTGTTGTGAAGCTAAAGAAAGTGAGGAGAGTAGAGAGATGGAGAAGAGGAATTTCGGGAAGTACCTGGCTATTCAGAGTTGGTCAACAAACACATTTAAAGCCATTTCAAGCAACGGTAATATATCTAGCACTCTCTTTTGTTTCTCACTTTTTTTGTTTCTTCTTTTTTTTCTCACTTTTGATAAAAATTAGTTTACAAATTCTATCAATTCTTCAAAATTACCTCAGATCCATCATCTTGTGCTCCAATTGGTTTTTTACAGAGCTACAAAACGAATTTATGAGCGTTATATAAAATTGGCCTTCACCTACCAAAAAGAGATTTTTTATAAACTTGGTTCAATTTGGTTAATTATAAACGTGAGCTTATAATCTTTATTTCATAATTTCACTAGACTTCTTAATTTTCTTTTCTTCCCACACACTTTCTTCCCACATACTTTAGCTTAGTTAAGCCATCTTATTCCAGACAAATAATAAAACCATGAAATTATAATGATATACGTAATAGTACTAAAACAATGTAAATTTAATGTGTCTACCTAATAAATTATAATAATCATGTACTCCGTATGCTATAATAAAATAAATAATACTCGAAACATCAACGTCGTTATCTGAGCCAAAGCATCGTCAGGGTACAAAATTAAACTAAAAAACACAATGTGGGCGGTTATATATACATACAGAGGGAGAACACAATATAAAATAAAATAAGAGAAGAGTGAGAAAACAATAGATTAACATTTAAAATTATAACAAAGGAACAGAGAGAAAGAAACAGATAATATGAAATGAAAGAAAACGTCAACTGAGAAGATGATCAAAGAATAGTGAGATTTTTTTTGAGTTTACAGGAAATATACCTAATATTAGACTACTGGACAAATTTAACTGATTATTAAGAATATGGCTATTATTTTTAATGGATTTCCTTTTTTCTAGTGCTTCTAAATTATTTAATCTGTTGCCATGACCATTTTTGTGAAGAATTATGGGCACCGGTACAAAGTTATTATTTCATTTTCATTTAATTACTATAATTTATGAGGAAACATCATTAAAAAGCTGCATGGCCCAGTACGTGATTGTTATGCTAATTTGTAATCTTTAATTTTGCATTACTCGTTCCGTATTCTGTGTATTTGATAATAATTATTAATTATTATTTAAAAGAAATTAAAAAATGTGTTATTGTCACGAAATTCACCACCATTAGCACATCTCCTACAATTGAACATAGTTTGTAGTATATGAAGAATTCGCATTTTTTTATCACTGAATAAAAAAATAAAAAGAAATGAACAAATGAGGGGTACAGAAGCAAAGGCAGCAATCTTTTTCATCCTTAATTATTTCTTGAAAAGTTGATAAAGCGTTTCATACACATTTCTTTCATTAATATCTTAATATATTTAGAGATTATTGTTTAAATTTTTTTCTAGTTTAATGTACACAAAATTATCATTTAAAAGTTGACAATGCTACAGAGCCGTTTTTGTTGATTGTTGCCTTTGTTTCTAAGCCCCTTGAATAGTGTAAGCCATTGCTGATAATAACACAAGTTGTGTTTAGCGAACTTTAAAATGTATCACGATCTAACGAGTTAAAAATATAGCTAATATGTATTTTATTTAAATATGATTCTAAAATCACCGGTTGTCGAACGTTCCAATACGGTAAGCGTAAAGATCCCAGTTTGGGATAAGAGGTCCGGTAAAACAGGTGAACCCAAGTTGGAATAAGCAGAGGTAAGGGAGTAAAGAAGGGGAAAAGGTCAGAGTTGATATCGGGTGGATGAGGATTTCGCACAGATCGTGTACGATGCCGTAATGCTGGATCGGTTCATGGAGGAAATGTGGTTTTAACGAACCAAATAATGATACTCATAATCAGTAACTACTACCATAGTAGTAAAACATCACCACAAGGGCACTACTACAAATCCAAAAAGTACCTACATAGTTGTCCTACAATAAAACCACAGGTCTTCTATATTAAAATTTAACGAGGCGTAAAATGAAAATCAAAATTTGTGTTTACAGATTTTGTGGGTTGCGATTGTTGTGAAATGGTTAAAATTTTGTAAGACAACCGCAAAGAGAGAACAAAAACATAAAAATATATTTGCACATAAGCATAAATGGAAAATTAGTATGAAAGGCGAAAGGATTTTTTTAGGCCGAGTTGTTTATCGCCAGCTTAATCCTAGATAGGTAACTGTAACTTACAAGCTACAGTGGGTGGCATCACATTAGGACCACTGATATTTTTTTGCAATTATCGATTTTGGATATTTCTTCAAGCAAATACACAACGCTAGTGGAATTTAAAGCTTATATTTTCATTTGGTCAAAAATGAGTAAAATATGCAGTTTTAATCGGTATTTTTTTTGCATCGAAAACTCAGGCTTTTGTTTGATTCCGAAGACTTTTGAAGCCCTTCAGCCATCTAAAATATATATACCATTTGGAAGAAGGCTCGCGTCTCAAGCGACATAAGTTAAGGACATTTTTAGCATCTTGTCTTTTCAGGTAACTCATTGAGAGCATAGAGTTAACTGAATTAACTTTACTTTTAAAAATCCAACCAGGTACTGAAGACTTGTGATTTTTATTGTAAAACAAACAAAAAAATGAAAGTACTCTGGTATATACTTCACAAAATGGCGCTTCAGCCCCTTTGCCTTTCCGGCGACGAGATGTATGTTTTTCGTTATTCAGATGTCAAAAACATTACTCTCAAAGTTTTAGAATTCACTTTAAATACCTAAAAAAAGTCTCGATAACTTCAGTGTTTGGACAAGCTGTCTTCAGTCCAATTTTTGCTATCAACATTGCGATAAATAGTTATCCCCGAAAAGTGTTAATTGTTTTTTACTGGTTACTGTATTATAATTCATGTTCATATGCAGGTATACATATAGTGTGCAATGAATACAATTAGGCAACGTAATTTTTCATTACAATAATTAGAATATAATTTGTTAAATAAAGCCTACGTTTAGTAACTTGTTTTGCACTGGAACCACTGGAATCATTGCCAAGCTGTACTACCGCTGAATCCTGGATTAAATTAGTTCACTGGATTAAAGCCTACGGCGCTAGTCGTCACTACATGATGGCTGCTGTTGAAACTGGTAAATTCAAACAATGCAATTCTACTTACAGTATCGAGATATTTTTGCCTATGGTGCATAATGCTATAATATGGTATCCAGTAATGTCTGGTTATAGCAAGTAGAATATTTCATGATATCAGGCAAGCTTGATTGAATTAAAAATTGTATAGTTTACAAAAGTTTTGGCTGACTATACCTACCACAAGTTCAAAGAAAGCAAAGTAAATTAGGACTAAATGGTATCCATCCGTAGAAAGGAATAATCTAGAAAGAAATTCACGTCAAAAAGATCAGCCGAGCTTAGGAACATCCCGTGTTATTTTTTTAACTATGTGGCTCCTTCGATCGCTTCAGCATCGATGGACAGACGGGAGACACTCCAGACGCTTGCCCAACATTTGTACATTGGCATAGTTGACAGTTCGGCTGTGGAATGCCTTGCCGGCTTTTGTATTTCCTCTCTCCTACAACATGAATCTCTTCAAGGCCCAACTTCAAAATCTGATGTCAAAACGGGTAGTAGGCACTTCCTCAGAAATATATTTGTAAAGGCCAGCAGATTTCCATAGATTTTTTTTATTTGTTCTTCTTAAAACGAGTGACAAACATTCTCGGGTTACGAGCGTAAAGCGCCCTTGAGGTGATATTTCTTTCACGAAAACGGCGCTATATAAATAAGCCAATAATTATTATGATTTACGAATTACCTGACAATATCTTGACTTCCATCATTATAGGGGGGAAATGTTGCATGTGCAATGACAGAGAACTTAGCTTGCAGAGGATTAAACCTACAATGCCTGGATGGGAACTCTACGCTTTGACCACTCGGCTTCTAACCAGTTAGTGTATTTGAATTTAATAAATTAACTTGAAGCACGATTGTTGCCGGAACTGATTGGCTTCAATTGACAATTAGGTATTGCTCATAATTTTTTTTTTTTTTTTAATATTAATAATTTCAAGAAACGTTCTCCTTATGTTTCTAATTATAATAATGTTTGCTATATTTATTTAAAATATCAAAGTTTTCATCCCTTCTCACCCCCCCCGAGTAGAAAATTACTTAAATGAATTAATGTTTGCATAAAAGGAAACAAGAAATTAAGTTCAGGAACATTAATTACTGCAAAATGTTTTGCCCGCTTTTAGCGTTACTGTAAACACGAAAATGTCTTTAATTTATTAAATGGTGTCGTGTTTTCTTTACACAGTTAAGGTTCAAGAATTTACTACAAACTTTTAAAACCAAGTAACACAGTGAGTTCATTGAAATAAATAATGTTTTTCCTCGCGAAAAAACAACATTTACTATAAACAGTGGAATATTGAATAATATTGGATAAGTGGGGGTGATAATGTGATAATGTGATTTAAAGATACTAGAAATAAAATTGTATTTGAAATCTATTCTATATTCTTTAAAAAAAATGTAAATAAAGTTAATGGATAAAAAAAAAAGTTTTTTTAAGGTTCGGGAGGTCCTCATTCTGCAATCAATAGTAACTAATATTTGTGAGCATTTTGGCTAAATATAAAACAGCTTTAACCTCGGCTTTACCTACTGCTACGAATGAAACAACCGAGCCTTTTGTGTATCATTTGAAAACTTATGTTTATCGAAAATTTGATTCGATAAATATTCGATCGCATTAAGAGTTGACGCGAAAACAGTACTCATACAGATGCATTACTTGCATACAGCATATTTCAAACTTGTTATTCGACTTTAAAAAAGAAAATTTTAAATATATTATTTCTAATATAATAAAAAGTGCACACTGTAAAAAACATGTCGATTAATTGTTTAAAAAAAATAGAATATTCAAATTCAATGATCGAATACACTTGCTGTCCTTTTTCCGCAAACAAAAATGAGTAGGCCTAAGCAAGACTTTTTTCTCAGTGACGTTTGGCTAGGACATCACTGTCGGAATTGTATACATATGCACCAATACACACACTCCTGAATTTGTGTTTGGGTCAACCCTAATAGCGCGACATGTACCTTCGTGATCTCATGGATTATTTGCAATAAAAAGCTAAAAGATGTAACGGTAAAAAAAAAGTTATGATAAACCGTTGTAGATAGTTTGTTACATACCTAGGTATGAAATCAATAATTCCTAGGGACTACTGGATAATTATGCATCATGAAGCAACATCAATATTTAAAAAATCATTATTTCTCAATTTTTGAAGCACGTTTAAAAACGCCAGTTAAAAATTGAACGGACGTTTTATTGTAGTTCTGAAGTAAATTTTTGCTCAAACAACGCGGTTACAAAATGAATGGCATCTGCCCGTCTCGTTTTGATCCAAGCCGGCCGCTACCATTCTTCTCTGTCTCTCGCGGTAATAATCGGACAGGAAAAATGTTATTGTTCTCTTGTTTGCCTTTAATTATAACGAAACCTGCCATACTTAGAAAACTGCATTTCAGAACATTAAATGAATAAATCAAGTAAAAGAGGATAAATTCCTTGTATCCAAGTATTTTTTTTGTATGAAATGTTATTCTACCCTTTTAACAAAGTGTCTTTTATAATGTTTTATACATGTTGAGGTTTCGGAGACACGGTTTTGTATGGATTGAAACGGAAATGTGGTTTTATTTACAAAAATTGAATCCGACTAAAAGATTGTTTTTACAAATAGTGATGACAAATATTGTTGATGTAACCTAATGTATTATTCAAACCATTATTGATGTTTCATATATTTAGTTCTTCGAATCCACGTTGAATCAAATGATTTGGTAAACTTGTGTACGTAATCAGTAACATAAAAACATGTTCAACGTTGGTTTTTTTTCTTCTTTCTAAGCATAACTATAATCAATATTAATTAGCAGGAAATGTATTCAAACGGGTAGATTTCTACAACAGAGTAAAGTATATACCAAGACGACCAAATAAATATATTTTTTATTTTTTTATTAGTCAAATATGAAAGTAATAGATAAAGTGTTTATTATTTAATGTAACCCACCTCATTAGGCGAAGCTGTATTGAGCCAAACTTTTATGCAATTTATTTATTAATGACATTCTATCTATGATTATTGGTGGAAATAAGAAAATGTCGGCATTAGCACGGAGAAATAAATTACTCTTCGTAAATGGAAATCCTTGATTGTGTTTACCATTGATTTAAGAAAACGGATTGTTTGTAATTTTTAATAGACATTTAATCAATTTTGACTTGTACAATATAAAATTAAGCATATAGGTATCTGTTCATATCCAAACCGATTGAACGAAGCATGATTGTGTCTGAAAATTGATAATGTTAAATTCAGATATAGTGATGAACAAAATAAAAATATGTCGTTCCACCACGAAGTTGCTAATTACACAATATTGTGAGTACGCACGTACGAGTGTGAACTTTTCAAATTTGGAACTGAAGTCAATTGAAATTATTAAATTTCAAAAATAATCTTTTCAAATCCCTACCAAACTGCGATATTTTTTAGAAGACATCATTTTATATTTGAAATGTGTGGATTAAAGCAACTATTTTTTTTTTCAAATCAAGTCAAGTTACACCCCGTGATTTTACACGCGTAACAAGTAGCTTAAAATATATTTAACAAATTAATTGAATTCATAAATACATTTTTCTACGAATGGACCAAAAACAGTTTGTAAATAGACTTAAATAAAACTCTCTACTTGATGCAATATCTGTGTTCAATCCTCAGAGCAATAATATACAAGAGAGAGCCCTGCTGTGGTCAGTTTTTATGAGTTTTGCCAGACTCGGCTAGACCTGGGCGTGGCTAGGACTAGGGCTAGGGTATTTATACATCCATTCCTAGCACATTTCGACATAATGTTTTTGTTTATTCGTATAACCCCTTTTTTACAGTATTGTTATAAACAAAAATGTAGCATTTAACCTAAAAAACCGTTGACTTATGTCCATTTATGTCGCATATCAAAATGTGTTGGCGGAGTCAACGGAGACGCTGGACACCAAGAACATCCTTACAGTACTTTAAAGCGGTGTGATAATTTGGGAAATTTTGCTGTCTCTTTCTTTCTCATGGTGTACGACGTAAAAACCCGGAGAAAGTGATTTATCCCAAGTTTGTATAGGTTGGGTAAAAATAATTAGCTCTCTCTCCATATATTGTTACTCCAAGGTTCAATCCCTTTTCCCAGATTTTTTTCTAATTTTATCTACTTCAATTTGATTGTGATGTTCGTTGTTAATTTTGATGCAATTTACGAAAATAGCTTCACCGCTCGCGTAAGGAACATTGAAAAATAAATACATAATGCTGTGGCACCCGAATAATTAAATTAAACGAGTTATTTTTTCAGGGGAACTATCACGAAATTAAGACGTGGCAATTAAATAAATAAAAATGAAGAGAGAAAACAGTTAAAGCCCGGTATTAAAATTACTCGGGGAAACTTTGAACAGAACAATAACGTTGTCCCGAGTTACTTGGCCTACAGTAATGTTTTGACTTTACACGTTTGGTACACGGGCACGCTACTTTCCGTGATTGCTTTACTGAGAGGTATATCGTGATGTTACAGCCAGAGAAATAATGAAGTCCACATGTTTTAAGTGAATATAATTTCGACCTGTTATGGAACCTTATTACACGACGACGTCGGTAGAAAAGCAGTAAGATACGTTGATCTGAGCTCAGAAGCCACGCGTTCAAAACTCGACTAAATGCAAATGAAAATTTAACAATTTGCTAGAAGTTTTTATCATACCTTCTTACACAGTATTGTGGATTGGAATAGAAGATTCCTCTGGTATCCGTCTCGTGAAAGAAGAATAATCAGATGCGAAACGTATGTAACCAACTCGATCTGAACAGTCGGGTTACTTATCGACTATCTTCTGTCACTTTTTGTTCTCATGCGCAATTTCATAGTCTCACTGGCTCCGGGCAGTGGAAATGTTATGTGGTATCCACAAACAAACCTGATTTAATTATTTTTTCATAAAAAGCAATTACTTTGTGGTTTGGCATATTTAAATAAATGAAAAAACAACTTTGTATAAGACCACGGATATTAATTTATTTTTTATGACCGACCGGTTTCGCTTTGCCGAAGCATCATCAGGGTACAAAGTTAAACTAAACAAAAAAATACAAAGTGTGCGGTTATATATACATACAGATGGAGAACAAAATAAAATAACAGAACAATGAGAAAACAATAGAATAACATTTAAATTATAACAAAGGAACAGAGAGAAAGAGACCGATAATATAAATTGAAAGAGACAAAACGTCAACTGAGAAAAGTTTACAGGAAATATACCTAATTGGACTACTGGATAATTTATATTTTTACGAAGTTATTTTTTCATTTCTGTACTAATTTAATTACTTCTTTAGACAAGATCACAAATTATCGTAGAATTTAGATTCGTACGTCCTCTCTAAGATTACGTCTACAGATTTTGTATTTTAATACCTTTCTTCTATCATTATCATGCTGCTATGTAACTAATTTAATATTTCGGAAAGTTTATTTGGCATAAACTAATTTGCATAAATATCATATTGGCAACATTACAAATGATACGAGTGTCTGAGAAAAGTGTATTGAGTTACCCCATATTTCCGGATACTTATGATTCTTCGCAAAGCGTATTAATGATACAGGTCGTTTGATACTTTCAAAAACATTCCTTTAGTCTTTGAAGAAAAACACAATGTTTTATTACACTGGGATGGAAGGTATGATTTAGGTACAAAGGTTTCCTTTACCTTATCAACGGAAGCCACAATGAAATTGAAATGCACAAAGAAAACCCTTAAAACATACTGTTTTTGCATTATTTGTTTACCTCAAAAGCAATTTGCACGGTGAAGACAATGTTTTTTATGATTAATTAAAACCTTACACATACTTATTTTTTTGGTAATTTATTCATTTAAAAAATAAAAAGACAACATTCCCTGGTTAAAATGTGACAGTAATAGAATTCTCTTTACTCCCATTACTATGGGGGGAAATGTTTATTTTCCAATGGAATGTTTCGTAAAGAATTATATCCATATTTTGTCATTATGCTTGACGCAATAACTAAAAATGACTTTATAACGTTTGTGCTATTTGCGGAGGGAACTATTTTGACCTCTGGAGATCTCTTCGGGAGATATTTGTGACCTTTGCCTCAAGTCTTACTTGTATGTTTTCTTAGTTTGTTTTATTTTGTGGCATCTTACCCCGACAAAATAGAGGAAGATGGCATTTTAAGTTTTTGTACCTAATATGTTTTTAAATGTTGTTCCACTATTATTTTTTATATTATTGCCACCTACTCTGGTTGAAAAGTATTTTTATTAATAAACAGTATTTTTATTTGAGGTTAGGACCATAAGTAGATCTCCAGTCACCGAGCAAAGTCAAAATTAAGCATCTTCCCTCGACTTGCCTTATATACATATTTTTAAATAATTAAATCTGAAATAACACCTATTAAATAAATTTAATTTATTTGCGCACGCCGAGATTTGAATCCGTGACTTCTGGATTCGTAGTCTAGCGTCTTAACTACTCAACCGCGGAGGTCGAACGAAAAAAAGAAAACGTACCTACGTATGAGCATTTGTGATCGATTTAACATAAATCGGAAGCTGCCATCAAAAATGTTAAAATATTTTTAAATACAGTGGTGCCTCGCATAACGAACGCCTCGCACAGCGAACGCTGCACACAACGAACTTCCTTTTCGTTCATTTCACGATTCATACAACGAACTTCGCTTCACACAACGAACTTCGCTTCACACAACGAAGTCGCCCACTTCACACGATCACTGCTGATTTATTGCATCCTTCCTTCAAATTTTTGTTGGAAAAAGAACTGCCGCTCAAAGCCCTTCTGATACTTGACAATGCCCCTTCTCACCCAAAAGACCTAGAAGAAATATTGCAGGAAAATTATCCTTTTATCAAGGTGCAGTATTTGCCACCAAACACCACATCCATTCTCCAGCCAATGGATCAGCAAGTTATTGCGAACTTTAAAAAACTCTACACTAGAGCCCTCTTTAATAAGGTGTTTGAAGAATGTGAGTTTGGTGGAGACAATATGACTATCCGAATGTTTTGGAAGGAGAAATTTGATATCCTTTTGGCAATACGACTTATACAGAAGGCCTGGGAAGAAGTGTCACAAAGGACCCTCATTTCTGCTTGGAAGATGCTTGTGCCTTCGTGGATTCAGGAAGAAGCAGTAGTTGATGACACAGAAGTGGTGAAGGACATCATCACAGTGGCCCAAAGGTTGGAATTAGAGGTAGAGGAAGAGGATGTAGAGGAGCTTATTGAGGAACACAAAGAAGAGCTGACAACTGAAGAGCTCCAAACACTTCTGGCCCAACAACAGGACAATGCTCAAAGGGAAGCGTCATCTGATAACGAGGAGCAACAATCAAACAATCAACCAATTCCAACTGCTGACATCAAGAACATCCTGGTCAAATGGAAAGCAGTTCAGGAGTTTACCAATGCCCACTATCCGGATTCCGCTGAAGCAAACAGGATCAACGACCTGTACTCCGATACTCTTGTCCGTTATTTCCGGCAGATGTTGAAGAAAAGAGAGAAACAAACGACTTTGGACAGGTTTTTCACTGCACCATCGGCCAAAAAGCGGAAAATGGATGAAGATGTGCAAGATTCGATTATTTCTTAAAATTAAAAAATGTGTGTTTTTTTCATTATGTTTTTAGATGTATCTAAATAAAAATAATAACAAAAAATTTATCTTTTTTTTATGTCATCTTACCATATTTTATGCCACAGAACGAATTTTTTTTTTAACATGTATTGTTATGGGAAAACGCGTTTCACATAACGAACTTTTCGCATAACGAACTTGCTCCTGGAACGAATTAAGTTCGTTGTGTGAGGCACCACTGTATCTAGCATTTGAATGTGTTAGTCCTTAATTTAGTACAGTACCTACGCATTTAAGGCTAAAAAAGCAAAGACGAAAAAAAATAGGATGTATGACCAAATTGCAACGATAAAGAGTGTTAAAAAAGTTGTTGCTAATGAGGACATACCTACAAAGTTTTGTTTCAGCGACTGCAAAAAACTTCACTATGAACAAATAAAGAGAATTAACGACTAATGTCCTTGATTTTGTTGATGTTAATTAAAATGGTAGTGAGACTACAAAAAACTGTAGACATTATTGATTAAGATCGTTAAATTTTATTGCGAGGAAGCGATTTGTGACGAATGTTTTGAGCAGCGGGAAGAAAAAATAAATAATCAGGAACCCAAATTTGTATGTTTACATTTACTCAAGTGGAATGAATTTCTATTTAATTTATAGAGAAAACATGAAATCAAACAAGAAAAGCAAACATAATATGCGAGTTGTGTGTTCCTTTGATATTTCCTTACGACTGTCAAAGACAGTGGCGTACCGCGACTGGAAAATGAGGCCGCTAAAAAAGAAGACGAAACTAACATGGAAGATGTGTCACATTCTGTCACAAATGAAATAGGTTTTATGAGGTTTTCAAAATGATACATTTATAAGTAGATACTTATTATTTTTTAAATAGTTAACCTTGTTGTGGTTAGCATAATAAATAAAAACAAAGTATCTACTACATGAAAAGTGGTATATCAGTCACAGTAGATGATTTAAAAAAAAAAAAAAAAAAAAAAATTATTTTTGAAATCGACAAGAATTAAAAATATAATTTCCTTTGTTGGAATGTTTGATAAAATAAGCCGTGAACGTAAGCACATTAATTGCGGGCTTCTCCTTGATTTATTTTAGTCAGAGAAAAGGAAAAAATATATTAGAATTCGTAGGCACATATTCATAGAATAATGGTCTTATTACGGGCTACAAGCAGGGGTTGTGGAATACAAAGTAATTCATATTGGCATTGTATTGATACAGTAGAAAATTTATAAAATATATGTATTAAAAACATTAATATAAAAAATAAAATAAAAATTAATGTCACATTAAAAAAAGCAAGGCGCAGAGTAAAAGTCACCATGAAATTTAAAGTGAAAAAATAGAAAAAAAAAACGATTTATTGAAGTTTTATTTTCAAATGCAAAACTAGGAATAATTTATTTTTTAAATATACATAATGTAATAATATTGTGCCGTTACATCATCTTATGGCGGTTTTTGGACCACTTTCTTTTGTATTGGAGCGTGCATCCAACAATAATTAATACATAAAAACTGGAGACTCGAATACATTAGCGTTACATTAGAAAAGCTTTACAAATTACATGTTACAATTTTTTCAAGAACATTTTTACCGTCTAACCAGGAAGGATTTCCCACTTTCGCAATAGTTATGTTGAAGAACAATTCATAAAAACCACCTAAAATGTAAAACTAAAAGTTAAATCGTAACATTCAGGTGAACAGAGAAACATCACTACTAGGCAACTTTATACCAAAAACATACTAGCATATTTTTTTTATACATAGAACTCTAAGCATATTTGAAAATGTCCAAACCGCTCGCGATACTAGATCGGAAGGGCATAGTCTCTTACTTATCCCGTTCGGTAAAACAATATTTGGCCAAATAAACTTTAGATACTTTGCAACAAAGCTGAACAATTTACTTCCACTGGCCATTGACAGAACAAAAATTACGTAAAATATAAATTGGACGCCAAGATTTGGATCACCAGCCAAAACAGATCAAACATGAACGATTTTTTTTTTAACTTCCCTATTAGTAGTGTAAGCAATCATAAATACTAAGTATAACGTTTTATTATTATGGTACAATGTCAATTGACTTTTAATTTATACTTTGTTGTAAACAATGCATTATTATATAATACGATGCCTGTTCAAAAGAAAAGGTGGATTTTGAATTTTCGCGGGCTGTGTACATTCGATTATTGTTTTTTTTTTGTTATGTTGGTTGACATATGTTTATCATATGTTAGCATTATCAGTTCACAACTGGAAAGGTTAGTCACGTTTTTGATCCATTTTTTTCAAAAGTAAAAAATCAAAGAACACACAAAAACGTGACTAACCTTTCCAGTTGTCAAAAACAAACCACTAATCCAAAATGGCTGATAATGCTAACATATGATAAACATATATGTACCAACATAACAAAACAAAAAAACGATAATCGAATGTACACAGCCCGCGAAAATTCAAAATTCATCTTCTTCAAAAAAATTCAAAATTCTTTTCTTTTGAACAGGCCATGTATACAATGGTAATAGTACAAATATAGGATGTAAAACTGTTAACTGTAAACTACGTCTGCTCTCAACACAAGAATTGCTAGCGAGACAGGCACAGCACTACCACCTTTTTATATGATATATAAAATAAAATTAATTTAAAAAACTACTTAAAAAATATGGAAATATTAAGTTCGATGTTGCGCCCTCTAACGTTATAAAATCTCCAATCTGCGGGTAAAACATACAGATCCACCCCCGCCCCCATCGCGCTACAGCCCCACCGCGGCGGCGCGGCGGAACTACGCAGCAGTGCATCTGTCACATGTGGAGATATAGGCGAGATAAATCGCTCAGGAACAATGAGGCTCACCGAGGGTTGTCAACCACTGATAACCGATACATGGAGATTTCCTGGAAGTGCAAGTAGGTGGAGTATTGTTTGTTTCTGTTAGTATTTACAAGCCGGCTTCGCACGACTTTCAACACTCTTAAAGTTATTTCTTTTCTAAAACTAACCATCACGTCGTTTCCTCAGAGGGGTAGGTAGAGAATATAGCATTCTCGAGAGTGTATCTCAGGTTTGGGGGGCAGATGACACCACCTTTGTACTAATGGTCGAGAAAAATAAGAATATTTTTTTACGATTCCTCTACATGAGAGAGTTCGGTTTTTACCCATGGCTGTTTCCAACAGCATTTTTCTCAAGAATGCTGGGTATCTGCAGCCTTAGTTCGAGGAGAGACATAGCATTACTGCTTTTAGCTCGTAAACTCTTAAACGATGTATTATTAATGCCTGACATCCTGGCAGAAATTGAATTCTATGTCACTGATAATTTCACGCGAGGCCGCCAACACAAGCTTCTGTTTCTTCCCAGGTGCAGAACTAAATTACCGACGGTGATACCCTTAGTAAGACTTACTAGGTATATTAACTGCCTCGCAAGAAATGTGGAAATTTTTCATACAACTTATAACAAGTTTAAGCAAGAACTAGCTATTTAGTCAAACTATATTATGTACTTCTTAAAACCATTGTTTGTTGTTTTTAAACTTATTTTTACATTTTTCTTTGTATAATTATGACCCTTTTTGTGTATTTTGCAATGTATTGGTGTAAAACTGTTTTTGCAAATTAAAATAAATAAATATGGTTGGCCACACATCTATGTCATGGGACACGCTCTTTGCTTCATTCACATCCATACACCGTCTCGTACAGACTCTTCTGTTATTCTGAAAAACGATATGCCCGACTCAAGTATAATATTTGATTATCGTGGTCGTGCCATGTCTTTTTATTAAATCTGTAGGTGGATAATTTAGTATTTTTTCTAATTAAACGATTTTCTTTTTGTATTCTTAAATATGTTCATTTAATATTTCACTTTTTTCAAACAATCAAATTAGTTATTCAGCCTCGGCAGATTAGGTATATATAAAAATAGAAATTTACAAAAAAAATTGAACCTAATTTTTTTCACTGATAAATATATATTTCAAAGCTCTGTAGCTCATTATGGAAAGTACAGTGAGTGTTGAAAAATGGCATGGTTGACATAGAAATCCCAGACGTCAAAATCTGTGCAAATATCACGACGCAACCGTTCGACAGCTTTTGATTCAGCATAAAGATTTTGTGATTTATAGTTAAGATTGTGTTTTGAATTTATTAAAAGAGTGAAGTGATCAAAAATAATAAAATAATAATCCACAACACCATATAAAAAAATGTCCGAATTCCATGACGCCAGAGCCTACCGTTCGAGGGCTTTTCTAAGTTATTTTACGGTTTTTAAGACTTTGAGAAAAATGTTATCTTTTTAAACTCTGTACAAACATTTACTTTATTTCTTCGTCCCTACGAAGAATCTATTTTCTAACACAGGATATTTTTTAATTATTTTGATAATGATTTGATTTTTAAAGACTCATTTTGTGAAATCACCTGAAAGGATGTTTACAAAGCGATAAATTACCTTAATATTAGCTTTTTTAGTAACTCTAATACAATGAGATGATGTAAATACATTTATGTATTTAAAAGTAATCATCACTGAAAGTTTTTAATTGATTGGACTAGCATTCTAAAAACGGACTAAAATTATCGAGAAATCAAATGTGAGGTGGACTGTAAAATGGACTTTGAAACGTGCAATTAAATTGGTGCGAATTATTAAAATTGAAATTCCAACGCTAACATTATCGGCAACCGAATTCTATCAAAGTAATACTACCGTGACACAATGTGATAGCTTAAATTCCTTTCAACCCTCTTATTTACCCATCTCCTCGGGGGATTTATTAATCATCTCCAGTTGTTAACACCTGCCAGAGATGAAACAAGTTTCCACCTCCCCACGTGTGTGCTAGAGGGAGATGACTGGGGAGAGGGGGTGGCGGTCTGGCTGCCACGTGTCGAATCAATATCGTCAGGAGTTATTAAACAGGTCACCGATATTGGCAGAGAACCACAGACTGAGGGAAGGAATGAGAAAGAAAGGAGTGGAGACTGCTCCGAATGTCTGAATTCTAGCAACAAACAATGTGTGGACAAATAAGAGGGAATGCAAAACACCTAAACAGTCCTACAAACTTATCCGTGCATGCTGCGAGAAGAGGAACCATTTATTTTTGCACCGGTGCCCCCAACATCTACAGAAACGACGTCCAACTACACAGTTAAGATTTTACATATCGTCGCTCGAAAGGCAAAAGAGCTTAAGCGACACTTTGGTCAACAATGAGTTAAACGTGCAGTTTTGATCGTTTTTTTTCTAGTTTGATTCTGAAGACTTTTGTGACCCTTCAGCCATCTAAAATAAATTTACCAATTGAGAGAAAGCTTGACTCAAGCGACACAAGTTCGGGACTTTGTTAGCTTTTTATCGCTTCGGGTAACTCAGTGAGAGCATTGAGAAACCCGAACTTACTTTTTTGTTTAATATCCAACCAGGTAATGAAGACTTGTAAATTTTATTGTAAGACATTAAAGAACTTTAAAGTGTTCTGGTGTAAACTTCCCAAAATGGCGCTTCAGCCCTTTTGCCGTTCCGGCGACGATAGGTTTCCGATATATTTTATATGTTTGAACATTTAAAAATTCAATGACATCTCCGATTACACTATCCTTACATCAAATCACGAGACAAAGTGCATAACATTTCCTTTCTCTATAATAACCTTAACGAAAATAAAACACCTACATATTCTCTGAGGGTAAATTTAACTATTTATCAAACACGGGCTCTCTTTCCGCTCAAGAGATGGGGGAACACTTGAAATCCCCACCCACCACTAAGTGATTCTCACATTATTTTAACGTGTAAGCATTACGCCATATGTCTATGTTTCGGCTTGAGGCTTGTTTACGCTCTATGTTTCGGCTTGAGGCATCATAAGACTGCACAGATAGATTTGTATGTTAAGAGATACGGAAACAGGTCACTAGGGCCTGCATGAATCAATTCAGGGGGGAAACGTTGAATAAACTTCTAGATTCTGGGTCTTTTCAAGATTCAGGTCAACAAGTCACTCCCTTTTTAGAATAACTGAACACAGCGTTCTATGGATTACGTACCCAGCTCAGAAATTAACGAAAGAAATAAATAAAGAAAAAAAAAAAGATTTTTATTTTCGTAGAATGTGTAAGAATGTATTAATTTAGAAAATAGGTAGTTTTAATTTTTTTGATTATTTTCAGCTTTGAAACACGCCTGTCAAGTGTTATTAGTAATCATGTGACATCTATCGGCACTGGTCGTAAACAAAGGGGATCAGCATTAAATTTAAACGAAAAAGAACATTCTATTCTTCAAGATTTAAGTAAAGATTATATCTAGGTGTATACTATTTCAAACACAAAAATGTCTTCTTCGGGTTCAGGCAAACATGTAATAGACACACAATCAAATCTAACACCGTCATCTCTGGATTGTGATTTATTTATTTTTTCACAAAAATATTAAATATATTTCAAAACATATTTAACATTTAACTTTCAAACTAGGCATATGCCCGTATCATGGTGGTCTGAATTCTAAATAATTATAATATGAAACAAAGCACTGCTCTATAACAAAATCAAAGACAATATTAACTAAAAAAATAACATTTTTCTAGTTAGTCCGGGGATGTCACGATGAACCACGGCGAATACAGAATCTTGAAAATCCTAGAAGCCGACCGGTGATGGGAATAAAGATGGTGTAAATCGGCAGCATTTCCTCTAGGTACCACAGTGATTGGATCATCATTTCGGTGTTAGGCGTTAATTTTCAGTCAGACAATGATTTTATGGAGGAACATTTCGTCCACTTTCTATTAGCCATATTGTCATTTGTTTTTTTTTTAAGCGGCTTTGTAGTTTGTTTTCTGCGTTGCTTATTGAAACCATTATATGCCTTAGGAGCTAAGAAAATATGAAATCGTTGTTATGAAATTTTGGTACGATCTCCCTTGGTTGAGTTCCTAATCGGGTCGTGTAATTGTAATCTATTGAAATTTGAATTGAATTTATATATCTATTGAATGAACAATTGATAGATACAACATTAAACCTAACACTGTCATATCCAGATTCTAGTAAACAATTAATAGGTACAACATCAAACCTAACGCTGTTATCTCCAGATTCTAAAGAACAAAAATATTAATACATACAACATCAAACCTAATACTGTCGTCTTCGGGTGGTGAAAGTGTTATAATAATAATAATAATAATAATATTTGGATAATTTGTATAGCGCCGTTTTTGTGAAAAATCACCTCAAGGGCGCTGTACAAATCTTAATTTCTACTTAATATTAATTCTTAGTTTATATAAATATACAGTATCATACTTACCTGGCAGGTCACTTCTGGCAGGACACAATCACCATATCATAATAACTTAAAATTTAGAATAACTTAAATTTTTATTTATTTTTTATTTTGTTTCTTTTTTTTAATATTTCTTTATTATTATTTTTCATTTTTAGGGCATGAGGGCAAATTTAAAATAAAGTATATCGGAGGTATTTTTAATTTTTCGTAGTGAAGAACAGATAATGGTGATAATCTTCTAATGAATTTAAGGAATGAGAGTCTGAAAAGTTTTCTTGGTTCTATTGGGCTTGTTACATCTTGATTATGGATATGATTTTCTGAAAAAATGAGTTTTGAGTTTGGCTCTGAACTCTGTTGAGTCTTTTATTACTCTCAGATCATGTGGTAGTCCATTCCAGGCTTTAGGACCTGACACTCCGAAGGCGCGCTCTCCGAACTTAGTGTCTGGTGTGCGCTTTGGTTCTTTCAACCTTCCGATAGCCGATGACATTGCCGATCTAAGAGTTGACTGTCGCGAATTGGAATCTTCAGGAATACACAATTCCGATAAATAAGCCGGAGCCATTCCGTTAATTGATTTGAAAACCATCCAGCAAAGCTTAAACTGGATTCTTTCGGGACATTTAAGCCAGTGAAGATTTTTGAGGTGCTCTGAGATATGGGAATATTTTGATACGCCGGTGATGAGTCTTGCCGCGGCGTTGAAGACTAGTTGTAGTTTGTTAATTTGATATTTAGGAAGACTAGCGTATATTCCGTTGCAGTAATCTAAACGCGAAACGACGTACGAGTTTACAAGTAGTTTGGTTGCCTCTGTTGGCAGGTTTCTTCGCACTGATTTTATTTGTCTTAGTTGAAAGAACCCTGTGCTCAGTCCTGTTAATTTGGGATTTAAGGGAGAAATCAGCATCCAGATTAACACCCAGAAGTTTGATGGATGTCTTTGGAATAATGTCACTTCCTGAGACAGCTATTGGGGAGTTATCGATGTTATGCTGACGTCTGCTTGTGGCGGTCCAGAGAAACTCTGTCATTGAAGGGTTCAATTTCAGTCTATTTGAGGTCATCCAGAGAGTGATCGCTTCTAGACACTCAGTCATGCGGATTTTCAGACTGTCTATTTCTGTCGGTGAGCAGTAAAAGTAAACTTGCTGGTCGTCGGCGTAGCAATGTGATATAAGACCAAATGATTTGATTATTTGAGCGACATCATTTATGAATAGGATGAAGAGCAGTGGGCCCAAAACGGACCCCTGGGGTACTCCAGATGAAAGCGTTGTAAAATTTGATTGGTTTATTCCCACCTTCACGGCTTGTGAACGGTTACTTAAGTACGATATCAGCCAATTCTTAACGCCACAGTTTAAACCAAAAGTTTCTTCTAGTCGTGTAATAAGAAAACCGTGGTCGATCGTGTCGAAAGCTGCGCTCATGTCTAAGACCGAGAAGTGCTAACTCTTCCCTGACTCGATGGCAAGAGTGATGTCCGACAAAACACGTAGTAACCCAGTTTCCGTCGAGTGAAACCTTCTGTATGCAGATTGATATTTAGTTAACAATTTATTTGAATTTATATGATAGGTTATCTGTGAAGCAGTAATTTTTCTAGAATCTTGGATATAAATGGAAGATTTGAAACGGGTCGGTAATTTGATAAATCTTCAGCGTCCAATTGTTTGGTTTTTTTATTAATGGAGTTACGACAGCTGATTTTAGTGATTTGGGAAAATCACCTGTGCTAAGTGACTTATTAAAAAAGATAAACTAGAAATGGAGCTATTTCGTTGCAACACTTCTTCAGAAGCCACGTTGGAATAGGATCAAGAATAGACTGTTTGTTTGGTGAGTTGAGTATTAGCCTCTTCACTTCTTCGAGGGATGTAGATTTGAATTCGGAAAAGGTTTCGCTATTGCTGTTAGTAAAAGATGGTGGTGGGGCGGAGATTGTCAGGGCGCGTATCGACTCAATTTTTCGAGAAAGAACTTCGAAAAGGTTTCCGGAGCTATGTCAATTGTATTTTCGGCACGAACATCAGAAACGACCGTCTTGACCGAATTCCACAGACGACGTGGGTTTTGCGCTCTAAGTCAATCCTTTTTAATCCAATATTCAGACCTTTTTGACTTAATGAGGATTGTATACTCTTTTTGAGCCTTTATCCAATCGTCCCGTGAGGCAACGCCCAAGTGTCTGTAAGACCTTTCTAGTTTACGCGTCAATCTCTTCTGACTCCGACATTCTTCGTCAAACCAGTCGTCAGATTTTCGAATTCGCCGGGTTTTTGTTGAGGCTGGTGCATATTTATTTAATGAATTTGAAAGTACAGTATTATACTCTTCCGCCAGTTTGTTTGGTGATTCTGCCTCCCAAACGCGAATAAGCCGATGATCTGATAGCCCTATATCCACAACATCCGCTACCAGAGGCGGTCCGGTCGACTTTGAAACAAAAATATCCAAAGTTCCGCCTGCATCGTGAGTTGGGGCATCAACCCATTGGTGGCATCCGAAGCAGTCTAATAAGTCGAGAAATCGAACAGTGTTAGGTGACGCTAGGCGCTCTAGATGAATGTTAATATCGCCAGTTATAAAGATAGTGTCGGAAAGACCTACAATGCGTTCCAAAAAACATGAAAGCTCATTAAAAAAGTCCGCGGTAATTCTTTTTGAACCAGGCCGGTACAGGGCAACCAATGTGAAAGACGCTCCTGCAGAAGAAACTCGGCATCCCAGGTACTCAAAAGTAAGGTACGCACCAATAGACAATTTTGTCAAGCGTAAGCCTTGGCAAGCTATAATCGTTATGTACGATCATCGACCAGTGTGTTTATATCGATGTGTACGACCAACATCTGTATCATGGCTCAACATTATTATTATAGTCTAGATATAAGACTATATAATATATTATTATCCAACAACAAACTCAAACTAACAAGGCACATGTAATATGAACAATTAGAAAATCATATTTAGTCTTTGGGTTTGGACAGTGATGTATTGTTATCTATTATTATACATTTGAGAATCTATTTTGAATAAGATCTACTCCCAAGTTAACAAGAAAATATTACTATTTTCATTACATTTAATTTATTATTTTATAGTTTACGAAGTTTTTTAAAACATGAATTACTTTATTTCATCACTATAACCTACCACTTACGATTATGTAAATGCTCATCCCATAGCCCAAGACGAGCTTGTTGTTTGATGGAGACTTAACGAAACTCTAACAATGAAGCTTCCGAAACTACAGCGGTGCAGTGACGTCACATACAGGGTAGAAAATCGAGGGATGGGAGGGAGGTGGTAAGAAAGGTGGAGAAAGAGGAAGGGGTACAATTTTCTGGGTTATAAACCGCGAAGCCACCGCGGCGTAGTTTTGTTTTATCTAAGATTCCACATTATATAGTACAAAGATGACAAACAATTACCTTTACAACGTAATTTAGGGAAGCAGCAAACACAACATTTTACATACTCGGTTAACTCAAAAGTTTCTACCACACTCTTCGAAATTCGTATTTCCTAGTTTTTGACGACCTCCGTGGCAAAGCGGTAAGCTCTGTAATAACAGGTCGCAAGTCTAAACGGGGCGTGGGCAAGAAAAAAATCGTATGGATTTTTAGTAATAACATTGTTTAAACACGTAATACGTTGGCGCTTCGTTCCATATTGGAAGATACTCGAAGAATTGCTATGGATTGACGTTTCAAATGATTTTACCTACGTGAATAACTAAATTTGAATAGCCAGAAACATCCTGTTTTTCCTTAATTTTCCAATTTCGTCAGCGACACAACTCCAAATAGTTTCACTAGCTCCAGGCAGTTGGAACTCTGGTGCGGTAGGTATCAATTGTACCATATAAGAATATAACTTTTTACAATTGTATCATACAAGCATGTAACTTTTTTTTAAATGGGTACCGTTGTTCTGCCAAAAATTAAATTGCAATCTGTCAAAAGAGAAAACATATATTGAAGACTGATCTTATTATTTATTTATTTTTCTGTATCGCGTTAAAGGCGAGAAACTGTATAATAAGAGGTCATAAATATTTACAAGAAATTACTTAATAACGTCAGAATATTTGTTGAACCCTTATAAAAGATTCCAGGGAAAATAACCATGACATTCGTGACAGAACGTTAGGTTTCTTTGCGGTGGATTTAGGTAGATATTAAATTGGAATGTATTTTTTTCACGTTAACAATTTATTAAATATATATTTAATGCGCTTGTTTCGGAGGGAAGATTATTTTAGTGTTCACCTAAATGGAGGCTTGAAATGGTTTTACCTATGTTTATAGCTAGATCTGAGTAGCCAGCTACTTTTCAAGCTTTATTTTTTTCCTTAACCGTCCAATTTTTTCTGCCATACACAATTCTTGAAATAGGTACCATAATCCCAAAGCATAATATATTTTCTTAAATATAGGTGCAGGGGATTTAAAAAAGTGTATTGAAGGAAGGCAGCACTTAAAAACGAAATCAGAACCTTTCGTGATTGGACAAAAGATCTTCCTCTTAAACTATCTCGGCCATACAAGTAAACCAACATAATGAACAACAATAAAAATATAAGATACTTTTCCTTCGTAATAAATAATTTCAAATTAAATCTATTTTGTATTATTGTTTGCGAAAGAGAAACTACTTCAGGAAGTGTAGATATTAAGTAATTTCTTCGCCTTTTCGCCACATAATCAAAACGTTATCACTTATTTGAGGAAAGTTCATTCATGACCGATAATAGTGTTTATTAATAAATATACATTACGTAAGCAGTTTAAAACAAATTATTTTATATGTTTATCACTTCATTCGAGAGAAATTATTCAACGTCTCATGTGATGCGCAAGTTCATTGACATAATTCCTGAGATAAGGTGGTCCACTTACACTCGAGATGCTGTTGTTGAGTAAGGGGTAATATTGATTACATGTATCGTTATCATAATGGTATTTAGATATATCGTGTTTGCATTGACAAGTTTTTGCATATTGTAGACAGTTGATTTAGCTCTGAATTATTTTTGTATATACGAGGCCTGTTCAAAAGAAAAGGTGGATTTTGAATTTTCGCGGGCTGTGTACATTCGTTTATCGATTTTGATCCATTTTTTTCAAAAGTAAAAAATTGAAGAACACACAAAAACGTGACTAACCTTTCCAGTTGTCAAAAAAAACCACTAATCCAAAACGGCTGATAATGCTAACATATGTGTACCAACATAACAACAACAAAAAAACGATAATCGAATGTACACAGCCCGCGAAAATTCAAAATTCACCTTTTCTTTTGAACAGGCCATGTATTCGATATTGGAACTTAAATAAACCGAATGTCAATATGTTTATTTGTTTGAGGGTACGGTTTCGCGTCATTGGGGTAAATATTTTGATTGCATAGTACCGTATTCGATTCTTGACAAGTCCGGAACCTAACTTATATAGCGTGGTGTGTTTCCCTCAAAACCTACCTGAAAAGGAAGGTGGAAGAAATTGAATCAATTAATTACTCTTCTTCCTTCCTTACCTGTTTCTGTCCGGAAGTTGTTTCGACCTATTTTATAATTCCATGGTCATATATTTATATATGGAGTACATTAAGTATAGTTCATGCTGAAAAATTTAGAACATAAGAAATAACTTTCAGTTATACTGCTCCAAAGAAGGCACAGTTAGAGGATTTATACAAAGAAAACCTCCAGCATTAGGTCGACAGTAAAATTAATTTGAAAGGGGTTTAACCAAAGATGGTATATGATGTTTACATATCTTGACAAAACCGACAACTTAAACAAGAATTTATTTGGTTCTCTCGAAAACATTTAATGTATTTATAGGTAATATTAACAGAACGCTTGATTAAATCACCAATTAAACACGATTTATTAGACTCCCCGAGATCACAATTTCTTATCGGGAATGATTTATACCAAACTCTGTATTCCAGTTGGGTAGCCGGCTGCTGTAATGGACCAAATCCATCATGGTCTCTTAATCATAGGGTCACAGTGTCAAATAATAATTATAAAGTCGCTTAATAGGGAACGGTGCGCCGATCTGACGGGCGGTATGTCTTCATTATGAAGGAAGTGATACTGCTGGTATCGGAGACACGAATTATAATTGTATTATTCTTTGACTGGAGTGAGACAAACGTCAAAACTGGTAACAGTTACAGTAGTAAGATAATACAAAAAATCACGAACGACGACAATGACAAAATAAAGCAAAAAAAATAAGTTCCGTCGCTGGAAATGCCAAAGGGCTTAAGCGACACTTTGGTCAAAAATGAGTTAAATATGCAGTTTTGATGAGTTTTTTTTCTGCATCGAATGCTCTGACTCTCGTTTGATTCTGAAGACTTTTGTGGCCCTTCAGCCATCCAAAATATATTTACGTTTTTCAAAATCCAACCAGTTACCAAAGACTTATAAATTTTATTGTAAAACAACAACAAAAAACTTTGAAGTCCTCTGGTGTAAATTACCCAAAATGGTGATTCAGCCCTTTTGCCTTTCAGCCTTTTTAGTAATAAAATTAAAGCTCGAATAAAATAAAATAAAAATTATTTATTCAGCGACATAGATTTAGTACAGATAATATTTTAAGAACTTACAACCGCACTAGATTGGGCACATGTCCGTATTATTGCAGTCGATATTGTATTTAATAACCATTCTTATTGGAATCTTCTGATTGATGATAGAATAATCATAGTCGTCTCAATCAGGATCGTTGCATTAATAATAAAAATATAAACAAATACATACTTTATAAATGCGTTTATTATTTTCATGATAAGGTGACTGCAATGTATATTCCAGTTGAGATAGGAAGTTCATATTAACATAATGTACCTCCAAAGAGGATATTGTTGAATCATTTTTCAAGCTGCATCTGTATGTGCGCCCAAAATGTTTTATTTCACTGTCGGTAGGCTTCTGTACAAAAAACTACAATTCACGTCAACTGTGTTCTTCAAAAGAGATTAATTTGTGATGCAACTGATCTCTCAAGGTCGGTAAAACCAAATACAAGCGTTTTTTTTGAAAAAGCACCAACATATTTGCCATATAAATAAACAAATTAAATAAATATGCACCTAAGTCGCATTATTAAAAAAGTCTGCATTTCTTCTTATAAAAATGCAATTAAGTGAAATAAAGTGCTATTAAAGAATGTGACGTCACTCACAAGAAAGCAGCTTTCAAATAATCTTGCGAAAAGAAAAGAAAATGAATGCGAGTTTTATTCCGCCAGTGACCCGTTTGGGAGTGACAGTCGTCTTCGCCACCTTGCTATAATAGGCATACCATAGACAAAACACTGAAACGCGTGACAAATGACTTCCGGTTAGTGATGGGCAAAATAGAATTTCAATTTCGAAATGATCCAGGATTCATTAATTGAAAATTTCAACTCCCAAGACCAAATCGATTGGACTTCGTTTGAAAAGACTTACTAAATGATAATTCACCCAGATATTAAAAGGATCGTCGTTTTCACAAGGTTATAAACACACCCATCTATCGTTACACAAATTTGTCACCGTTTAGTTTTTTTTTTGAGAATTGAAGTAATCGCCTGTGAACGATTTATTAAACACCATTCGAGTATTCTGTGTGTCGGAATCAGATTTTAAGAGTAGTAGATAGTAATAGATAAGTATCGCGTTGGTGAAAGACCGCCATTCAGAATCTAAATGTTGCTTAAAATGGCTTTAGCCATGTTTGGTGACCAGATCTGAATAGCCAGGTACTTCCCAACTTTTTTCTTCCCTATCGCCTTCTCTTCCCCACAAAACTCAACCACACAAAATACACAAATCGGGGATGCCAGAATCCCACTGGCTCCAGACGGTTGGGAGCAATTAGAAATCTTGTGTAGTATTTACTATAAATAATAAATATATTTCTTATTACAATTGGAATTTTAATATTAATAATCTAAAACACACATATGTAACAAAAAATAGCCAGAAATTAAAAAGAACAAGGGTCATGACATCTGTTCTTTTCAGTTTCTGCCTTTTTTTCTGTTTCAGATAATTAATATTATTTAAATATATTTCGATTATGCCCGTCACTACTTCCAGTACATTTCGCAGGGATGATTACTCACGCGCGGCATATTCTTGTCTCTGGTTTCTGATAGCTTCTGGCCTCCATTTTCTATGAATGGCGAAAGGAACTGTTTTACCGACGCGAAGATCCAATTTTCCCACTGTCTTCGGGTATAAATAACGCGGGAAAAACTCCCGGAAATGCGAAAAAAGCGCGAAAATCGCACGCGGTCCCAGTCTGGCGGAATAATTCGTTTTGTTCTCGGAGGAAAGCGGCACCTTTGCTTTATGACGGTTGTACGTTGTCGTGCGAAAATATTGACAAATGTAATGCAACTTCTATGTGATGCAAAAACTATTGATTATAAAATAGTTACTAGGAATACAAAAAGCAGATTCTTTTATCATACGTAGATACCTTTTTTTAGTTTCAGGAAACGTACAACATGTAAATAAAGTAGACAGGGTACTTGATTTTTCAATTACGGAATAATCAACACGTATCGCTCCCGAAGAATCTTTGTACTACTCGACATTATACTTCTATTAAGACAAGATAAGTTAACGTGAGTTTTGACACCCCCTTTACGAGGAATAGCCGACGAATGAAACATTTTGATTACGGGTTCTAGTATTTGTGCTCCGGAAGGTTATAAAGATGAAGCCGTATTGAACTTTGTATCCTTAGTGCATACTTTTGAAACGTAACATGGCTCTGATATCGCGAAGTGGCCTCGAGTGGATCCATACACCAGTTTGCCACTAATTAGAAATTACGACATTGCCATAAGAGGAGCGCGAAAACCAGGTCACATAAGCAGGATTTCCAATATGACTCGTCATAATACCTAACGTATGTACTCAAAAGAACAATCCTCTCGTTGGGTGAAACTAAAAAATCCCTTCTACCGTCTTAAACCAATGTTTACTCCGTACCCTTGGATCTTATCAGCTATCTTAGAGCACGGAGAGCAGCGTGATTGTGTAATTCCGAACGCGCCGGGGCCAAATGATCCAATAACTTCGCTTAGATTACAGCGTTCAGATGCGACCGGGGTAGGTTGTTGAATTAAATAATATGTTACCAAGAGAGAAATTTGGGAATTTGGTATTCAACCGGGGACGTTAAGTAACCCAGAGCGTGGATTTACATGACGACAATGGTATATTATACATTATCCATTTTTTGGGTTAGGTTACCTCTACGAATAGTATGCCCGCCGTGTAATCAGATTACCTTTAGCTGCTCTTTTTGTGCGAAGCCAGGTTAGTTATTAATATTACCTACGTACTAGTTTTACTAAGCTCGCACGGTAGGTAATTCTGTTTTAGACAATTACAATGTAGGTGGCGTTAAGCCCGTAATTTCAACTGATAAAAATAATGGAAACTAGGTACCTACGTAAAATATACGATGTTTAAAATAATCACAGTTCAGCACAGATATTTTAACAAGAAACATGCTATGTTTAAGGTGAAACGAAACGATCTTGAAATGGTTTTAAGAAATTCCAGTGACAATATCCTTATGTTTATAATTATCGATAATAATGATTGATTATATTATTTTGATGGTAAAAAAGAATATCGGGTTGTTTGTCTCAGTAAAATCAGAGAGTTCAGGCGTCATGAAATTTGCGCAACTTTTTCTGCCATGAATATTTAGATCAGCGCAAATATTTTCAGTTTGCAACAACTTTTTAACCATGAGGAGTGGAGCTTTGAAATAACCATTTTACCGAAAAAATAAGATAAAACCTCACGTTTTGTTTGAATTCTTTCACTTTTTGGTGTTTCAAAGGGTGTGTTTAAATGTTTTCCTTTAATCGTTATCAATATGCCATAGTGGTAACGATTAAATGAATGCTAAGAAACAATGTAAGCTTAGTGATTATGCCTTAGCATTCATTTTATCACCACACATAGGCCTCACCAGAGGCTTAGTTGGATTGTACATGTAGAGGATTGTCGGGAGGTGTATGCACAAGTGTATGGAAGAAGAAGTCGGAAACGCCTCATGAAGATATGACACAATCGAGGAAAATAAAAACTTGAGTTAGGTTACATCAAGAGTCGGAATAACGGAAGAGAGTTTCAAGACTGAATTGTTTGGCGTTATATCTCTTCTGCCTACTCCTGCGTTACATGGTGGATATTGTTTAGACCCAATTTTTACAGTATTTAGTCTTAAGTTGTTTCTCTACCTCGAACCAAATATTAAAGACTAAATAAACCAATAACAGAAAATCCCTAGAAATTTGATCTCTACTAATCCGAATGAAAACCAACGTCGCCAATTTGCACCAGACCCTATGACTCCTAGGCCCCAAACTTACCATTGAAATTGATTTTCTATTCAAGGAATAATTTTAATATTAGAAAAAATATCATCAATTCACCAGAAGTACGGGAAAATTGACCTAACCTGCGGTACATCAGTCACGCTCATTACACACTTCTATCGGTTCATCTCTTCGGTGATATAAACCATAAAAAGTTGAAAATGTCAGCTATTCTGGCAACCACAACAATTAACAGTATTGCAATGAATGTATTTGTTAAAAGAATGAGCACATTCTGTTTCGGTTGAAATTAATTACAATAAGCAATAAAACAGATGTCAAACAACAGCGTTATGTGGCAACTGGCAACTATATTGCCACCGTCCTGTCCTTAATCCTAGCTGACCCGCGCCGTCACTTTTGACAGGCACTTAACGAGTAGGCCAGTAGGTACTAGGTAAGTAGGTACTAGGTAGGGGCCTACCGGTGTTATTCTAAACATAGCTAAGCGTCACTTGTGTTAAGCATTGGTAAATAATTCACTAGATGTGTAAACCAGAAATAAATTGGTTCTACCAATCTGCATATCGTCGGCATAATTTGTAGATATATCCGTATACTCCCGCGACACACTGTCAAAGTGTCAGTGCTGAATGAAAAAGTTTAGAAGTATTCGCCAGTAGAAACGGCTCCAAGGAGTTCGGCATTTTACTAATTCGTGTTTATAAACTTATTCGACTTTTACGGAAATGGTTCCAGGATTTGCAGCCCTTATGAGAACCAGGGTAGCAGGAATGCGGGAAAGGATTAACAACTCCTGAAATGACCTCATCATGGAATCCCGTCAGATCCTGAATTCAAGCATAGAAGCGCATTGGATTAAATTATTGGCCCCATCATCCTTAACGCTCACAGGATGGACTCCCTCTTGATGGCGTTTTGCAGAAATGAGGCCTAATATCCTCCATTAATATTTTTTACTTGTATTATTTAACTTTTGTATTTTAATTATTTATTTATTTTCTCATGAATTTCTGTTAATTTTTATTTGTTAATATTATTATTACTATGTTTTGATATCAATTATGGAAGGTATTGCATTGCACTACACCTGCATACCTTCCGGAATAAAACTTTATTATTATTATTATTATTATTATTATAACACGTTTAATTCATATAAAATAATATATAGGATATTTGCGGCACGTTCCAGAGTGGTAGATACTCTGAGTATCATCCGGGTAAAAGACCACCATTCAGAAATGAAACGTTGCATGAAATGACTTTAGCTGTGTTTGGTGAACATATCTGAATAGCCAGGTACTTCTCAACTTTCCTCTTCCTCATCTCCTTCCCTTCCCCACTACCTTCAACCTCAAAACATACCACAACAAAGTTACGAGGAGTTGGGACTTGTGCGGTATTCAGTATAGGTCCATCTCGTGTGTTCTATACCACTGGTTCACCCATGTTTAAATAGTCACCTACCTATTTTAGTGTTGTTTCGCGGGAAAAAAGCCGTTAAAATTATTACAGAAAAAATTCTTGTCGTAGAATGTAGAATTTCACAGGTGAACATATTGCGGAAAACTGGTGGGAAATCCGGGCAAACGTTTTTCAAATAAAAGAAAAACACACAATAAATCAACTCTGATGGAAAACATGTCATGGCGACGGTTCCGCGGAAAGAGGGGGGGGACCTAAACCACGAGTACCTAATACCTACGCAGCTTAGGGGAAGATGCTTTGGCTGGCAACACTGGAAGTTGTCCCGGAATATTGGGAAATAAAAAACACTAGCGATCCTTGCGGCCCGGGTGATGTAGTATTACTGTAAAAATGTAGTCGACTTAAATTTTGATTTAATTTTAAAATTTTGGTCTTAATCTAATTTTAAAATTTTGGTCTTGTCAGTAGATGTCAGAATTTTGCACTAGGTACTGTAAACCAATCTGACTTTATCGTAGGCATGTTAGGTAACCTAATTAAATATATTTGATATTATTAAATGAGTTTGAATAGAAGATCCATATTATAAAGTTCATATCAGAACAACAAAAAAATGCTAACTAAATCAGGATAGGTACTTTTGATTCGCAGGGAAATTTTATGATGCAACTAGGCTAGCTTAAGATAGTTGGGAAAGAATGCAAGGCTGATGTGAGCGTAATGAATAGGATCAAGAAAGGGACGCTTAGATGGTTTGGGCATGTAAAGCGAATGAACGAAGAAAAGAGTGTGAAAAGAATATATGATGCTAAAGTGAATGGTAGAAGTCGAGGACGCCCGAGAAAGACATGGGACGACCAAGTAAATCAAATACTTGAATCGGGTCATGTGAAGAGTCAGAATAACAGAAGATTATGTATGAGACGATGTGTGAATGTAAATGAAACAAGGAGTGTGTGCCAAGACAGAGTTATATGGCGGTCCGTTCAATTTGCCTACCCCTGCAGTGAAACGGCGTGATGGTTAGTTAGTTTTAGGTTAAGCAAATTATTTCGCAATATCGGCAATCATCATCCACACAAGCACCTACCGGCAACTATTTTCATTACGCTTAAAAGCTAGGTCTATTGCAAGAAACAAATAATCCTTTTTTTATATGATTCAATTGAATTAAATTTAATATTATTATGATTTAGTTCTGCTGGTTTAAATTTTTAGTGACAGCAGTTTGATAATGGCGTTAAATGCCGAAACACCTGTCACAAAAAACTTGAACTTAAACTAGCAGAACTAAATAATAATAATATTAAATTTGATTAAATTGAATTTTATATATATTTGTTTCTTACAATAGTGGAGTTCTACTAATTGAACACAAACACTATGAATAATCCTATGCACATGTGGATGTAACAAAAATATTAACACCTATTCTAGGTACCTGAGAAAAGTTTATTAAACCTGAAATGTCACTTAAATCCACTTATATTATGTATATATATTCTTCATACTAAACTGGTATTCATAAAAAAAGTTCATTTTTCAATTCGTCGAATTAAGCAAATAAAACATAGACAAACAGGTCAACGGTGACAGCTACTGACATCATAGATAAAGTAGTATATATTTTATAGCGCTGATAGTTCTGCGCATTGCTGCCACCCAAAGTATTAACAGTAGAACCTACTTAGGTACCTACCTACACAACATAGGGGTACCACCTTAGTTACATACTCGGCCTAGTTTTCCCCTAAAGACCAGTCCTGACCGCATCAAAAAAATATAACAGCACAACGGCACTTTGCAAAAAACATACTCAAATCGTTCAATTTTTTTTTGTTTGCATATGGGAATATTTCGCCCTTTTGTCTCGGGGTGTGGTGATGAGTCCGAGGATGGGCAGTGCCATCAACCCTTTCGCGCCTACACCACGTTTTCGCAGAAAAGCCCCAAAACGTGCTACGTGGCCGGGCCGCCCGCCCTCGTAGGCCTGAGAAGCATTGTTAAGATCGAGAATGAAAAAATATCAATTGTTGATAAGGGCGTGTTCGCTGCCATGCTTTATGTACCCCGATATATTGTCGCCGAGACGGTGGGCGGACGATTGGGGGTGTACGGTATCAATTACAGGGCACATACGGTTCGCATCTTAATGTTCTTTCATATATAGGTAGGTACCGTGGATAATTAATATCACATCTTACCAATTTACCAATTTATCTATTTATTATTTTTAACTATTTTTTTTTTCTTATTGAACAATTGCAAACTATGAAACAAACAATATGACGTCGTACCTTATTTTTTACGGACAAACAGATATATCAAAGCCACATAGTACATGATGGAAATGAGGTAGTGAGCTGAAAATAGTTACGAAATCCCAGAATGTACAGACGTGTGTATTTATCATGGGGGTGTTGAGCCTAACGCTCTGCTTTGGATAATGACAGTTAGAAAATCAAATTGAAAAAAAATAGGCATAAAAGATAAAAGTATTTAGTAAGAAATTAAAGTGAGAAATTTGTAAGATATATGAAGAAGCAACAGGAATTATCAAGTCATTTGAATTACTGACATACTTTACTCGTATATACATAAAGTATTCCCCAAACAGCGCCCTTGAGGTGGTTTCTCACAAAAACGGCGCTATAAAAATCATCCAAATATTATTATTAAGGACTTATGACTTACTTATTAGGCTTATGCAGAAAACTTCTTCGACATTTACGTAATATTAAATTCTGCTGTAAAGTATAGTTATATTGTGTTGCTTGTTAAATGTTCTTCTTAAAAACTTTTGTGCGAAGTACTCTTATTGGCAGAAAACGTTTTGAAATGATCACAACGAATTTTAAAATGTATTAATATAATTCAATACAATACAATCAGTATACAATTCTGTTACCAATCGATTTCTTTTCACTAAAATATGTTTTATTTATTAAAGAATCCGCTTAATTTGCATTTAAATATTCCTTCGCAAGATCTACAACATAATTTTGAAGTACTATGTTTTTTTATACGTATTTTACGGATAGGACATAGACATTCTAAGTGAGTAAAGTCCCGCGTGTTTTCTAGGTGGTCTAATGTCGTATTCACGTTCAACTAAGGTCAACACTATCATTGCGGCTATTCGAGGCAGCTATTAGGTACCGTGCATAATAACATATCATTAGGTCAATTCGCAAAATAATAATGCCGTATAACACATGTTTATTATTTTCGTACAGTCGGAAATTAACGTCCCAGGTAGAATATCTTTTATACTAATAGCAGTAATATTAGTAGTATTTTTTCCACAAACTACGTTTTAGAGTGGTGAGTTGTAATATTTTTTGGATAATTTCAGTAGTTATTGGTTTTAGTTGGAAGCAAATAAGGGGGAGGTGCAAAAACTCTCCAGATTTAATTTGTAAACTAACTTTGACTTTGAGTTTCGGTTAGCATCCCCCCACCCTCCCTCGGGACGAAAATGAATGAATTATATATGTTCTATTTATGAATGAATTATTGTTGTTTTGTTTTAAATGTGCTTTCAACTTTTTCTATTAAACTTGCACGATGTCCTGTGTTATGGAATATTTTAGGCATACATTTGCATGTAGTCGTAATATTTTTTTGTAAAATATCACCTCAGGGGCGCTTAACAAGTAGTAATTAATTCATAGTTATAAGTCTAAGTGATAAGTTGCATATAAGATTTTTTTAAATAAGTGTACCACCCTAGGGTGATTTCTTAACGAAAACGGCACTTCATAAATTATCAAATTATGTTTATTATTATTTAAGACAAACTATAAAATGGGTCTTAATTTGGGCGTTTTATCCCTCCTTACAATTCGATTAGCCCTAGGCAAGGTAGTTCGATTAAGAGATGGCTGTTAGGGCGAAATCAGACGGTTCATTTTTCGTTCATTTCTGTCTTTCATTTAGCTTCTTTCACTAGAAGTGAAACGTCTAAACACTAAATAAAGCAAAAGTGCCGAATGAATTCATTAGTGAACCGATCAAACAATGTTGGATTTTGGCATTCGGCACTATTCACTCGCACTCTGAATGAAAGAAAAAAGAAAGGTCCAAACAAAGAACGAATATTTACTGGGGTTCGCTTCCTGCAGCGGAGGGACGTCGCGTCGCACGTAACGTGGTTTTCAAGTGGAACGATCAAACACACTGCTGTTTTTAGAGAATTTTAAGAATTACCCATGTCTTTGGAATCATAAACTAGATGTATATAAAGGCAGATCATTACGTGAAAATTCTATAAAATCGCTAATTTAAGATTTGAACTTAAAATACGAGTACATGGTCGCACCAATCACCGTCGACGTTTTCTTTGCTTCTCTTTTATCAATTCTTCGACGACATCGTCGAGGAAAAGAACGAACGAACGTTAATTTCTATATCAGTCTGTCTGTGCCGTGTGAACACAGAATGAAACAAAACTGAACGTTCACTCGAGTGAACCGTCTGATTTCGCCTTTATACTTTGTAGGAGGGTGCACTTACGATGTGTACATGGTCAACAGTTATTGCCTTCTAGTGATGTACCTATGGGCTCTGTTCAATTCGCTTAGCTTTTGAAAGTCTAACTTAACATTGGCTTCAATGGAATTCCCGTGCCTGAGCTGATCACACATGGTTACACAGAATGTGCCAATGAAGGACTTTTATTTAAATCACAATATATATATATATATATATATATATATATATATATATATATTGCTATTGAAAACTGGTAACAAATATTTTCTGTACCATGACAAATTGTATTTCAAGTGCAATGATAGTACAAAATAACAGTTTTATGACAAAATTTCGATAAAAAAACTTCAAAGTTTGATATGCTGTACATAAATTTAAGATAAACTACCTAAATAACAAAGAGTCAAACTAACAAATATCTAGAACAAAAAATATTCGTTATCAGATATCAACAGAATGTCTTACTATTAAAAAGTTAATTTTATCTAAATCGTTGATCAATATAAGTTTGTTCAATCCACTGAACAGGTAATCCTTAGAAATGTGATCCACACCGATTTGAAAGTAAATTGATGTCGCCTTTCGAGTCTTAGGCCTAAGGGTCATTGAATTTGATTGTACGTTCAAGAAAAAAAAAACGATATCAAAAAAAAGTTAATTAATTCATCAGTTCATAAATTCACTCGAAGGTAAAATCGACCTTACTTCGGGCACACCAGACACGCCCATAACACACTTCCATCGATTTACTTTTTAAGTGGTTTGATCCAATTTGCATTACTCATGCTGGTATTATAATATGTGGCTACAATAAAATTAATTGTTATTGATATCATTGAATGTTAAATAAAGGCTATGTTTCACGATTTGTTCTACATTCCCGCGGCTGTCACAGTCACGCACCGTTTTAAGCACATATTTGCACTCTGTTTAAATATAGAGGGTAACTGGTACTTGATGCTTACATTACGGGACGTTAAAAAGAGACGAGCAAAAAAAATTGAGTAAATAGCGTAAACTTTTAACGAACTATGTGCTTTAAACAGGTACTGATATCAACACCTGAAAAATTAGGGACTATGCGATATACGTCAGTAGGTCAAGAGTGTCTACTATTTTTAGACTACAGAATATTTTTCTATTTTAATATGGATGCATTTAAAAAAAAACCCTTTTCAAAACACCAAACTTAAACTGACCGAAAATATTAGACACCTTTGCTGTAAGTCATTTAAATACAATGTTGCCAAGTGTTTCCTAATTATTGTTGGCAATTACTATTTATTTAATCTTCTATATCCTTCCAAAAAATATAAAACAAATGATCTACTTTTTTCAAACAAAATTTGGATTAGTAATAATGATAGTTTTATCATTGCACTCACCCAAATTCGATCTTATTGAGTGAACCAAACTCAGAACAAATATTTATTTAGGTACTATTTAAACTTATAATAAATTTATAGATACAATAATTATTTCACAAATTGCAATACACAGTAACCATAGACATAAATAACACAAACAATCTACAAAGATTACTGCCCCAACACAGGCTTGCCTTGTGAGGCAGGTGTTACGGGAAGCCCAAACTAATAATTATACAAGAATAAATAAAGTTTATGTACATGTTACTAGACGATCTTCGTTGCCGAACGGTTAAGATCCTCGGCTTCGAATCCAGAGGTCGCGGGTTCAAATCCCGGCATATGCAAAGAATTTTTATTTAATGCAAATGGATTATTTCACATATCATTACGTTCTAGAGTGGTTAATATTCTCAGTATTGCCCTGGTGAAATACTATCATTTAGAATCGAAACGTTGCTTGAAATGGTATTAGCCCTGGTGATCAGATAAAATAGGCAGGTACTTCCCAACCTTCCTCTTCCCTATATCCTTTCCATTCCCACTCCCTTCAGCCTAACAACAAACCCCAATTGAATGCGCCATAGTCCCACTAGCTTCGGGCATCTGGGACTGCCTTACGTTCACATAAAGAATGAAAAACTGACATTAAAAATATTTATTTATTTTAGCGAGGAATAATTTGTGTGCAGAGTTTTCACTGGGCGCGAAAATCTGTGTCCGGAATAATCTGTGCGCAATATTCGTGGACCTTCATATAGTACCGGTCACCCTGTATGCGCATTGTACATATAAGTAACTTGCACATGCATATGTTAATAAACACGAGATACATATGTTACACTGTTACATAATGGTTAGTTCACCGTGTCGCATACAGGTCGGCGTTACTGTTAACAGTTAGCCATTTGCGACTTACAAGGCTGCCGCATATTTATTACGATAATACTATACATTAGCTACACAATATCTGCTACGTCAGAACGATGCAACGCTGAAAGAATTGACGATAGTACTACGTCAGAGCGTCTTATTTTTTAACAAACAATACTGTCAAAGATATAGATACATTTTTTTCAGAATTTTTCTAACTTTACTTCGAACAGAAGGTCATGACGATTCCTGAATTTAAATAATTATAATGTACCTGCTATCTTCCTTTCTGTCCACAGATTATGATTACACACTCTATTAGGCATCCGAAATAGGCTGTCAACTGTCTGCCTACGACGCATCCTAAGATACTTTGGACATGTATCGCTCGCAAAGTGAGAACTCTAACCTGGAGAAGTTTATTTTATTTTTGTTTTAATTTAAAGTGAATACCACACTAGAGTCTCAACTGCTCCCAACCATCTAGAGCCAGTGAGACTATGGCATTCCCAATTGGGGTATGTTTTGAGACTGAAGGTAGGAGGGAGGGTAGGAGATGTGGAAGAGGAGGGTTGGGAAGTATCTGACTATTCAGATCTAGTCCACAAACACGGCTAAAGCCATTTCAAGCAACGTTTCGATTCTGAATGGTAGTCTTTTACCAGGGCGATACTTAGAGTATCTACGACTCTGGAACGTGCCGCAAATATACTTATTTTATTATTTTATATGAATTAAAATGGGTTATGACACATATTAATTAAATAAAAAGTTATTGGTGACCCGCGACCTTTGGATTCGTAGTCGAGCGTCTTACCACTCGACCAAGGAGGCCGTCGAAATGGTCAAAGGTAAGGCGGGATTAGTAGACGATGATCACCGATGTATTGAACTGACCAAGTGTCACAGGTGTTCGAAACGTCAGCGTCGGTGGCTCTTCGTGATAATAATACTTGACTAATTAATATAGCGCCATTTTTGTGAAATATTACTTTAAGGGCGCTTGACAAAACTTAAGAACTATGGCTGAATTTACCGTAAAACTATCGAAATACCTAAAGCTATAGCTAAAATTAACTTATTGATATTTACATACAATATATATGGCTGTGAAAAATATTCGAACTTCTTGTTTAGCAGTAGATCGAGGATTTGTCCATCACTGCATGAAAATATATTATTATACTGGTAAGTTTAGATGCTAACGGACTAGCCTAGCTTTGTAAATTAGAGCAATTTTGTTATTTATGGATATGATTTTCTGAAAAGATGAGTTTTGTGTTTAGCTCTGAACTCTGTCGAGTCTTTTATTATTCTCAGATCATGTGGAAATCTATTCGTCTTTAGGACCTGACACTCCGAAGGCACGCTCTCCAAACTAATAGTTTAATGTGCGCTTTGGTTCCAACCTTTCGATAGCCGATAACATTGCCGATCTAAGGGTGGACTGTCGCGTATTGGAATCTTCAGGAATACACAGTTTCGATAAATAAACCGGAGCTATTCCGTTAATTTATTTAAATACCATCCAGCAAAGCTTGAACTGGATTCTTTTGGAATATTTAAGCCAGTGAAGATTTTTGAGGTGCTCTTAAATTTGGGAATATTTTGATACGTCGGTGATAAGTCTTGCCGCGGTGTTGAAAACTAGTTGCAGTTTGTTAATTTGATATTTGGGAAGACTTGCATATATTCCATTGCAGTAATCTAAACGCGAAACGACGTACGAGTTTACTAGTAATCTGGTTGCCTCTGTTGGCAGGTTCCTTCGAACTATTTTCATTTGTCTTAATTGAAAGAACCCTGTGCTTACAGTCCTGTTTATTTGAGTTTTAAGGGAAAAATCAGCGTCCAAATCAAAGTCCCAGAAGTTTGATGCGTGTATTCTGAATAATGTCACTTACTGAAACAGTTATTGGGGAGTTATCGATGTTATGCTGACGTTTGCTTGTGGCGGTCCAGAGAAACTGTCTTTAAAGGGTTCAACTTCAGTCTATTTGAGGTCATCCAGAGAGAGATTGCTTCTAGACACTCACTCATGCGAATTTCCAAACTGTCTATTTCTCTTGGTAAGCAGTAAAGGTAGACTTGCTGGTCGTAGGCGTAGCAATGGGATAGACAAACAAATGACTCAATTATTTGAGCTACATCATTTATGAAGAGGATGAAGAACAGTGGGTCCAGGACGGACCCTTAGGGTCATTCAAATGAAAGGGTTGTGAAGTTTGGTTGGTTTATTCCCACCTTCGCGGCTTGTCAACGGTTACATACGATGTTAACCAATTTTTAACGCCACAGTTTAAACCAAAAATTTCTTCTAGTCGTGTGATAAGAAAACCGTGGTTAATCGTGTCAAAAGCACCGCTCGTGCCTAAGACGAAAAAGTGCTAACTTACCTGACGCATTTAGCGCGGCGCAGGACCGTAAGGAGTGTAGGAACTTGCATAACCAGGGTAATTAGAATGGGGTCACGATCCTTGGGAATGAGGCGACGACTCGAGAAGAAGACAAACCTTAACTTACCGAACAATCTAAAACCGTCGAACTACCTAGAGCCAGTGAATCTATGGCATATCCAATTTGGGGCATGTTGTGAAGCTGAAGGAAGTGAAGGGGTGGAAAACTGATCTGGTCAGTAAACATATTTAAACCCATTTCACGCAAAGTTTCGATTCTGAAAGGTGGTTTTTTGCCAGAGCGGTACTGGGAGTGTTTTCTTCTCTAGAATGTGGTACAAATAATATACTAAGTTAGCAAGATAATAAAAATATATTAGGAGTATTATACTCTAGAGAGCTACTTAATAATAATTAGCTAATTTGTTTTGTTTGTTCGCCGTTTTCGTAAAACATCGCCTTAAGAGGTGTAGATATTATGCAAATATTTATTAAGCGAAATTACTTGAATAAGTAGGTAGCACTTAAACACCCGAGGCTTGCCGTATATATTTCAAAGTATCGCGATTGAGAAAAAAGTTTTTGTTTTGAATTTTTATTTATTAAAGAATAGTTACATAATTTTGTGATCGTTTGAGTTTGCTCTAACATAAAGTCTTATTAGGTAATATAGGCCAATTTATTAGGTTAAAATATTCGAAGAAAACTCGGATTTCGATGATCGAGGTGCCGTCGTCGGTGTTTCTCGCTGCTGTTTTGGGAATTGTGAATCTACTTTTTAACGATCTAATGTGCTAAGTATATCGCTGTGCTAGCTCAATACTATAGCAAGCAATAACAAACAAAAAAATGACTTATGGGTGTCTTTTGATTCCTTATGTTATAAGTAATTATAAAACACCAATAACTCAAACAAAAAAAGATTTGTTATAGTATTGAACTAGCACAGCGATGTCTTGAAAATGTTGGTACCAGTCTTAATGATTTTTGTCATTCTTTACGACATTCTTTACGACTCTACCAAAACCTTGTTCAGGCTTTGACTATAATGCTCTTTCAAATGTATATTTGTGTCCTGTTTTTGTCAATGCTTCATTAAAATATTATGTATGTGCTGTTCTTTATCTGTTGCTATATTTTTTCCCATTTCGCGTTATGTATTTTTTTATTGGACTATGGTCCGTTAGTAGAAAAATAAATAATGAATTTCTGTTTCTGATTTTCGGCCGGTTTGTCCAAGTGATTTTCGCGTTTGATTTTTAACCTAACCTAACCTAATGTATTTTGTATTTCGTGTCTTATTTCCGTGCATTTCATAACTATAGATTTTCATGTCATTGTTATCGATGCCCATGGGTAGAGAGGTTGTACAGAAAATACTGAAAAATTATCTTCCTTCTGAAAAACGAATCTCCACGCTGTCTCAAACGAAAATTTTGAACATGAAATGTAAAGTTTTTGGCTGTAAACATACTAAGCAATTTTTATAATTTCGAAATCTTGCAAATCAGAAAAAAAAGACTCACCACTGCTGGGCACTTACCTGGTGTTTATAATATTTATTCAATGATGAATTATATTGACCGTGTCATTTCATAAGAGGATATTTCTTGGACAAAATTTGATTAAACACACGTAAGAAGTGAGGTCGGTTCATGGTAAACTGCTCACATAATAATTCTGAGTGAATCACTTGAACGTGAAATTAGCGTTTTTTTACTATTATTTTATTTCACATTTTGGCACGTAAGTGGAGTCACGTCACGATGATCATAAATTATAAATAAATAATGGGCGGTTATCTACAACAACATTCTACATAATTACTTTTAATTCGTTGTAATTCTTGCAATGTTTTAGAACAGTTACAAAAAATGGAGCGCTACGCCTCATTTAAATATATTTTATTGCGTTTAATCAGTCACAATAATGGTCGATCTCTCAACAAAGCTTTGAAATTGCGCTGCCAACAGGGTCGAATGAAGTCAGGGGTGTTTTGATAGAAAGACCTTGTTTGTTTTCAAAATCGATTTATTGATAGTAGGTACAATACATTATATGTTCACAATCAACGTGTGTTGTTCTGTCTGAATATATTTTTTTTTTTAAGTCATAATATTTTTCGCTAAAATTTCTTATCGTGGTTGAAATATATTCCGCCCGGGCCAGTGGGACTTTGGTATCCCCGTTTGGGGTATGTTGTGAGGCTGAAGGAAGTGGGGAGGAAAAGGAGATAAGAAAGAGGATGGTGAGGAAGAACCTGGCTGTTCAGATCCGGTCACCAAACACGGCAAAAGCCATTTAAAGCAACGCCAACGTCTCGATTCTGAATGGTGGTCTTTCACTAGGGCGACACTGAGAGTATCTATCACTGCCGCAAATATACTATATATTATTTTTAAATGTATTTGCGCATTTGAACCCGCCACTTCTGGATTCGTAGTCGAGGATCTTAACCGCTCGACTGTCTAGTAAGAAAAACACAATAAATTGGGTAGATACTTGTGTTACACGTTGTGCGGTTCCATTCCTTCACATTAAATAAGTATCAACTCTCAAATAAAATCAATTTGCAAACATCAAATCACAGTTTTTTATGAAATTTCCGTTTTTGCCTGACATTACAAAATGATCAACTTCTAATACATCATTAGTTTTGTACGAAAAATTATTTTTTTTTTACGTGAATACCGCACAAGAGTCTCAACTGCTCCCAACCGTCTAGAACCAGTGAGACTATGGCATTACCAAATAGGATATGTTGTGAGGCTGAAGGTAGTGGGGAGGGGAAGGAGATTGGGAAGGGGAAGGTTGGGAAGTACCTGGCTATTCAGATCTGGTCACCAAACACGGCTAAAGCCATTTCAAGCAACGTTTCGATTCTGAATGGTGGTCTTTCTCCAGGGCGATACTTGGAGTATCTACCACTCTGGAACGTGCCGCAAATATACTTTTTATTATTTTTACACGAATTAAATGTGTTATGACACATATTAATTAAATAAAAGTAATTGGCGCACGCCGGGTTTGAACCCGCGACCTTTGGATTCGTAGTCGAGCGTCTTACCACTCGACCATGGAGGCCGTCAAAATAGGCTTATAAAAAAGTTGAGCCAGAGAAAAATAAAAGAGAAGAGAGCATTTACCGTTAATTCTTGCGTTTATTCATGTTTCATTACAATTCGCGCGTAGGAAAACTAAGGTAGGTGTGTTTTAAACTTCCATCACATTTGACATCGTTGCAATTCAACGATTAGCGCCATTTTGTTTTATTGTCAATTTGATTTTTCTCGTTCAACATTGACTCTAGGCTCGTTTCAGCTTTTGAACAAATTGTGATAGGCATGAGAACATGACCGTTATGATTTTAAGCTGATCACAATTTGTCCAAAGGCTTAAAAGAATTGACAATCGGCGTTTAACGGGGATCGGTTAAATGTAAAAAAAAAAACAAATGGCGCTTATCACATTGAATTGTGACGATGTCAAATGTGACGGCTTTAAATGTGACGATGTCAAATGTGACGATGTCAAATGTGACGATGTCAAATGTGACGATGTCAAATGTGACGATGTCAAATGTGAAGATGTCAAATGTGACGTTGTCAATAATAATAATAATAATAAATGGATAACTTTTATAGCGCCGTTTTTTGTGGGAAAATCACCTCAAGGGCGCTTTACAAATTAATTTATCTAACCTATAATTTATCACTTAAGCTTATAACTAATTGTGACGATGTCAAATGTAAAGATGTCAAATGTGACGACGTCAAATGTGACGATGTCAAATGTGACGATGTCAAATGTGACGATGTAAAATGTGACGATGTCAAATGTGACGATGTCAAATGTGACGATGTCAAATGTGACGATGTCAAATGTGACGATGTCAAATGTGACGAAAGTTTGAAACACATCAACCTTAACAAATAGAGATGACGTATCATTCACAAACGACATTATTCTACCTACATCTACAAGAAGAAATAATTGAGAAACGAGATTTGGCAGAATCGATTATCATCATAGACATGTGTTTTGGTTGCCATGTAGCAAATAAATTTACATATATTATTCAAAACAGTGGACCTAGCTAATACCTAATATCCTCATATACATAAACACGATTTAATTTGTGTATATAATGCATTAATAAACCGAAGGTTGGGTAAATATATCAGTTTCTTTTTCATGGTATTTTTCGTGATGATCAAACAAGTCCCGAGTGTTCGGAGCTAACCGAACTAAGGCACCTCTAACGTTGAAGAATTCTGTAATACGAAATGAATAGGGGAGAGTAAGAAAAAAATATAAAACCAGGTTATATTGACAGTAACTACCATTGCGAAAATCTCATCGGAAAATATGACAAGCATTAAGACCAGACTATTGCGTCATCATTGCTTTCCACCAAACATATAGCACTCGTATTACTGTATATCGTTATACCTATGCATGTAGTTAATCAAGTATTACATCATTTTTTTAGAGTTTTGAACTTGGAGGAACAATATAGTTTTAATGATGTAAGCGGTCTATTGTCAGTTAGGCGTGAACGGATGGAAATTGCGAGTGTCGGTATATGTTGCGAGGCTGAAGGGAGTGCGGAGGGGGAGGAGACGAAAGAAGACATTTGAAAAGTACCTGGTCATTAGACGCGGCTAATTCAGTTTGAACTTTATTTTTGTTTTTATATGAATACCGCACAAGAGTCTCAACTGCTTCCAACCGTCTAGAGCCAGTGAGACTATGGGATCCCCAAATAGGGTATGTTGTGAGGCTAAAAGTAGTGGGGAGGGGAAGGAGATTGGGAAGAGGAAGGTTAGGAAGTACCTGGTTATTCAGATCTGGTCACCAAACACGGTTAAGCCATTTCAAGCAACGTTTCGATTCTGAATGGTGGTCTTTTACCCGGATGATACTATTATCTAGTATCTACCACTCTGGAACGTGCCGCAAATAAACATATTTTATATGAATTAAATGTGTTATTGACACATATTAAATAAATAAAAGTTATTAACGCACACCGGTTTTGAACCCGCGACCTTTGGATTCGTAGTCGAGCGTCTTACCACTCGACTATGGAGGCCGTTACCGAGCTGGTTGGCTGAAGCAATTTTGCGAAATTCAGAACAAACTTGCGAATTCTCGAACTAAACTGGATAAACTGAACCGACGACGAATCCGTTCAGTATCAAATCCACGCAGCAGAGTGGTAGATACCCTAAGTATCGCCCTGTTGAAAGACCACCATTCAAAATCGAAACGTTGCTCGAAATGGCACTAGACGTGTTTGGTGACCAGATCTGAATAGCCTGGTACTTTTCAACTTTCCTCTTCCCATCTCCACTCTCTTCAGTCTCACAACATACACTATTGTGGATGTCATACCCCCACTGGCTCCGGATAGTCGGGACTATTGTGCGGTATTCATATATTTTTTAAATATTAATTATTCCTGAATTAAACTGGATAAACTTAACAGACGAAAAGAAATTTAAAAAAAACAGGCGATAGCGACAGCGGGTAAAGCGACATTTACAAATTAGACGGGCGGACATAATCACATTAAATGAGTGCAATTAACTATTTCCACGTACTGATGATATTATTTTATGTATCGTACGCCTCACACTATACCCCAATTTAAAACAAATTAAATTCAACTTTCTTTTAATACTAATCACACTCGCAAATATGATTATCAGGACAAGGATAAAAAATGCTCGAAACCTGCAATTCAGATCCTGTAACAGATATATTATAGTGATCTGGTTGACCATAGCTATTTAATAAATTGTTAATTTAATTACACAAAATGAAGTATACGAGGTTCGCATAATATTTTCAATTGCAATTAATATGTTTAAGCCAGAAAGCTGTAGTTATTTATGCCAGTTAAACGTGATAGGATACGGTTATTGTTGTAACTTTTCTTTCTGTTACATGCTTGGAGTAACAACGTATGGAGAGAGAGAGCTAATACTTTTTACCCAGCCTATACAAACTTGCGATAAATCACTTTCTCCGGGTTTTTACGTCGTACACCATGAGAAAGAAAGAGACAACAAAATTTCCCAAATTATCACACCTCTTTAAAGTATCGTAAGAGTGTTCTTCGTGTCCCGCGTCTCCGTTGACTCACACGTTTTGATATGCGACATAACTGGACATAACTCAACGGTTTTTTAGGTTATATACTATATTTTTGTTTATGACAATACTGTGAAAAAGTGGTTATACGAATAAACAAAAACATTATGTCGACATGTGCTATGAATGGATGTATAAATACCCTAACCCTAGTCCTAGCCACGCCCAGGTCTAGCCGAGTCCGGAAAAGCTCATCAAAACTGGCTACAGCAGCGCTCACTCTTGTATATTATTGCTCTGAGTTCAAATGTCAAAATAACAAAGTAATAATAATAATATTTGGATAATTTGTATAGCGCCGTTTTTGTGAAAAATCACCTCAAGGGCGCTGTACAAATCTTAATTTCTACTTAATAAAGTAGCGTTTATCAATGAATTGTGACAATGTTAAATGTGACGAAAGTTTGAAACAACCCACGCTTAGTCTTTCTTCTTATTCCATTGTTCGTCTTTCTATCTCCCATACCTAGCAAGATTCTTTCCGTGGTTCTTTGTGTGGTGGCGGTGGTCACTTTCATCACAACGTTTTTGGTTTGAGTCCACGTTTGCGTTCCGAATGTCAATATTCAAAGAACACACTTAAATACACGTTAAATACACGTGTCTGGAGGTGTTGGGGGTAGCTTCCCTTTTCTTTAAATATAATTGAGTTTTCTGAAGATGGCCCACCCAAGTATTTTTCTTCTCTCTAGTCTGTTTGGTTTTCTTTGTCTAGTTTAAGAATTTGACCCAAGTAAATTTTTTCGTAAGAAGCGGTTATTATATGTGCCAGATATGATTGAGTTTGCTGAAGATGGCCCATCCAAGTATTTTTCTTCTCTCTAGTCTGTTTGGTTTTCTTTGTCTAGTTTAAGAATTTGACCCAAGTAAATTTTTTCGTAAGAAGCGGTTATTATATGTGCCAGATATGATTGAGTTTGCTGAAGATGGCCCACCCAAGTATTTTTCTTCTCTCTAGTCTGTTTGGTTTTCTTTGTCTAGTTTAAGAATTTGACCCAAGTAAATTTTTTCGTAAGAAGCGGTTATTATATGTGCCAGATATGATTGAGTTTGCTGAAGATGGCCCATCCAAATATTTTTCTTCTCTCTAGTCTGTTTGGTTTTCTTTGTCTAGTTTAAGAATTTGACCCAAGTAATTTTTTTCGTAAGAAGCGGTTATTATATTCAGTTATTATATGTGCCCTGACGAAGCTTGATCCAAGCGAAACCGGTTGGCCTTCATCATAATAAATTCTGTGGTTTTAAAACAAAGTATTCTTTTATTTAATACCAAGTAAATTTATTAATCTACGTTTTCGAAGGATGTCGACGCTAATGTGCGAGTTTTGGGAGCACATATTCAACACTCCCGTTCCGAAGGGGGTTCTAATGACACCTCGAACGAGAGTTTTATGCGATATCCGATGAAGATTACTGAAATATTATGAATATATTTACAAATTACATAAGATTATGTCATGAAAACGCTTTGATAACCAAGATCAAATGGGGTAACTACGTCACCCCCTTTCGGAGCGTACGTTTGAGTTTTACTTTTAGGTACGGAAAGGATATATTACTATGACGAATACCTTGATAATAAAATTTAACATAAAATAAAGTGTCCAAACTTAGCATCTTTGTATACCATATTATTAAAATTCTTAAGAACCCAATTGGATATCGTAGATAAGTGCTAAGAAAGTTGAAAGGAAGGTGTATGTTTTTTAAATGAAAAACAAACATGATAGGGTTACGAATAATCTATCAATATTTGAAAAACTCTTACTACCATCATTATAAGCGAAAAATGTTGCAAGAGAAATGGCGGAGGACTTAGCCAGCAAAGGAATTGGACCCACGATTCCTGGGTGGGAACCCGACGCATTGGTCCAATCGGCTACTAACCGGTGAAATAAATATTGTTTTGTTTGTATTTGCAACCGTTGCAGAAAATCGACTTTTTCTTTCTCGAATTTCTAGGTCGACACAACTATTCTCAGTTCGCAATGTCATTTCCATCGTGAGCTATGGAACTGAAATATCCCTTCCGTTAATTCCAACTGTTTAATAAGGAAAATTATATTGTCGAGTCGGGAGAGTTCAGGTAATAAAGACGGTTATATCGTAATACAAATGTATCAAATATGCCTTTTTCTTTACTTAAATATATATACTCGATTATATATATTTATATATATATATGTATATACTTATATATATAAATATATATATATATATATATATTTTTTTTTAATACGGCGTTGTCCAGGGACAACACATTATTTTTTACTATTTATTTTATACTCTGCAGAGTTGTTTCTGCTACTCCTTCTTTTGAGGATAGCGGCTTCAGGTATTTCGTTCAATTTAAAGTCGAGTAACAACGCGGTATCAAACGGGATGAAAAAAATAAGATTAAAAATTAGAGTGGCATATTTGTTTGCAACTTTCTAGCTTTAGTATCTGGCTTCCTCCGTGTTTTGAAATAGGCATCCTAACCAGAGTTGAATCGAACACAGTACTCACACAGATGCATTGCTTGGATACAGCATGTTTCAAATTTGCTATTCAACTTCAGAAAAGAAAATTTCAGTGAAATGAAAACGGTTCATTTTATAATAAAAATGGCACAGTAATTTTTTTCGCATATCTTTAAAAAACTATGATCGTATACACTTACTGTCCTTTTTTGCTAACAATAAGTAGCCGTATACAAATGGCTGTTTCTCAGTGACGGGTAAGGGCATCACTGTCACATATTTACCAGTACACACAATCTTAAGTTTGTGTTGTTTCGATCAGCTCTAATTGCGTGACCTATATATGTTAGTTATATCGCATACACTTGACCTTAAATGCTGCCATTTCGTTGAATTATTTTCATCTGCCAGTATATGAGATTTTAATTCTCAGCGAGATAAATTGACCACGATAGAAGCAATCCATTGTTGTCGCACGGATCGACCTTTTCGACTGTCACAATTTTATAAATATTCGTACTTTTGTCTTTGACGTTTAATTACTAATTCCTACCTACCTAAATAATGCCCATAACTAAGAAAATGTTTGTATATAATAGGAATAAACGCGTTTTTCTTTTGAAAGTCAAGAGGTCGGCATAAATTATCAGTCCTTAAAAAACTCTGACTCGACGTGCAATGGGATGCTGTCATCTTATAAAAACGAACCTGCATGGCAAATTAGAATAGTATAAAAAAAATAAATGACGGTTTATTTTATAATCTTATGTCATTGGCAACATCTTTGAGCGGCCATTATAATAGAAGGATTATTCGAAATTAGAATTCAAAGGAAGCCGTGCATTCGCCTTGTGCATAACAATGATCATTTTGCTTCATTTTACTTTTCATTTCGTTACAGAAGCCTCGTGAGAATTTACGTTGAACACATTCATACTCGTACACGCATAAATAAATTACACTACGCCAAAATATTTTAATTCATCACCATAATTTAAATATTATTAGTTATCACCTATTATTACACGGTACGTTGTGAATTTACCACCCCAGTCAAGAGTACTCCTGTCCCGGTGACCGTTACATCAGTGGACATTGCTTTTGTTAGAACTAGGGACAAGTACTCTGATATTAGAAAGAAGGTTGGAGTTTAATTAGTCATCCCTTTATTGCTCTTTATGCTCTTCTTAGATCATCATAATCTCAAAATATGTTTTACGAATAGTTCCAAAATATGCACTAGATGCTAGAAGACCTACCTAATTCTTGGTCAAATATAAAAAGAGTGGCATCTTGGCTATTTGGATTTCAATTACAAAGCAAAATTTGAAAGGTTATTGTCTTTTTTATTGTTTTCTTGCGTAATAAAATGTTTATTACCTACGTTTGCGTAACCTTTACAACGCATTGGAATTCGAAGGGACGGAGTTCTGAACCGGACTCAGGTATTTTATACCTGTACACAATATAATGGACACCCCTTTTCATCACAATAGGGTGGGAACGTTTTTTTCTAACTACATAAATTATGATATAATGAACGGATTCTTCACCGTTTAAAGTAGCGCGATAAACATTTCAACTTTGAAAGCATAAGAACTTACATAAATATTCATTGAAAATACATCATCCTTATTTTATTCCTAAGTTTTATTCATGGTTTCATTGATAATGTTTAGTTGTATTATTAAAGTCGACATTTATATTAATTATCGAGGTAAGATCGTGCACACCTGGGCTCATACCGGTTTGTTCAAACTAACTTAAATTCCAAGACCAGTAAACGAAATGAAAAGTTTAATAATACAAAACAGAACATGGCCGGATTTACAATGTGGACATTTACAGAGTAAATATTTTTAATAACTTTTTTTATCAGACTATAACAATATTGAAAAACAACACAGCGATAGGAAGGCAGCATGAACAATCACCTGTAGTTAAGATTAAGACATTGTCCAAAAGAAAATAAAATAATATTTTTAAAATCACAGTTAAAAAAGGGGGTTTGATTTTGATTAGTATCATCGTAGTATCATGTAGGTCAAACAACCTGAACCCCGATACACACAAATCACATCCTATTAGATTCCCACACAGGGTCGTGCACATCTAAAGTAAGGTTAGTAATACAACAATATAACTCACCGTTATTTCACTAACAATCAAACGATAAAACTTGAGTAAACTGTCACATGATAAACAAACAGGTCCGTGTCAAACACCACGAGAAATGTCAAAATTAGAAGACATCAAAAACTGTCAATACACAAAACGTCATAACTAAAATACATCGCGGTCATTGCTGAATATTACGAGAAATATGTACTAACACTTGGCGCACGATATTGGAAAACGAAAAACTGATTCAACTTCTTTGATTTGCCGGTTGATTAATCATCCAGAAGTGTAAAAAGCCAATAAAAAGCGTGCAAAACGCGTTCACCACTCCTTTTCTCTTTCCATTTTCTACGATGCGCTGTCGGTAAAGCAGTTTTCCGTTTCATCCTAAGCGGGAATTTCATATTTTTTGACAGATGATGATAAGATAACACACCAACCGCTATTTTAGTAAATTCAAATGAATTGAGAATACTATTAAAAAGTTTTCCTAATTTTGATTTTCTTAACTATAACAGGGGGTTATTTTTAAGGATTTTTTGAAAAACATATTGCTACTAATTGATTTTGCCTTACTTCCTTTCCCCATTTGTATTACTATGATTGTTTTATCAGGTAGGTACCTAATTAGTAACTTAATTATGTAACCTTTTTTAGAATAATAATTATTTCTTTAATCTAAATTACTTAAATTTATCCCTTTCTTGGACTACCTGGAAAGTTTTGAAAGCAGTAATAATTATACATTTTTGTAGCAATTTATTATTACAATTTTTTTCAAAAGTATTTTTTAAATTGCAGTTGATGTATTTTGCCTCATTAAAAGCATTAGTGACTTTTTGCAATGTAAGAGTTTTGGTCTTTGTATGAATTACATATTTATTGATATACTAGTTTTTACCAAAAGTCACGTGATATAACTTGACTTGCTAAGAAAAAAATTTAGTTCCATTTCAAATATTGAATAATGTCTGCTTAAATACATTATATGTAGGTACTTTATTAGGAGGTTAGGTGAGGATTTGAATTTTTTTTTTTTAAATGTGATAATTTCAATTAACATGCTAAATTTGAAAAGTTCACACTGATGCGGATATATGTGCTCACAAAATAAATTATTTATAGTTATAATAATAATAATTGATATTTCGTATTATTATTATGTCAAACCATAAAGTTATTCTTTCTACAAAAATAATTTTCCTTTTTCAAATAAATACTGTTCCTTACTTCGATTGGTTCAATTTGTAATTACAAATTAATGTTGGCAAAAAGCTGAATCCAATGCTTTTCATCCATCTCATTTCTTTTTGGGTAAATTAAATAAAAACCATTATTTTATTTTATGACGCTTACTATATTTATTAAAAAATATAAACCTTACAATACAAATTACATTTATAAACTAATTACTCAGGAGGATAATGCGTATTGATAATAGTCAAAATCTTCTGAATGGTACCGGCTTGTAAATTGTGCTTTTCTTTATCAGCGAGTAGATCAAAAATATTAAATTCCGATGCATCTCTGGTGTTGTTCGTAAAACTCCGGTTTGGAATATCGTAATACGTAACATACGATGTCAGTTTTTTGTTATCACAGTTTTCACTGGACGGTGAGACGTGACTATTTTGAATGTAGGATTTGAGATTTTTTCCTAGTTCGTCTTCCCACGAATCAAAGATGAATTCGACTCTTTGCTTCAGAGAGATGGCAAATTCGTTAGAGATTAGCGGTTCGGTTATTTTGTATAGGTTTTCAGGACCACCTTCGATGGCCTCGTTGTAGCGAGTGTTATGGTTGTCTATGTGGGCAAAAAGAAGCTTCAGTTGCCAGATGTGGTGGATGTTTGGGTTCTTGGGAAGGTTGTGAAGAATCTGTAAAAAAAAGTTACAATTAATTTAACCTTTTGAACCCGACTGGCCGGTAAACTCTGCTATGTTTGTTCTCAAAATACTCTTCCATTGCCAATCTATTGGTGTACCTAGTAGGGCTAGAATTCTCAATGGGCCTTAAAATATTTAATCATATAAATTATTATTAATTGGTGAAACAGATAAAGTCCATAGCAGTAATACTTTGTCATTAAAATAAATATCTTCTCTAATGCAGTGTCCAACAAAAGGCAGGGTTTGAAAAAACGGGATTTCTACTGTAACCAAATTTGAAAAGCAGCAATTTAAAAATAAACTCACTTTGATTAAAGTCACCCAAACTGGTAAAATTGACATGGTATCTCTAATGACACACTCATACGTGGCAACGGCTAATATCTGAATAAACTCTCTTTCTTCTTTAACATGTTTATCACAGACACATTTGCTGTCTATCCGGAACATGGTCTTATAATCTGCAGAGTTGATTCTGCTACTCCGTCTTTTGAGGATAGCGGCTTCGGGCCTTTCGTTCAATTTAAAGACCTTTGTGACACCGGAAAAGTAGCAAGCACTGCAGAGGTTCGTAGAATATATCTCGTCGCTTTTATAGCCCGGAGAATTCTTTACGTTTCCAGTAAGATTGTTAAACAAGGCGTTTCCTAGGGCGTCGAAGAGGTAGTGCTTTGTGAAGTTGACTGTCTCTTGGTTGGTGGAGAAGGCCAGGATGTTGTTTGGTTTGGCAGACCAGACATTAGACTTCTCGGTGGTCAGCATTTGAGCCAGGAGACTTTTGAAGCCTTGAGGATCTTCCAGGTATGAGAGACAGCCCGCTTTTTGCTTCACGTCGAGGCAGGATGATTTTTCTAGGAGGGACCTGAAAGATTAACACGCAATTATATTATGAACATGTTTAATATTTAAAGAAATTAAAAAATAACTTTGTATAAGACCACGGATATTATTTTTATTTTTATGACCAACCGGTTTCGCTTAGCCTAAGCATCTTCAGGGTACAAAATTGAACTAAACAAAAAATACACACTAGCAACTAAATTCTTATAAAAGTATTGCACAATCTAAGATTCTTTAATATTTCTATTTTTAAAACTGACCAGACCGGTTTCCACCTGTTGCGGTCATCTTCAGATCGGTACATATCTTACTTAAATTACAGTATTTATATATTTTTGCATGTCAGGGGTAGACAACAATGAGTTTACAAAAAAATTATTGACGAGTATATATTTCATGATTTTATATACTGTAGAGTTTAAGATTTTTTTAAATTTAATAAAAACTAGATAAGTTTGTATCCATTGTATTTTTTAAATGATGATTTTACAATGAGTTTTTATAATAAAATGTTGGTGAATACCGATACGTTATGTGTTTGTTGTTGGAGTTTCCCACACAATTCAATTTTCAATTATTTGGTTAAATTACCAGCCTTGAGTTCTATTTACAATGGTTTGCTAAACTGGAAGAGCTTTAAAAATGAGAAAAATCTTCGATTAAATCATAGATTGCGCAATAATTTTATGTGAATTTTATTGCCAGTGTGTAGGGCCGTTAAAAAAAAAACAAAATTACTCACAAAAGTTGATCCCAATTCCTATTCCTCTTGAACACGATGAACCAATATCTGTCGTCGGATATCCTGACCTCCTTGAGCTTGCTGAGTTCGGGCAACAGGCAGGGCCCGAGCGAGTTCACCAACCGGCTGCCGTCCAGGGTGACCACCTGCACATTGGCGTAGCACATCTTCCCCGATAAGATGTCGCGGGGGATCAGCAGACGGGGCTCGGTGGCCAGCACGTAGAGGTGCCGGAATGCCTGGAGATGATATCTGGAATGTAAAATTAACATTTAAATATGTATCGATCCAAAAGATGTAGCAGTGTGCAAACATTGTTAAAAGAAACATTTTTGGTACGACTAGGCAATATATAGATTTTATAACAATTATTAGGTGGGGCAAAAAGTTGGGTTTGCATGCAGGCACCATGGATTTAATTATCCCATATACCCAGACCAAGCTATTAGCAGCACCTCTAATGGCAGATGCATTGGCATCTTGTTTAAAGTAACAACCATTCAAATTTGCATACGTTTTAGTCTTATTTCGCTCAAGTTCATGATTTAACCATAAATATCTACAGGAGCTTTTCAAAAATTTTAAAACAGTCAAATCACTGTATCAATAGACAAATGTTTTCAAAATGCTTTAGATTTTGTGTGCTGAATTGTGATGGAAATTAATTAAATGGACCAAAAGTTCAAAATTTAATGCACATACATACATATAACAACTCTTTGTCAGAATTTTCATATTTGGCTGCTAGGTTAATAATACATAGTGAGAAAAACTTGAGTAAATAAATGCATAGAAATTATGTTTAAACAAGATCATCGACCATCTTAGCTGTCAGTGTTTAGGCTCCTATACAGACATGGTTCAATTCTTTGAAAATAAGTCTTCTATTATAGCATAAGCAATACTTACAGTTTTTATTAAAAGAATTAGAAATAATTCAAATCTAGTAAAACGAAATGTTAATATCTCACCTGTTGTCATTACTGTGCAGTGGAAACTTGGGAAAGAAGGCGCACACCAATGCAGCGATGGCCTCCTTGCTGGTGCATAGAGTGTAGCGGCCCCCGCCGAGAAACAGTAGCCCCAGGGCGGAGTGCACTGCCACCTGGGAGCCGTAGTTCAGCGAACTGGCGCTGGGGCCCGCCCTTGAGCGCTGGTAGCGACACAGGCGCATGATGTCCAGGTCACCGGTGCCCGCCATCACCTAGATATAAAACACATGTCCTTGAGACTTGGGCATCTCAAATTATACATGGCTTGCCCAAATTCTTCTTTCTAGCATTTCACATTCTGGGTTGGCTTTTTTAATCACCTGTTGGGTATCCATTTTGTGACCAAAATTTCAAAGTTTAAAAAAAAATGCGTGTGATTTGAACAAGGGTTCCAACTGCCCATGGCATCCCCATTTGGGATGAACGTTGTGAGGCTGAATAATGCAGGAGAGGGGAAGTGGATGGTTGACAAATACCTAACTACTCAGATCTGGTCAGTAAACATAGCTAGTCATTTTAACCAACTTTTTCAGTGGTTGTCGCACACCAATATTTTCTACTCTAGAACAAGATGCAAATATGTATGTACAAGTATTTGAAATTTTGAATGTCAAAGAACAGAAGATAAAATAAACAGAAATTAACAAACTTTTTGTAAAGGTTCAATTTAGTTTACATAATGCAATACTTAAACCAATATTGTTTTTTTTCAATGTTCATTTTTAAATAAAGTTATGATTTAGACTTCAATCTCAAGTCGGTCGATCTGCAAAAAAATAGTACTAATTTAACCTGGCAGTATGCTAGATGAAAGCTGCCATTAGCGATGTTATAATTAACATGGGGCCAGGTAGAAAACATACCATAGCAGCACTGATGAGAATTAAATTCAGACACGTCTCAGTGGTGGCTTTCCCCGCCAATTCTCCGATGCTCTTGGAACCAAACATGATCATCTTCTTCACGTAAAACAAGATGGTGTCCCGAGCATCCTGATTGGCCGATCCGGCGAACCGCAAACCAATGGAGAAGCAGGCGCCTGCGACAATGTTGCAGTAGACTTGACTGAAATAACAATGCAGAATGTTTTCAATATGCAAACTGACCATTCAAAAGTTTGCGTTGATACGGCTTAACAGTATTCAGAAATTTGGAATTTCCTATTTTGTGAAGTCAAAAATTTTAAAGAATGGTAAGTATATATGTGTAAACATATTTTGTAAAGGTATCCTCACTTCATCGCCTCGTAATCAATATCATTGTGTTCATCGCTCGGTCTGACGCAGCAATACGGCTTGATGGATTCTGGTACATAGTCTTCCACCCACTCTTCATACGGCTCTATGTGTTCCCACAGTATAAGACCTTGAAACAGAAGAAAAATATTCATAATTAAATGTGTACTCAACAAACAAAATAAAGTTTTTTTTTACTAAACATTAGGTTTCGTTAATCAGAAATATAAATATGAACCCCAACCCTTTTAGTACCGATGGATCAGACTGAGCAGAGAAAAGCTCCAGTGACAATTTGTCTGCATAAACTATATATTTATGTATTCATATTAATGACAATGACACAAAAAAAGGCCATAATATTTACCTTCTGTCACCCAAACAAATCCATTTGTGAAACATCATTCTTGGATATTTAGGTTTTTTTAGTTGATGCCAAAAAGGTTTCATATTTATTATAAATGCATCTTTGAAGAATATTCAATTAAAGAAAATAAGTTATAATAATATGTTTACATGTGTATATAATTTCACATTACTTTTATACTAGTGTTTTAAATTTCACAACGTTAAAGAAAAAATTGACAATATCAGGGGTAAGGTCATTTAAGAATACATATAATCATTTTTCCCACAGGCATTATTACCAAAGGAAGATTGGTTCTGTATCTCAGAATGAAGAATGGTCTGTGCCCACGCCCTCTAGTAAAAATATCAGAAACGTAAAATCAGTGAACGTCTCCGGTCTATTGGTAAGGCTGTGAATAGCCAGCATTCCAGAAAGGAAGACTAATGCATATAATCAGAGATAGTACTCAAAGTCTCTTTCGTGGTGTTTTGGGTTGACAGCTGTTGTTAGTGTTGTAATTAAATTTAAATTACCTCTTGCTATAACCCTCAGGAGCAGTAAGTCCGGCCGCACATGGTTCAGCAGATAGTGCGTGGCGGGTGGTTCAAACCACTTGGCCACCTCCAAGTTGCCGCTTTTCATGTACAGCATGCCCAGAGCCAGAGTGGAGCCGGGGGCTGTGACGTCCACGTTTACTGTGGGACCCTCACGAATTTGGAATGACGGCAGCTTGTACTTTTCTCTTTGGGAACCTGGAAACATGTTGAAAGCCTTACACAATGGATCAATGAATTTTAATTAGAAAAAGTAGTTTAGCAAAATTCACATTTCTGTATTAATGTAGACATTCAATAATTCATACGAATAACTTTTTTATAAATGAGGAAAATATGAGTTTCAACTGCCTGGAATGTGAGGTAGTATGGTATCCCCAATGTTGGATAATATTGTGTCGTGAAAAGAATGAGTTGGGGTGGAAGGAAGGTTTGGAGAGATTGACAAAAAAAAACGTAACTAGTCATTTCAAGGAAAGTTATGATTTGTCGTTCACCAAGGGGATACTAAAAGGTCATCAAGCTCCGAATTTTTCTGAATCTTTGTAGTTACTTGGAAAATTTTGTTGGTTGTCAAATTTAGCCTAAAAAAATACAAAACCTTATTCACTTAATGATGTAGGAATGTATTATGTAAATGGAGAGAAAGGAAAAATGTGATGGCAGTTTCCGAAAAATTGGTTTAAACATAGATATGTAGTAATACATATATAATGAACTGAAATAATCAAGAGTTCTAAGGAAAAACGAGAATCAACTAGAATGAACATCTAGGAGCTAATAATTAGCCTTTACGCCGCTACGTGCATGTTTTCATTTTCATAGAAAATGTATGAATGTCACAAAAAGTGTCGTGCCCGTCTGTTATTCCATTTACATCAGGAACGTGGTGAAATGGTTTAGAGCAAAAATTCTTCAATTTGTTAACAAATTTTTAAAATTTTTATATTTTTCATTAGTAGGGAAGTATGAATTTACCTGTGAGTGGGCGCTTTCTGCCCCCGAGCATGTAGTGCGAGAGGGAGGGGGCGAGGTGTTGTGGGGCAGACTCGTACGCCCCAAGCACCACCAGCCCTAGGGCCAGACCCGCCGCCAGTGCGTAGCCTTCTCTCTCCGAAGAGTTCTCCATCTCCGGACCAGGGGGGCGACCTGCAAATAAACAGATGAAATTAATATAGAATGAAGACTTTAAAACATTATATAGTTTGGTACTTTTGTATGCATACTGCAGAATAAAAAGAGAATTCATACACTGAATGTTAAACATTTATTTTATTTTATTGTGAAGTAACTGTTTTTGGCTGTGCTCTTAGTGTTTGGAAAAAGTGTACCGTAATTTTGGCTACCTTTAATCAGTACAGAAGTACAAAAAATAAAAGTAATTTTTCATGTGAATGCTCATCAGCTGGTGATCAAGTGCCCTAAATGGACGAAAGAGCCAGGACTCACCAATCTCACTAAGCAGCACCTGCGTGATGTGTGTGTGTGCCGTGCCCTGGTACAGCAGCCCCACCCCCAGCAGGGCAGCCACTTGGATGTTCTGCGGGATGTCCAGCTCGATGGAGGTCGGGGGTAGCAGCGCCTCCACGTGGATGCCCATCAGCTTCGTAATGGAGATATCCATTGTGCCTGAGAAACACAGAATAAATATGTAATAGGTAGCAGTTTCAGGATCTCTAGGAAGCAAGGTCTTAAGGCAATTTTTTAAAGAAAAGCGCAAACTGCATGCTTCAGGCAAGACATGGCAAAGAAAGTTCTGCCGACATATCTTGAAATCGCCTCCCTGGTCCGGAGATGGAGAACTCTTCAGAGAGGGAGGGTTACGCACTAGCGACGGGTCTGGCCCTGGGGCTGGTGACATTCTAGATTGGCCACAGAATGATAAAGTTAGATCTTTACAAAATGATGTATCAATTAGACGATGGTAAGATGCAAGGAATTATTAGTTACCTCTGTATGTAGCTGCGATACCAAGCAGTAATCCAACACTAGTCATCTCATGGCATTTGACCAGGTATTCATACACATTCATGAACGCCATATCCTTAAGGTGGCCATTTAGTCCCAAAGCCATAAGGAAGCCCGCATGTTCAGTCGGCAGTTCTTGCGCATTGCCCACCTACAAAATAAAAATCACTTTTTAAAAAATTACCGAGATTGGGCGGAATGTCTGGCTGACAAGTGTGAACAGCACCACAAAAGCCTATAAACGAGTGAATTTTGATACAACAGTTCTTGTAGAAAAACGGCCCTAGCCGGTTGTGTGAATAACTCACCTTTTAAAGTCTAAATGGTCAGGTGCCAACACCAAAACTAGGATAATTTTTTTTAACTTCCGTCTAAATGCAGTTTAAATGGAGTTGTACCATTACCTTCGGTTTATTATAGACCACCCACGCCGAATCAATAGTGGAATTCCCCATCGGCACCAACTTCAGTCCTGCGGCCACTCCATTGTGGAACAGTGGCCACTGTGACACGGTCGGAGAAACCTCGATATGTGTCAGATCTATGACAGCGTTACGTGGGGGTGCACGCCCCGTGAGGCAGAGCTTAGGGATGAACAGGGGCTCCGTAATCACGCAGGGGATGGATCGAAGTGTCACCATGCCTCTGGAAACATAATAAAAATAATATAATTGGATTATATACATCACAATAACTGACCAGTTTTGCTTAGCTTTAGCCTAAGCAAACCTGGTGGGTCATAATTTTTTTAATAATTCTATATGTCACATATAAAAAGTTTCAGTGGGTTGGGTTACCCAGATAAAACTGCAGACTAGCAAAACGGCAGTAGAGAAAAATACTGGTACAAAAATCATGCAGTAACGTAATAGTCTTACATACTTTGAATATATGTATGCGGCCGCTTCACATGCAGGAAGCCTCTTTGGATTGAAGGTGCAAGTCTATTTCAGAATACTATCTTGAAATTTTGCGATGAACCCGGTGGCAGACTTCACAGGTAAAGAATATGCCCTACTAATATTGAACTGCCAGCGTTCTCTTTCTTAGAAACCGTGGACTAAATTAAACTCCATCCGGTGCAGTCGTAGTTGCTGTGCGTACAATTTCTTGAGAATCGTGCATTGCGTTCAACCAAACGAGAAGAGATCTGAAGTGGAACCAAGCCACAAAGTAGCGGAAATAGGAGCTTCTTACAGAAGTAATGCATGCTTATAGTTGGTACCATAATATCTGAAAGGTTTAGACATTACCTTCCAACGGACAGTGCCATAGTCCTATTGCACAGGGCCAAGAGATGTCTCTCTTGTTCTTCAATGAAGTCATGATCAGACACCTCAGGTCGCTGGGTCAGAGCAATCGTAACTGGAACGGATGATTGCAGCATGTTGGCTAGTTCTGTCACTCTGAAAAGAAATGGATGGTTAATTATAATAATGAAACATATATCTTAAAATGAATCAATAATATGACTGACGGCTGAACAAACAACCTAACTGAGAATTCGACTAAATGCCGACGAGCCGAGAATCAGCGGTTAACAGTTCGTTGAACAATATTTTATGTGGCAAATATAAACAAATTCAAAACAACGATGTTTGGAGATTTGAAGACACTGTCAAATGTGGCAGGGGTCCAAGCTGGGTCATAATGATATTTATGTAACCGAATTTCATGAAAACTGTCAATTCAACTCTCACCTGTGATCATCTGGAAATCGTAGCCTCAAGATCTTAGTGTCAATTAACTCTAATCCTGTCTTCTCTATCTCATTGGTCTTCACTCCTCCAATGTTAAAGTTCTCAGGATCGGGATCCTTATGCTGTGTGAACACATCCTCCTTCATGGAGTTATCTGCAAAAACATATTTTTTAAATAACTAATGGCATTTATTATTAAAAAAATTACTCTGTACATGTACATTAACCGCCTCACTAGGCAACGTCTGTTCTGAGTAATTGAAAGTGAACCAGTATAAGTCATTAATACTATTATCCTTAAACAAACCTTGAGTCCTAGTCTCCTCTGCCTCTTCATTATCCGAGTACCTAGCCCGGGAGGCCAGGTCCTCCCTCATAATGAGGGAGTAGGCCTTATCGGGCCAGTCTACTGGGGGATCGGTCTTGCAGCGGGATATGGTATTCAGAATGTAGAGGTTGATGGCTGGTGGAAGTGTGCCTAGATCTCTCAAAGTGTAACCTGTTGAATTAGGCAAACATTATTAGTTTTTTCACAGAAAGCAAGCAAATTTTAGGCAATATAGCATAGTTCAAATCACACCAAAGAAAGGATTGAAATGAACTAAGCAAATTCATTCTGTTTCCTCTTGGCTGGCTCCTCTTTCCTCTAATAGATACAAGTATTATTTTGACTCATGGCTCGGATGTAGGTATCAAAAGATTTTGACAGAATAAGAGGCAATTATCATGTCATGTATAATAAAAATAGAGAGGAGATAAACACATATCATATGATATTTACATTAAATTCCAATACTCTATTAGGAAATATGTATTACATTTAGCAATTTTCTATTTGCTTTTGTATAAAAATTTTAAAAAATACCTCTTTTGGAAAATAATATTGCAGTTGAATAATTTTACTGAGTAATGTGTTTTTCACTTAATACGCGTGTTGCTTCTGCATAAGGAGCTGAATGGTTGAGATCCTCGGTTCATGAGAAAAATACAAAAAAAAAAAAAAACAGCCCCGATATTTTATTTATGTTTGCTTACTTTCTCCATCATAACCACTTAAAAAAAATTACCTTTCATACAGATCATCAAGACCACAGCTTGTTCTATGTTGGTCAGGTCGGTGTATGCGGTGGAATCTTTGAAGCGAGGAGTGCTGCTGGCGTTTGCACAGTCCCTGGAAGACATTACCAGCTGCACTGGTCCAGGAACACCATTGGCTATCAAACCAGTCACCTAAAAACAAACAAATAAACTTAATGTAGGGATATATAACTACTTTTACTAGCCCGAAAAATAAAATAATAATAAAATAATAATAATATAATAATAAGATAATAATAATTTAATAATAAGATAATAATAATATAATAATAAGATAATAATAATATAATAATAATATAATAAGAAAAATATTTTTTTCTTTTAGTATATTTCAATGCTCTTCCTAGGAAATCATTTTTCTGGGAATATGAAACAAACAATGATTGTATATATTTTATTTCTTGCAGTATCGTGTCTTATTTTTATAGCGGTCAATGGATATTTAAACCTTTGGAATGCCAAATTCTCACAAGGTACATCTTCCATTGTACCTTTGCTGACTGTAATTTCGTAATTACTCAATTGCGTTTTACAAAATGATGTTTTCGACAATTATGCTATCTTCTCAGATAATGTGTTTTTGTATTTTATCAAATTGTATGTTGATGGTATAAGTGGTTTTTCTGGAATGGCTATTTATATTCGGAGAATTGTTTTTTTTCCTCATGTCGTTACTTATTTAACAAGAAAGTAATGCAGAAAAATTAGAGATTTAAAAAAAAAAAGAAGGTATTTACCTCAATGACATCTCTGCAGACCGTATTCACATTGTTCATATACGGAAACCACTGCTTATTGTTTCCTTTCATGAGCTGGAAGAGATGGCTGAAGATACTCGGAGGATCAGCAGTGAAGTACACCGGCTGATTCAGCCTCTTGACATCCTGCTCTGAAATCTGCGACAGTTTGTTTTCCATCGGCATGGGGCAAATCATTGGGTAATCTTTCCAATAATGGCACAGGTAATTCGTCAATTTCAGATCAACACAAATCTGGTGTAAGAACTGCGCTAAAGACTCCATATCGTAAGATAACAAAATGTTCATCTTTAATTCTTCATATACCAAGTGAAATGCATATAGAATCGGTAGCATGTATGGAAAAAGTAATGCATTTGTGTTGAAATTTCTCACTTGGGTATTACATGTGAAATCGTCAGGGTTGTCAGTATCCATGTCATTCAGTGTTTTTGATGACAATTTAGTGGGTCCGCTTAATTTGTGAATGTTATTTGTTGATTTTCCTTTCATCGTTGGTCTCTTATCGAATAAATTGTTAGGTTTTGTCAAATTTAACATAGCTGCCAGAGTGCTTCCAACAGCCTCGTGGTGGTGGGAGTTCAGAAGGTACTCCCAATCCTCTTGACTCCCATCACTCGACGTTCTTTGTTTCTTGGGCGCTACTTCGGGAATTGTTCCGGTGTCTGTTTGTTTGGTTAGAGGGAGTTTGGACGTGTCATAACCGAGAAGGTTGAGTATCAAAGAAACAAACATGGACCATTCCAGTTTTGGGCAGAGATCTTGAGTTCCGGGAGCGTTTCGAACACCGTACCATTTTGATATAACCTAAAATAAACATACTAATTATCATTACAATTACAAATTAATTTAAAAAAATGAATACATACATGTGTGGAAAAAAATCATTTCCCATACCTGCATGATAATATCCTTTTGGAGAACTTGCTTTAAAGCATTTATACATTTTAATATGAGAGAGCTTGTAGTTAAGTCTGGCAATGTTATGCGGTAGAATATTCCTTTTTCATATTCCAATGTCACTCTATTGCCCACTGGATCTCTCAAACACTGTAACCCTGAAAGAGTTTGAAAGATTATTACCCTAATTTAAGAAAGATCAAGAGAAAAATTATTTCACATCAAATATTGTTTTATTAATGACTAAACTACCTCCACTGTCCAAAGTTTTATTTTCTAGTGAGTGCATCCCGTAATGTCGAGGGACGGGGGACAACTGATGCAACGCTGAATCATCATGCAGAGGAACATCTCGAGAATGACTAGTTGGCAACAAACTGCTTCTCCTAGGAAATGAGGTATCAAACACATTCATCTGATTGTACGGAGACGTTATCAATCCAGCCAACACTCCACCGATATGAACTTTTCCCATCATACTCGTTCCGGAATATAAAATTATATTCCCCGAGAGATCAATGACGGCGATAGCGTTTAATGTTGGCAATACAACGGCATCTCTCGCTGGTATTGAAGTCACAACTCCAATAATCAGAGGTCTCTTTACAGCTTCAACTGCATTTGAATGTGGTCTTTCAAGCCGGGCGATTTGGAGCTGCCTATTTGCATACGATACCAAGAAACACAGATAGTGTTGATTGGTGTGGTCAGTATGAAGGAATGTCTTTGTAGCAGCTGACCACATACTGACGTTGTCGCGAGGAACTCCTTGCGACTCTGTCCAAATGTGCTCAAAGCAGAGGTCCGGATATAAAGGCTGAGTTGGTGAGACAGGACGAGCATTTGCAGCGAGCATGGAGCTATTTGAAGCTTGACCTATTGATGTATGAGGTGATAGACCTAATTTAGTAAACAATCCAGCCATGGGACTTTCAGTTCTAGATTGACCGGGAGAATTGATCGTACTACCGGGCTTAGAAGTATAGGGACTTCCGGCCAACCAGCTCGCTGTCGTGTTTTTCTGGCCAGTCCCAGCGGTATTTTTTTGCGATGTGCTAAATACTGAGTTTCCAAAGTTAAGGTTTATGGAAGGACTTATCACGCTATTAGTTTTATTCCAGTCGCCACAGATTGAGTGGCATTCTTCGCTCGTAGCTTTTCTTAACAAAAACAAACTGTGTAGTCCTGTTTTGTTACAAAATACAAGAGCAATACTCGGGTTCTGACTGACAAAAACAATTTGCATAGATCCATCATTGTAATACTGAATTCCTCCATACTGGGAAGTTTTCATTAGTGCAGGAGCCATTTCGTCTAAAGGATGAGAGAGTGAAAAGCAAGTCGGCAGTGGAACATCTGTCTCAGTGGTTGACATGGCACAGAAGTTGTCTTGAGAAAGAGTATGCAAGTTGAGCTTGATCCCAGATCCCATGCTAGTTCTATTTCGTAGTTCCGTATTTTTACAAGTCGATGCATCGTAACGAGACCGGGAATGTAATACATTGTGAATGTACGAAGTATTCGCCGGAGGAGCTGCATCTTTTTCCAGTAATATTCCATATTTCGTGCTCCAAACATTCTTCACTTGAAACTGAAGACTTGTGATGAAATCTTGTCCGTCTTCTGTGAATACTCTCAAGCTGGTTTGGTCCACGATACAGATGCTGGGGATAGGGTTTAGGCTTTCATCTTCAAAGTTGTCTTTTATTTTAATGTCAGATTTTGTTTCAGCAATAAGAGAGTTGAGAGCGTCGTACATGAGCCTGTCATTGACTGTGGCGTGAAAGTTACAGAAGAGGGCATGCTTGATGTTAGATTCACACGTGTAGCACGTTACAGTCATACGTGATTCTGGGTCATAAAGCTTTGAATCTGGATTTGAAATATGTCCTGAAAATATAGAAACATACATGATTTAAACGAATAGGCATTCAAAACAAATATATTATAGTTTTATTATAGCACAAGTATACACATTAAATAATTATCCTACCTCTTGACCAAATAGCCGTTTTGCCCTTAACATAAAGCTCCTCTTCATAACAGCAGTCCAACTTGGGGTCTGGCAAACTGAATCGATCATCCGAAGAGCCTACGGGACTCGGAGCTACCATGGACTTGGAGAAGTTATCAATGCTGCTGCCGAGCCTCGAGGAACCAGGGAGCTGACTATCACTGGTGCGGGGGTGCTGCTGCTGCCTCATGGTGGAGGTGGACAGCTCCGTCTTGATGGAGAAGTCGTGCTTGAGTTTCATGCTCGGGTTGTCGGGGTCTGCGGAGCGCTGAGGTGGTTGGGACTTCAAGGGCTGGGACGAGGGCACGGCGGTGGAAAGCGTGACGTCCACGTCTGAATATTATAATATAATATTTGTTGATGTGTCTCAAATATGTATGAAAAGGGATAAAAGATTTTTATGAGATATTTCTTCAACTGTTCACTGCTCCCGATGCTTAAATTTCACACTAATACATTGAAAATCTACAATGAGTATGGTATTCTTACACACACCTTTAAAAACGCACTATGCAAACATCGGCATTTGGTCCATGGGAAAACAAATGGTGGGAAAGTTCATGGAAATGGTCATCGAGTGTACTTGGTTTCAAATTATAAAGACTTTGCGGCACATTTTTTACATTGTATGACATAGTTGCAACAAAATATAGCCAAAATGTAGTATATTAGTTTTATTTTAGTTAAAACTACTTTATAGATTATTTTCAAATTTCCGACATATTATGTGATGACTTGCATATCGTTTAGAAGAGTAGAAAAATGCAATCATTCAAATTAATTTCACGTGGTATTGAAAATATTAGGATTTTCTAATTTATCCATCGAAGCTACGCAAAACAAACCGAAAATTAAAAATAATCTACCAAAGTGCCACCTCGGTACTTACTACTAAAGAAAAGTGTTTTTTTTTTTTACTAATGGCAAATTAACTTACAATTTTCATTAACGTGTTGAAATATAAAAAATAAAATAAAAATCTACAGTTTCACTGAGAGGAATACGAGAAAGAAAGAAAACTTTTTAAAAGAAAAAACGAAAAGTTAAAAAGAACAATCGATTTAGAATATCTGTACATAAGTATTTTCCAACAATTTTACTTCGCAATCGCCGAAATAGCATTAATTAAATGTCTGCTTAGGTGTCAATAAGATACCTGTCAGCAAATATTATTAATTCCACAAGGCAAACAATAATCTAATTACCATTATGTTGGATTCTGGAGCTGTTGGCAAACATCTGCCGTACGCACCACCACTCATTCTGACTAGATTCCTGGTCCTTTTGCAGATAGGTGTAGTCGTTTCTGTCTGTGATTGCCACATTCTTTAGCTTGTGGAGGAGAGACGTCTCGAGAGGGTAAGCATTGGTTGCTGCTGATTTCAGAACAGACCCTGGATGCCTTGAGATCGCTCGACGACCGTGCGGCACAAACTCCTGGAATGATAATGTAAATATACACAATTCCACGCAAAAAGGCCGTGTTCGACAAGAAGCAACCGCCCAAATATTTACCGAAAATCAGAGCATTTAATGAATTAACCCAACTCTAACAAAGCGGTTCCTTGAGCTTACCAACGGTTCAGAAGCAGCAATCATTTCGATATTTTCGTCATCCAGATTTGCAGATTGAATTTTCTTAAAAACGAAACAAAATAAATAATCATAACCCAAGTATTTGACACAAGCTTTTCAAATATTGCCGACAGTCAGTGCTGCTAGTGGCAAAAATTGCCGCTGGAAATGTTTATTTTAATAGAAGATATTTTGTGTAGGTACTTAAATGATACAGGTGCGATAAAATTATTTTATATTATATTAGATTGTATGTACCAATACAAATATTTTTCATATTTGAAAAGTTAAAAAATTGTATTGTTATTATATATGTTATTGGGCGCTGAATAAAAAAAACAACGGGAATTTTAAAAATTACGTCTTTTTTCGTTTATAAACAGATATTATTTCTAATATTCTCGCTTATTAAAGTGAGGTGAATGTATGAGAGAGAGGTGGATATGATACAACGTCATAACTAGTCAAGATATATTAAATGCATTCAAGTTTTTTTTAGCCGTACAAATTGAAATCTTCTTGTCAATAATACTTTTTTAGAATTTATTGTTTTGCATAAATTATTTTATGAAAATGTTCGTCCTGAACTTTTGACTCAAAATTCCATACCTAAATTTTTACCTTGTATTTTGTTGAAAAGAATACACCTGTGTTTAACTTCAATAAAAAAATGATATTCGGTGTGAAAAAATAAAAACGTGAATATTTACCTATTCAGGCGATTTTTTGGTAAAAATTCCCAACTTTGAAGTAACAATATATGGAGGGATAGCTGATTTGTTTTACCCAACCCATCCGAAATTGTAACAAATCACTTTTTCCAAGTTTTTACATCGTACACCATGAGAGAGAAGGAGACAACAAATTTCTTGGACCGCTTCTATATATTGTCGCAATGATCTTAAGCTGGCTATCTTCGCTGGTTAACGGCGGGACTCCGCCCACATTTTTTATTTTGCCACTAAACTTGACACAACTAAACGGTTTTTTAGGTTAGATGCTATATTTTTGTTGATATCACGCCCATTTGCGCCGAGTCATGTTAAAATCATCAAAAACAAGTCCGAAACTGACTTCACTGCCTTGGCTTGGGCTACCTCTAGTATACTCTAAGTTCCCAACACCAAAAAATAAGTTAATTTTTAATTGTACTTAAAAACAACAATTTTTTGATAATTTAAAATACTGTTTAAAATACTATTTTTTTCACACAGAAGTCGGAAATTGAAATGTATTTAGATTGAATTGTATTATTTTAACACATTTATTATCGTGGTACATACAATAAATTTGTGTGTATATTCCTTTTTATTTCTGGTTGTTATGTCTTATTCCGTAAATATTGGAACAATTATTTAATTAAAGGTAAAACAAAAAAAAATTATTATCTCAAAACAGTTTGGGTACATTACGATTTTGTTATTTCATAAAATTGTCAAATTAAAAAAAGCTCATTATCCAAAAACAGAACCATACTTTTAGATTACTTCCATCTATTGATACTATCCATAAGTAAACTACAAATAAATAGTTTTGTATTTTTCGCTAGATGTCTCATTTTAGACATTTTTAAATAGAATGGCAATAAAAACGTTCAGATAAAATAATATAAGTGACTTATTTATAGCAAATTCTACGAGTACATAAACCTAATTAAATAAATTACAGGTATTTACTTAAAGGTTACAATAGTAAACAATCTATATGATAAATAAGTAGTATTGGGTAGAATGGGAAAGGTTATGATTTTTTGAGTCGCTATGCTATTATTTTTGTTATTCTATTCTCATATTAAAATTTTTCAAAAATTATTACACAAAACAATAAATTTGCGTTAGCTGATTTAAAATTTGTTCCATTAATTTGGCAAGATGTGTTTTAGTCGTGTAGTAGTATTAGTGACAATAACAATGATGCCTAAAAAAATTGCAATAATGGATCGAACAGGTTTAATGATTACAATAATGAATAAAAGGATTTATAAAAAAAAAAACTGAAAAAAATCGTTCCATTGTTTTTATTTCATAGAGCGTTAGCGAGAGCCTGAAGAAACAGATTATGATTTCCGACCCCAAGGCTCACATTTTGTCCATAAAATTGATTATTTTTTCATAAATTTTAATTTTGGTGATTTTTTTATTGAAACGGTTGCACTTGATCATTTTTACTCTGGGTGATTTTTTTTCTTCATTACATCGTCTTTACTCCACTATGCATAACATTATTCCGAAGGTTTACTTCATTCGGTCCCATAGAGCCCGAGAAAAGGGCAGTTAATTTCCGACCCCAAGGCTCGCATTTTGTCCATAAAATTTATGATTTTTTCACAAATTTTACTTTGGGTGATTTTTTTGGATTGAATCTGCTGCACTTAATCATTCTTAGCTTAAGTCAAAAGCTTAAGTTCATTCGGTTTCATCGGAGCCTGAGAAAACGGCATCTAATTTCCGACTCCAAGGCTTGCATTTTGTCCATAAAAATTTAGGAATTTTTCTCAAATTTTACTTTTACTGAATTTCTCTTAATTTAATTGACTTTAATTCACCATTCTTATAAAAAAACCAAGGGTTCACTTCTTTCGGTCTCATAGAGCATGAGAAAACAGCTTATAATTGCCTACCCCAAGGCTCGCATTTGGCCCGCAAAATGGTATTTTAAAAAAAGTTACTTTTAGAGTTTTTTTTTTTTTTAATCGTCTTAAGTCCATCATTCTTAACAAAATTCAAAAGGTTTAATTTATTAGGTCCCATAGAGCCCGAGAAAAGGGCATCTAATTTCCGACCCCAAGACTCACATTTTGTCCATAAAATAGATGATTTTTTCACAAATTTTACTTTTGGTGATTTTTTTTATTGAATCTGCTGCACTTCATCATTTTTAGCATACACCAAAAGCTTAAGTTCATTCGGTTTCATTGGAGCCTAAGAAAACGGCATCTAATTTCCGACCCCAAGGCTTGCATTTTGATCATACAAATGATGATTTTTTCACAAATTTTACTTTGGGTGATTCTTTTTATTAAATCTGCTGCACTTAATCATTCTTAGCTTAAACCAAAAGCTCAAGTTCATTCGGTTTCATTGGAGCCTAAGAAAACGGCAATTATTTTCCGACCCCAAGGCTTGCATTTTGTCTATAAAAATAATGAATTTTTCACAAACTTTACTTTTGGTGAATTTCTTCATTTAATTGACTTTATTCACTTTTCTTAATAAAAATTCAAGGGTTCACTTCTTTCGGTCTCATAGAGCATGAGAAAACGGCTTATAATTGCCGACCCCAAGGCTCGCATTTTGCCCGCAAAATGGTATTTAAAATAAGAGTTACTTTTAGAGTTTTTTATTTTATTTAATCGTCTTTAGTTCATCGTTCTTAACTAAATTCCATAGGTTCACTTCATTCGGTCGCATAGGGCCCGAGAAAACGGCATTTTATTTCCGACCCGAGGGCTTGCATTTTGTCCATAACAAATATGATTTTTCACAAATTTTACTTTCGGTGAATTTTGTCATTTAATCGTCTTAAGGCCATCGTTCTTAATAAAACTCAAAATGTTTAATTCATTCGGTCCCATAGACCCCAAGAAAAGGGCATCCAATTTCCGACCCTAACACTCACATTTTGTCTATAAAATTGACGATTTTTTCACAAATTTTACTTTTGGTGATTTTTTTTTATTGAATCTGCTGCACTTAATCATTTTTAGCATACGCCAAAAGCTTAAGTTAATTTGGTTTCATTGGAGCCTAAGAAAAAGGCATCTAATTTCCAACTCCAAGGCATGCATTTTGTCCATAAAAATGATAATTTTTTCACAAACTCTACTTTTGGTGAATTTAATCGTCTTTAATTCACCATTATCAATAAAATTCTAAGGGTTCACTTTATTCGGTCCCATAAAGTATGAGAAAACGGCTTATAATTGCCGACCCCAAGGCTCGCATTTTGCCCGCAAAGTGGTATTTAAAAAAAAGTCACTTTTGGAGTTTTTTTTCGTTTGATCGTCTTTAGTTCATCATTCTTAACAAAAATCCATAGGTTAACTTCATTGGGTCTCCTAGAGCCCGAAAAAACGGCATTTTATTTCCGACCCCAAGAATTGCATTTTGTCTATAAAAATTATGATTTTTTCACCATTTTTACATTTAGTGATTTTTTTTCATTTAATCGTCTTTAGTTTATCATGCATAACAAAATTCCGAAGGTTCACTTCATTCGGTCTCATAGAGCCCGAGAAAAGGGCATCTAATTTCCGACCCTAAGGCTCTAATTTTGTCCATAAAATGGATGATTTTTTCTCAAATTTTACTTTTGCTAATTTTTTTATTGAATTTGCTGTACTTCACCGTTTTTAGCACAAACCAAAAGCTTAAGTTCATTCGGTTCTATTGGAGTTTAAGAAAACGGCAATTTATTTTCGAACCCAAAGCTCGCGTTTTGAAAACAGAAGACAAAAACAAACAAAAAAATAGTTTGAAATGTGACTTTAATAAAGGAATTTGGTGAAGATTGATTTTTTTTTTTGATAACTTAATATAATAATATTTAGATAATTTGTATAGCGCCGTTTTTGTGAAAAATCACTTCAAGGGCGCTGAACTTAATATGTGCCAAGTGAGTTTAGAAAAACGAGGGAGCTTTTAAAACAATTAACTAATCTTACATAAACCGTCTTTCACGCCTCTTTAGTGGAACTACACTTGTACCAGTGACTTTCAGAAGTTGCGACGTGTTTCTCTGCTACGTCTTCCATCAATCTTCCGCTTGATTAGCAGTTGGGTGACTCAGTGTTTGTCGCTCCTCATGATGCGACCATTGAAATTTTATAAAACCCTTTGCAGAACTTCTCAATTATTTATTTCTCTTATTTGATAAAGTTGTATGATTTTGCTTGTCCTTCGTTTGCTAATTCGCCCTTGACTTTCTATTCGAGTAACTTGAACACATAATGACTCTTACGATCGCAATTAGAGCCAAATAGTCGCCCACCTTATGGGATTAGGGAATTTGAAAGTTGTCTCCTGCCGTTAACGGAATTCCTTTTTATGAAAGAGTTTCACATACGGTAGGTAGGTTTCTAACGGTTCATTCATTATTTTAAAGCCAGGATTAAGTCCGCCAAGGTTAGTTTTAACGACGAGCACGTTGTGAAAGCGGCTTTATTAAAACAGCTGTAAATTATTTATGCCCTGTTCGTATTTGGAGTTAAAAAGCTCTCGGTGTCTTTTTCTCTTCTAGTCTAAAAAACGTCTCGCCATTTTTGCTTCGAACTAGCGTTGTGACCGCTCTGAAAGAACTACTTCAAAGAACTACTTCTTTTGGCAGCAGTTCCTACTTCATTCATTATTCATTGAACAAATACTTCAATTGAAGTTGGTAGTTCATTTTAGCGTTCATTCATTTCATTACTTCATTCAATTCATTTCAATGAATAAATACATCAATGGATTACAAAGAACGAAATTCAATTTGCAGCAGTTCAGTTGTGAAGTTGAACTTCAAAACCTATAAAGAAGTACGTCAATTGAAGTTCGACTTTAAAGTACTTCGATCTAAAGGAAAGTGATTATCTGGGAGTTCTACGGATAAATTCAAATCTCTTTTTTGCGAGTTCAACTTCAATTGAAGTGTTCCCTGCGAAGGGTTCATTTTAAAGAACTAGCAATTCGTGAAGCATTCACAAAATATTGAAGTTTTTCCCAACGCTACTTCGAACGTTTTTTATCGGCTACAAAATGATGAGTGTTTTTTCTTCCCGATATGAGCAGGGTATTACTCCTCTAGCTCATGTGCTCCTGTCAATCCTGTCATGCCCTGTTCGAAATGGGAGTGAAAGAGCTCCCAAGACCTTTTCCCAGCTAATGACTACTGTTGTGGTTGTCAGTATGTTAATAAGACTGATACAACTACAAAAACATGTCTTCATAATTCATAATTATGCAGCAAATTAATATGATAAACAATACTGTAAGCATTATATAAGTAAACAAACAAAATGCCGAGCGTTATGAGGATAAATTATAAGGTCCTGGAACCTAATCGAAAACTAAATGAGAAAACGCAACATGCCGATTTCTACATGATTTTTATGATTAGAAAAACCAAAAAAAAACATAGTTGATAATCTCTCCTATCCTCACACTAAATTACCTGATACATATTAATAATTATTACCTAATAACTCTCAGAGAAAATAAACCACTTATTTTTGAGAAGTAGTGATTCCCGTAATTAATAAATTAATTGTGGCGGTTAATTGGCCTATTTATGCTGTCATCGGTTTATAAAAGACCGCGGGGCTTTTTGACTTCCAATTGATTGATTTATTTCGCTACTTGCCGGAACAAATAGTTTACGGTTGGTATTTTGAGCGAGTTTTATTTATATTTCAATAGGTATTTTTTAGTATCCATCTCCTCGGGCATGAAAATAATAACTTTTGATCTTTTTGGGGCTTATTTTATAGGTTTTAGCGATTTATGCGTAGTATCTATGTTATAGGCACGTTTAACCAACATTATATTTTATTTACGTAAGTGATGTAGGCATTTAGCTATCTACTTATAAATATAAAGTTGTATTCTTCCGTTCTACACTGCGGTCAGTTATCATTTACCAACTGACGCAAAATCATAATAAACTGTAAACAGATATTCTCAACTTTTATGAGATAGTACCCTTTAAGAGCAGCGATAAGACGATTCAGTCTTATCACATAGGAAAAGCTTGAATAATTATCTAATTTTTCTCACACTTAATAAAAAGGTTTTCTAATATGGCAATGTAGTGGAACACGAAAACAATTCTACCATAATAATTAGAAAAAAACTGTAGCCTGTCACGATCACGATATAATCTCCTAGTTAAGTTAGTGTCTAGTAATTAGTAATTTCTTTTCAAATCAACCTACTCGCACGAGTTAAAAAAAAGGAATCCAAAAATTTCTGCGCCGGGTCTGACACAGCTTACTGCTTAGTTTTTTTAATGCTATTTCCTTGAGAAGAGAATTTGTAGCTTCTAGTTCATCTCTGTACCTACTTTATTATAAACCATTACCATTATATATTTCCTTTGAGGAATGTGTTCTTTGCTAGGACGAAGGCTGTAGTGTTAAATTAAATATTTTTTATCATTTACAAATATATACGTATGAGCAAAATCATAATAGAATTCGGTCGTTATATTATGTAAATTGATTATACTGATTCTGTTTCGGCTGATTATGCGAAATGTAAATTTAATTAGTTTTTTACATTTACAGATTATGCTAGTTTAGAAACACTGATAAAGCAAAACGACTTCCTGTGAATGATAATACAACTTCAGCTGAAAGTGCTAAATGCAATGAAATAATTAAAATTATTCTTATTAGTTGCGCATTTAATCTCTGCAGTTGTGAATATTACATTTTAGAAGGTAGGCTTGGTCGCAATTTTGTTTTAATTATTACATTTGTTGCAGTGCGAACGACATGTTTTTTGTATGCTTATACATTTATATTTAAATTGCTTGATAAATAAACTGAGCTCCATACCACCTTATCAATTTCTTTGCAAACTTATATATTTAGATGTTTACCTAAATTTAAAATATATTTAAAATTGAAATTGCAGGTGATGTTGTTTAAAAACTGTAAGATGGGAGTTCCTTTGGTTGATCAGTTTTTGTGCGGATTTTCTCTACGAACTGGAGCGATTGTTGTATGTGGCTTTGAAGTTGTGAGTACCTACCTACATATTTATTTATATACCTACCTGGTTATTTAAAAAAAATAATTGCCTCTATCTTTCCCTCAACATAAAAGAAAAAAAATTCTACTTGTCCATCAACAAAAATAAATTATATATTTTCGTAGAAAGCAATCACTTTGAGGTTTGAGATATTGAATGAAAATTAAAAATAACTTTGATTAAGACCACAGTTTTTATTTATTTATTTTTATAAACGACCGGTTTCACTTAGCCTCAGCATCATTAGGGTACAACATTAAGCTAATTTAATTTGATAAGAAATACTCATATAATTTCTTACCCTGATGATGCTTAGGCTAAACAAAACTGGTCGGTCATAAAAAAAAAATCTGTAGTCCCATACAAAGTTATTATTTTATTTTCATTAAAAAAATGAGATATTGGTTGTCTACATCGACGAAATATTTTTACCTGACTTCGTGTACCGATGGTTGTTCTGATTTCAATCTATTACCATTATTTGATTCATATAAGTCCATTACCGATGATTTATAAAAAAAAAATTCTTGAATGTTAGAAATCATTTTGACAAAAAATGTGACAACCTGAAAAATATTGATAACGTTTTAATAATTAATATTATTATAAACTATCTCACACATGCATTGTTTCATGCAGAGTTTTTTCGGACTTGACACAATCCGAGAATATTTGATTAATTTGATTGTGTCATGTCTTCCAGGGATTCTCCGTTCTTACTTCTTCTTCAATCTGTTTTCCCTCTACTCTCCGTTCATCCGCTCTATTTATCCGTAATTCCGTGTATATAAGCATCAATTTCGAAATCTGATTTATGATGTTTACATCAACCTTTATTTTCGTCAATCTTCATATCCGTATTCATTTTAATTTCGTTCATACACCGGGATTGGCATCAAAACTCTTTCGTGGGCTCCTAACCTCGTTTCCTCCACATTCATTCATATATATATATATATATATATATATATATATATATATATATATATATATATATATATATATATATATATATATATATATATATATATATATATATATATATATATATATATGTTATGATACTTTAAAATAAAATGCATATAGTTATGGTTAATCTCAGAGCAATAATATACAAGAGAGAGCGCTGTAGAGAGATCTGTAGTCAGTTTATACGAGGTTTCCTGGACTCGGCCAGACCTGAGCGTGGCTAGGACTAGGGCTAGCGTATTTATACATCCATTCATAGCACATGTCGACATAATGTTTTTGTTTATTCGTATAACCACTTTTTCACAGTATTGCTTAAAAAAATATATAACATGTAACCTAATAAACCGTTGAGTTATCTCAATTTATTTCTCGTATGATAACGTGTGGGCGGAGTCAACGGAGACGCAGGACACGAACAACATTCTAACAATGCTTTAAAGCCGTGTGATAATCCGGGAAATTTGCTGTCTCTTTCTTTCTCATGGTGTACGACATAAAAACCCGGAGAAAGTGATTTATCCCAAATCTGTATAGGTTGGGTAAAAACAATTAGCCATCTCTCCATATATTGTTACTTCAAGTGGTTAATCATTTATTTATTTATTTTGTGATTACTAAAATTCTTACCAATATTTTGATCTCCATGGAAGGAAACTGTTTTATTTATTATGTCACTTTTGTATTTCAGATATCGGCGGCAATAGTTTTATCTATTTCTACCTCCTCCATAACATTTCACAAGAGGTACTACACATCAGATGAAATCGGATTCCTTGCAATTTATACGATGTTTGCAATCGTTCATATAGGTTTTAGCATGGTGTTGGCGATAGGAATAAGACTGGTGAGGAAAATAAATATCCATATTATGTTTTATTAGGTTCCTTTCAATAAAAAAAAATGTATCGTGATAATATTATGATTTGTTACAAACTAGAGAACAATTCCAGTAGGTATCAAAATGATCATTGTATTTTCGTAGAAAGCAATTACTTTGTGGTTTGACATATTTGAAGAAATGAAAAAAAAAACTTTGTATAAGATCACGAATATTATTTTAATTTTTATGACCGAAATTATAATAAAATAATAATAGTAATAGTTATATTCTTAATAATCAGGTTAATTTGTCCAGTAGTCCAATTTTAGGTATATTTCCTGTAAACTCATAATATTTATCATTATTCTTTGATCACCTTCTCAAATGACGTTTTGTCTAATTTTTTCATATTATCTGTCTTTTTAGCTTTGTTCCTTTGTTATTAATTTTAATGTTATTCTATTGTTTTCTTATTATTCTATTATTTTATTTTATATTTTGTCTCCCTCATTTTAACCGCATACGTTTGATTTTGTACCCTCATAATGCTTAGGTTAAGCAAAACCAGTCGGTCAAAAAATTAAAATAATATCCGTGGTCTTGTACAAAGTTATTTTTTCATTTCTTTAAAATAATCACTATACGGGTGATCTTAACAGGTTCGCTCAATCGTGTAATCTTTCTTCTGGGAGTGATTACCAGTATAAGATTATTTCTACATATAGATATAATAAAATAATGTGATAAGAGCCAGGTCAAGACTACTCCCCCATGATTAAAAAAAACCGCTCATTTTCCTTCAAAATTCCGCTAGAAACCCCTCCATGGAATCAATCAACCTTTCCGCTACCATTGATAGATCACATAATCTGATGTCTAGTCATATCAATACTAACATACACTTCCGATTGATTAACTATTACATTTCAAAAACGTCCGACTAAGAAAATAACATTTTGTTAAATTTATAAAAGGGGTCCTGATTTTGACGATGTCCGACATGTAATTAAAATTTGTCAAATCTGTCCAAAACATCGCCCAAATTATGTATTTAAAAGTGTTTTAGATGAGTAGGCAAAGAAAAAAACACCTTCTAGTAGAAACGACAATTTAACATTTCAATCACAAAAATGTTAATGATGAAACCCTGTAACTTTGAGAATATCACCTTATTATTTAACAATAAGCCAACAGCCTTCGGCACCATTTGTGAGATGACTAGGTACCTATCTGTCAAAGTTACTGAGCTTTATGTAATAATGTTCACATGTTTCCAATATATAATTTTTTTCCTTTTATTTTACAGGAAAACACTCGAATTCTTGATGTCTGGATTTGGTTTGGACTAGTCGGATTCCCGTTTTACGTTTTCCTGGCACTTTCTCAGGTTGTTTTGTTAATCATGAGCTATAGAATTACAGCGGGATTGATCACATTCTTTGCTTCAGCTGTATTTCTAGGTTAGTAGATTATGTATTTGTGTTCCACCGCATAATTTAAATACTTTGTCTGATTTAAAACTAATCAACTCATAAGGAACCAACTAAATAATATCAATAAATTTTACATGATTATTTTTTGCAGCTTTACATGCTTACTCTATTGTCGTCGTAAATAGCTACCAACTGGATCTGAAATGGCAATTAATCGAACCAATGACATGATTTGATGAATACAGCGATACAAATATTTTATAGTCAATTGGTGACAGTTTAAGGATAAAAAGTTAAATAATCTTTCAAAAGTAAGACCTAATTTGCGTTTAAAAATAAATCGAATTTTGCTATCTAATTTTAAAGCAATTATTTTATTAAACTTCTAAACCTTCCTCCAATAAATGAAATAATGTTATGATTGTTACAACGAAATCAACATCTGAATGCCATCTGTATATTCAACAAGACATTACACCGCCATCATGGTAATGCGCAAAAATACATTCCAGGGCTGACCATGTTACCAGAACTGCCCTCCCTAGTTACAGCAAAAAAAGCCTCAGCGTCATCCTCATCTCTGCCCCTGGTCTACGTGCAACTATACTGTTCTAATTTGGGATTCAAATAAGCGTTACTTTCCAAAAATCCTACGGCAAAAATCTTCATGTTGTAATATCTCTAATTTCATAATCCAATTAATTATTTACTAAAAATATTTTATTCACGAGTACATACAATATTAGAAAATACTCTTTTAGGTGGGTAAATTTTCTGTAAGACGCTTAACCGCTTAACGCTTAACAACCTGCCAATCTAAACTAAACGAATACCATCCCAGCACCCAGACCTGACGTGGACTTGGATATTCTTAATATACAGAGTTCATATACATGAGTTTACTGACTCTAACATATTCATTCCAGACCTGACAACGCACATAAATTATTATATGGAATGAAAACCCTCCAACCTCACGATTCAAAGTTAAATCCGTAAATTTTCAGAATACGGAGACAACCGTTATCAATGTGAACCCGAAGTTCAGGGTGTTTTTGTTCGGGTGGAATTCATGTTTTTGTAAAATATTTCAACTTTTATCCGTTTTTCACTAAATGAGCGTCCTATGCATATTTGATTTGCGAATGGGTATCTCTCTGTCCACCCACTTTTCTTTCTCCCCTCTCTTCTAGCATTCCCTGTTGGAGTTTTCAATACTTGTATAAATTATTTTTCGCCAAGTTTTTAAGGACTTTCGAGGAAGTGGGAATAATTTCAACCTGCTTTCATATTCATAACGACTCTTATGACATAGTTTTCTGTGACCGTTCATTTTCCAACTTTAGACATAAGAATAATAAATTAATTCCAATGGAAGTAATGGTCGGGTAAAACTGGCTTTTTCAATTTAAATCCCTCATTAGAATAATGTACTGATTAATTTTTCTAATATATCGATTTAAACATATTACTTTAAATCAATGTAGGACATATATCGTCGCTGGAAAGGTAAAAGGGCGTAAGCGACACTTTGGTCAAAAATGGGTTGAATATGCAGTTTTGATCAGTTTTTTTTCTGCATCGAATGCTTCGACTCTCGTTTGATTCTGAAGACTTTTGTAGCCCAGTAGCCATCTAAAATATATTTACTGTAGATACAGGGATATAGATTATGTACACCTATATGATTATGTACACCATACACGGTTTGGTATTATTTTAATATAATCAGTTTTTGTCTAACTTCAGCTAATATTATTTTATTCATACACTATGATCCTGTGTTTTGAGATAAGTATTATAGTTGATAGTATACCTTTGAAAGAACGACCAGCATAAATGCATCATCTCAAACTAACATAGTTACTATATTTAACAAACTTAATTTTTTCCTCGCGATTATTTCGTTTGTTTGAGTTTTCCTGAACAGCTAAACTGTCAAAGTAAACAGTTATTTGGGGACTAAAGACTAGGTATACATATTATATAATTCACACATTCAAATTGTAATATACTAGTGAAGATGCGAAACTCCAAATTAAATTATCACAATTTGACATTTTTCTAGATTTACGGCAGTGTAGTTGCGGGTGTGCGAAGTTATGTTTTATATGAAAATCAGTAAAAAAGAATGGTTCGATTTTATTATCGGAATAATATGGGATAAGATTTCCTGCGTGTATCAAACATCAAACGTTTTTCATTGAAATATAAGACAATATGAAATGCGTTCATCCATGAATCTATTTCCCGTGGAATTACAAACCAGAAAAAAACTTTCATCATTTTTGAAAAATACTTTTTGGTTATTGAGGTTTTTGAGCAACACGATGAGAGGAGTTTGAATTTGTTTTCACTTGAAATATCTATTGATATGATTGAAAGAATCCTTATTGTATTTTCAGAGAATTGAAATAAAATAAATGCATATCCCCCTTATCAGGACGACAAAAGTTAATAATTTAATATAGGTTTTACTGAGTTTTTTCTCGAATATATTCCAAGCTCTGCGGTAGCTTAATTGTGATCAGCCGTTCAAATGAATTACCATACAAAATGTACGTGTTTCAGCCAGTCGTATTAATCCGCGTCGAATGACTATTTTATAATACTTTGGGTTTGACCACTTGTTTGCAGTTTGTAGGTTCGACTGGGACGAGAGATTGATTGATATAATGCATTTTATGCGGAAATTGTAGATTTTATTGAAAGTTTTGCCTTTGACAGTTTTCTTTACTGCAGCTGTAGGACGAGGAGTGTTGAATAAACTTGGGTAGCTGGATGTAGTGAACTTAAACACCGTAGTCTCAGGGATATGGAACTGGAGGTGGAGAGTAGGAAACAACGCCTCCACTCCCAACACGGTGGGAGTGGAGGCGTTCCCGGGAGACGGGGAAAACAATCCGAGGGTTGCAGCGAGATAGGTTAAATTATTTAAGAATTTATTAATTAACTTCATGACACGCGGTCCCTCAAATCTTTACCGTGAAGATGAAAATATGTCTGTGTGTTCCAGTGCAAACGTTCCAACGGTGAACTCTAGCGTCATGAAGCTCACACAGAGAGAAAGTGGTGAGGTAGGGAAATTAAAAGGAGAAAATTAGGGTTGAGAAATACCTGTCTATTTATATCTGGTAACTAAATAAGGTTCAAGCCATTTCGAGCAATTTTTCGTCTCGAATAGTGGTATTGCATTAGGGGGATACTGAAAGTATTTTACACTACGGATAAGTGTTTTATTTAAACGTATACATAGCCTGTTCAAAAGAAAAGCTGAATTTTGAATTTTCGCGAGCTGTGTACATTCGACTATCGATTTTTTTTTTGTTATGTTGGTACACATATGTTTATCATATGTTAGCATTATCAGCCATTTTTGATTAGTGGTTTGATTTTGACAACTGGAAAGGTTAGTCACGTTTTTGTGTGTTTTTCGATTTTTTACTTTTGAAAAAAAATGGATCAAAGAAAATGTAAAAATTTTTTCGTTAAAAATGGAACAAAGTGCTCCGAGTTTGGCATTTGGCGAGTCTACTTTGTCTCAAAAAAGTGTTTATAAGTGGTACAAGCGCTTTACAGAAGGCCGAGAAGGTGTTAATGACGATGAGCATCCTAGAGTTGTGGAAAAACAAATCATGGATTTTATTCTTTGATCCTTTTTTCAAAAAGTAAAAAAAAATCGAAGAACACACAAAAACATGACTAACCTTTCTAGTTGTCAAAAACAAACCACTAATACAAAATGGCTGATAATGCTAACATATGATAAACATACGTGTACCAACATAACAAAAAAAAAATCTATAGTCGAATGTACACAGCTCGCGAAAATTCAAAATTCACCTTTTCTTTTGAACAGGCCTCGTATGTGAAATAGGTAAATTTAAAAAAAGACTTTTAAGTCCAGAACCAAGCAGCTTTCTACTCTGCTACGAAAGTCATCAGTATAAGTATGTGACGCCGGACATAATCGTGAACTCAATGACTTATTAGAAGGTTTTGTTTATTTATTTTAAATGGCTTGATTATTTCTAATTTTACATTTTTTACAAAATACTATTACAATACAATCCCGTTAAACTGCTGAATAGCTAGTCAAATGTTGTTACATATTATTATATTTTAAAAAGATACATTTATTAAATTATTATTTTAATCAGAGGCATCATAACAACAATAAAAATAAATCGAAAATAAAAATTTTCAAACAAACATAAATCCAGGAAAAGAGAAAAAAATGTACCATAAATCGTTTTCATGGAACCATTTTTTCAGCATGCATCTCTTTCTGAAAATCAATTCACATTTATTTATTGAATTGGGTGGCATTTTATATATTTTGGGGACATAGTTTTCTGAGGTTCTTTGACCCTATTTATTAAAATATTTGGTAATTACTAGTCCATCATCTGTAATTAACCTTGTGGTATGAGCGTGTACCACTATGTTGTTGTATTTAGAAGTTTGTTGGTTGTTTAATTTTTCTTTATTCTTTACTACAGTCGCGATACAGTCAGTTATACTGTAACATTACTGGCAGCGCCAATATACTCGTTTATGAAGATACACATCTATTTTATAGAATTATTATTTTTACGTTAGGAAGAGAATCGAACCTGCAATGCAAATGCGACCATTTCTCTACGGAGGCCTTTGACAGATAGGAAACCTGTTATTTATCTTTTCTGTAATGACATTGAAGAAAAAAATCACGGTATAACCCGATATTTTGTCCACTTTATCTTAATTACGCCTAATGATTTTTCTCATAATATGAGGAGTGATTATTTTGTGTAATTACTAAAAGGTATATAATGCGTTTTCGTTGAAATATTTTTTCGAATCATCAGTAACGTTGTACCCACTGTGCGCATCGATTCTCTTAATACTCGTAGTTTGTTTTTAACTGCTCGCCAATATGAAAATTTTGTTCGTGAGTATAAAAATACATAACATTTTTTAATAAGCCTAGACACAGTGTTTTTCAGTAATTTGCTTTTTTTTATCTTTGCAGATTTTACTTGTGTTCTCGTTTATTGCATTTGCAATATCCGATCAAGATACTCAGCAAGATGGTCAAATCTCGACCACGAAAATAGATTCAAGACCATTTCAATACCAGCAATTCTCCTCTAATGTTAACGCTGCGAAAAAAGATTCCTCAGGCACATTTCAGACCTATACCGAGAAGCCTAAACCGTTGATTGAGTTCGCCAACTCTCAACAGAAAGTAGCAGACAAACGCAATACATTCAGTTCCATATACGATGATGTGCAGTGGGTTTTTCCTGAAAACCCATTTTTCAAACAAACCCCATATGTTGAATATCATGGTATCCCACAAACGTCCACTACCCAGAACCCAGATTCAAATCTTAAACCACTTAGTGAGCAAATCAAGAACTTTCAGTCGATTGTTATTGAAGAACCAGTTGTGAAACCCAAGCCACTCCTTGAGCTAATCAATGATCTGCAACCAATTGTTAGTAAGCAACAAGATGCAAAAATCAAACCACTCATAGGTCTCTTCGGCTCCTCTAAACCAATATTTAGTAAGCCCTTTGGTTCAATTAATATATCAGATATTGATGTACTGAATGCCTCTCAAGCAATAGTTACTGAAAACCTAGCTTCCGAACCAAAACCACCAATTGAATATTTAAATGAATCGCAGTTAATTTCAGGTAAACCTATCATTTCGGCAGATAGATTTACCGAGTCATCGAACACCCCACAATCAATAGATAACGAACACCCTGTAGTGAATTCCAAACCAGTATTCGAGCTTTTAAGTAATGCGCCAGCAAGTTTCAGTAATCCTTTTGATTTATTAAAGAAACCAGCTATTGATCTAGTCCAAACCCCGCAACCAATAGATACTGTTTACCCGGCATTAAAAAAAATGATAATCACTGAATTAGAGAAACCCGCTACTGAATCTGTCAACACTCCACAAGTTATTGTTAATAAACCCATAAGTGCACCAGAGAGACCTGTAAATCAATTACTCAATGTTCCACTACCAAGTTTTTCACAACATCTGCCATTTGAAGCTCAACCTCTCCGTGGTCTACTGGATGACCTAAACTCTCTTGGTCTTTTAGAAAAACCTACTATTAACGTGGAATTCGATCAACCACAACCTTTATCAAGCACTTCAAGATGGACGAGTGGAATTAATTATGTTGCACAACAAACACAAAATCAGGTAAGGACATTGAATTCCCTGTCTATGTTTGAACTTTTAAGTAAATTTAAAAGTATTGAAGAAATCTTATTAATTTAATCATCAAGCTAGTTATTGTTGGAAATCATGCAAGGAAGTTGGCACATTATATAGTGAACTGTCAATTGCATTGAAATACAACTTCAAATAATTTGTATGATTTTGGTTCTGACAACGTTCGAAGACGAGATTGAATTTTCCACAATTTATTTATTTTATTATATCCGCCCTTATGGGCTTTTACATAACTATGCAATAGATGATGTAAAGTAATACTGAGACAGAAATAACATGCAGTAAATAATTAGCACCCAAAAGCATAACTAAGTTACTAGATATATTACAGTGGAATAAATTAACATTAGTATTTTAAGAAGAGGTATGCTATTATAGCCTTCTTGTAACTAGTCCAGCGCAGTCAGATATATCTGCAGAGGAATTGCCCACTGCATGCAATCCAGGTACAAGCGAGTATCTGAATGACTTCGTCCTGATATTATTGTTACACTTAAAAATAATGTTGGATCGAGTAGATCTGTTAGGTACACGATAGGTAATTCAGCTAAGCAAATCAAGGCTGTCTATAATACCATTGAAAAATTTAAAAATAAAAATTAAATTAGAAATAAGTCTTCTATCTGACAGTTATAATAATTTTAATTCTATCATTATGTGATTGTAATTTTTGGTTTCTAATTTATATGGTAATAAAATTTCTGATGGGTAGGTTATTTGACGTTCTCTTGTGAAATATCACATCAAGGGCTCTGTAAAAAGCTAGCAAATCTCTAACACGTGCCTTTAAAAAACCCTACCTACTCACATAAATATGTATTTATTAACAAACGAAAAATGGTATTCTCACAATATATGTCGCAGCCTATGAAAAGGTTCAGTTTTTATGGGATAATTTGTCAAGAATGAAAAACAGCCTAGGGACACAGATCGTCGTATTTAAATTTGCGCAAAAATTCTATAAACATATTGTGTGAAATCTGGGTACCGTATTAGGTTTTAGGTTTTTGGATTTTCGACTGTATTGTACTTGTATATAAGGATATGGATTTCAGATTCGTTTTGAAATCTGTTGAGTGCTTTTATCTGTTTTTGCATGAAAGTTTATTCCCTGGGGACTGTTACTACTAACGTCAACGTACGTTATTTACTGATGATGTCTTTTTTTACTAATGTTTCATTTTCAGATTCCCCCTTTCAGTATTGTATACCCAAACCTCGATTTAGAGCTATCTAGAAGGATTTCGTTAGCCGCGTCCCTACAAAGGCCGATCTTTCAAGAACAGTATTTTCCAGTTAGCAACGACTTCAGACTAGCCCCGGTAACAGTTCCAGGAACAAACCCACCTTTTAATCCCTGGAACCTGCTGATCCCGACAGAAGGCTATCACAATAATTGGTATCCACAGTATTCAGTTTACTCCACCCCTGCGAGTCTTGAGCAATTCGGACAATATGGACTTTCTGGACAGGGGCAGTTCAATTATGGAAACAGGGTAAGTTCAGTAAAAAAAAAAGATTTTTTTATTACTGGAAAATAATATCCTAGTTTGAACTTATTAAAAGAGGTTTAAATGTAAATCTATTAAGTAAATTGTGTAAAACATAATTAGGATAAAACAGATGGCATGATTATACCGAAATAAAATAATAAATACGGACAGCGAACCCTGGAGTATAACGTGCCTAAAATCTTATACATGTTACCAAGCAATCAAAAATTTGAATTGTCAACCAGTGTCATATACCATGTGTGCTGAAAAAAATTGCTCATAAGTAAAAATACCTTATATTAACCTCTTATTTTATATGTTTTATTTTATTTTATTAGGAGCACAAACAAAATATTTACAGAAACATGTTTAAAGTATTATCAAATAAAAAGATGAGTGTAAATATTTCAAATTAATGTGATCACAGCATACATTATAATATTGTAATTAACAAAGTATAATACACAAAGGCTGCACTACGCGCAACATTGTGCCTAGGTAATTGACACCTGATGCACACAACAATAATGACACGGTGGCCAAACAAATAAAATATAATTGTCCAAAACAATGTTGCAGGCAAATGATACAAAATTATTTTTAATTATGTTATATTTTTTAAGTTAACCAATTTTATTATGCATATTATATTTATGTAAAAAAGTCATCTGATATAGCTGTTTTTATTTAAATATGTAGTTTCTATTTTGTGTACTAAAGATATTTATGTATTGTAATAACATATTATGCTGCACAGTGCAGCGTGGTGGACTGTAATAGTATATCAATTTCACAATTTATTTAGATGTGTGAATAAATTGTTTCAGTAATTGATAAATAAACTCTCTTAGTTCCAGGATAACCCCCTACGCATATCTCTCCAACCACTTCCACTTCAATCTGGAAATTATCTGGACAGGAAATTGACCCACCAACAACTGCAGGAATTGTTTAACAGTTTATTGATAAACAACTACGGGAAACCTAACAACATTGAGTTATTGGGGCAAAACAACTTGTATTGATATACTTAATTATACATTTTTAAATTAAATAAATCACATTGCATCAAATATTTTATTAAACTTAATTATTCAACTATGGCATGATATCCTCAATTGGGGTGTGTAGATATGTTATGAGTTATGAGGCTGAAGGGAGTGGGATGGGAAGGAGATAGAGAATATGAAGATCGAAAATTTACTTGGTTATTCAAATCTGGTCACTAAACACTGCTAAAGCAAATTCAAGTAACGTTTCGATTCTGAATGTTGGTTTACCACCAGGGTGATACTGAGATATCACTCTGGAATGGAACTCCTATCTTCTTGACAGCTTAATAGAAATTTCAAAATAAAACTCCATTGCTCATGATAGAATTTACTTTTATAGCTGAAATAATTGAGCTAACCTAGTCATTACAGGAACAAAAAGTTGTGAAAATTTCATGACACCAGAGCAGCTCACTGTTCGTGAGTTTTGTGAAAAAAAATCTTTTCTAAATATAGTGGCTAATGATAACTACTTCTTATTTGATAGAAACAACTTTAAAAGTCGGACCAGCCTATTTTGTGGCGGTGAGTATACGGCAAAACGGATCACTGAAAAATAAAATATCTATTTGTATTTGTGTCATAATTCGATATAATCTAATAATTAGGTTAGGTTAGGTTATCTATTGTTAATTTAGGTTAGGTTTTCTTCTGTGTCCTTTTTCTTCACTGCTGTTTTATTATTGTCATGTTTTATCAAAATAATAATATTTCAATAATTTGTATAGCGCCGTTTTTTTTTATCAAAAATCACCTCAGGGTCCTGTACAAATCTTAATATCTAGTCAATATTAATTCTTAGTTTATATTAATATTTCTTTAAATTAAGTAACAGAGAATATATACAGAAACATACTCGTACATCGTAAAAAGGTAAAATTCCATTGATATTTGTGATAAGACTGATAAGAAATAAAAATAACCTTTAAAAAAAGTTTAAAAGAAATGTTTCCGCCCGGGATCGAACCGGGGGCCTTCCGCGTGTTAGGCGGATGTGATAACCACTACACCACGGAAACCATATACTGCAATGAGCAATTTTGTGTATACAAATCAATTTTCCAATTTGTATTGCTGGTACATTCTTTCTTTTGAGAATGTACAATAAATTAATAATAGTAGTACCTATTCAGAACTTGTAACAAATTAATACAAATATGACATCCATTGAATATATTATCTCAATTTACGAATTGAACCAAATATGAGGGATGGTTGTTTGGAATTATTTCAGATTGCTTTAGATTTTTTGATATTATTTCAAAATTTATTCAGGTTATTTCTCATTATTATCCATGTCCAGGGTGCCATGTGCAGGCGCAATTGGAGCAGTCCGCTCCAGGCGGCGAATCGGCAAGGCGATTACCATCTGTACATGAGTAAGTTAACACTGTAATCATGTACTACTGTACATAATTACAGTGCTTTTAACACGTTCAGCACCTTAAAGTATAAATATGGTAATGTAAAAATAAAAACGATACTTTTCATGGACGGTAATGAAGGGCCGATCGTGCGGATAGATCCGCGTATCTACGATTTGGTACTTATCTTCTGTTCGAACGAAAAATTGCTGGATGTTAAAAATATACAAAGTTATGCAGACACAAGCAATGACAATGATAGAGAAATTAATGCAAATTTAATTAAATTAATGCTTTTGCATTCTTTTGGCGATACCAGCCAATTTGAAGATTTTTTCTCATGCATTTGAAACGTATTTAAAGTTTTAAAAAAATCATACTGATATAATTTTTATGTTGTGCAAATCATTTTCGAAATTGAGACGCACGTTGACGTTTTTGTTTTTTTTGTTATTTTTTTTTCATTATGTATATCGTCGCCGGAAAGGCAAAAAGACTGATGCACCATTTTGGGAAGCTTACACTGGAGCACCTTAAAGTTTTTTGTTGTTTTACAATAAAATTCACAAGCATTCAATTGTTTAAAAAAATTACCTTAAGCGACACATAGATCTAAAAAAACTCCCAAACTTGTGTCACTTGAGTCAAGCTTCCTCCCAAATGGTAAATATATTTTGGATGGCTGAAGGGCCACAAAAGTCTTCTTTTGCAAACGAAAGTCATTTTTTTGGTCTATCATTCGTAACAGAATTCCAAACGTTCATTCAATTCGGTCCCATAGAGCCTGAGAAAACGGCATCGAATTTCCAACCCAAGGCTTGCATTTCTCGCGCTCCCAACAAGCTCTTTGTGGCAGGAGTAAATAACCATTCACACAATGGCATTTCGTCCATAAATAGACTCCTTAGACTAAAAATAACTACTATTACTGGGTTATGAGAAAATTAACTATAAATTACCTTTCTTAAGAGTTTATTATTGCATTACATTCTTGTGTCAGATGGAAACTTTTTATTTTAAGGGGTCGTAATGTTGGCGACAGGCAGGGCCACCACAAATATTAAAACTAATTTAGTACTCATTTACTTAGGAAACATATATAACGGACTATAATTCGCATTAAAAACTTCTTTTCGTCTAATGTAATCTCACGTATTTGGTTTACAGATAGCCAAATGTGTTTTAATACATTGCAAAATAATTAAAGAATTTTTGAAAAAGTTTTAAATAGTAAATTAAAATGGCCTTTTTCTTCAATAATAGGGTACAATAACAAAAATAATACTTGCTCTTCGAATTCCATCTTTCTACTGAAGATAAATCCAGTGACTGGCAAATCGCCAAACAACTGTCGCGAGTCGGTCGCCCGAAAGTGCGACAAAAAGGTCTCCCGTGTGAGTTTACCCTTCATCTGGGCCCAGAGATCGCTGGTTAGAAACCCGTCACGGGCTAATGAACCTATATTATGTTTTTCTAAGCTATTTCAAAACTTCATGAAGTAATTATTTATATTTACACATGAACATCTATTTTCTGAAGCAGCAAAAATTCTCGATCGGTAAACTTTGTCGTCATGAGTACTTTTCCTACAATAATATTAATATTTAAAATGAAATTATTTATTGTAAGCTTTACGCAATTACCATACTAACCATTTAAACCATAAAAATAGCGTTAACACAACACTAAATAGAAATGGACGCATAAAATAAAAATAAAACAATTAGGTTGCGACCGAGACTCGATCTCAGGACCTTTCCTTCGTCAATATCTGAACACAATATTTGATAATTATCATTTTAGTATGCTGTCTTTCGAAATACTGCGAGCATACTTTATGCTTTATTTAACATGCTGTATTGGGTCTCTTCTAACCGCTCATTTTAGCATAGGAATATTGTCGAATTGATCAGTTATAAAAACCGCCCAACCAACAATAAAAAAGTGGACACCGCATACGTCGCACAATGATACGGTGCCCCTGTTCGTATAGCCCGGCAATATGGCAATTGTGTGTATGTGTATTGTGTACGTTTGCCGGGTGTTGCCAGATGTGGCCGGTGATAGCGCAGCTGTGATATCGGAAATACGGCCATGTTGCCGTCCAATCTGCTCGTATTTCCTTCTCACCATGCTCCATACATGCGTCTCTGTTCGTAGTTCGCTTCTCACCCCGCTACCAGCGCCTTGGTTTGAGTTCTTCTGTGTTTTTTGGGTGCTGTGCATACGTTTCAAAATGAATTCGTGGAATAACGAAAGGATTATAGAGTTTATAAACGCAATACGTATACGTCCTGAATTATGGAATGTGGAAGCGGATGTTTACAAAGATCGCGATGCAAGAAAAAATGGTTGGGCTGAAATAGCTCCAATGTTTGGCGTAACGGCAGAGGAAGCCTACAAGAAATTTAGGAGTCTTAGAACGTATGCGAAAAACGAGCAGAAGAAAAAGAAAAAAAAGGGAAGTTCAGAAGGAAAACGAGTTACCTGGTTTGCGTACCAAGCTATATCGTTTATATTATCACGGGATAGTGACAACACAATGGATATATTCGTAAGTATAACTGATTTGATTTGTAACAACAATAAAAGTAACAAAACTTAAGTAGAGCATAGATCTGATATGGGTACATAAATCAATCATTTGTGTGATAAGTATTATTTCAAAACTTTTAACTGTTTTGGAACACCCTTTTCCTTGTAATCCTGTTCTCAGATATTATTGTTTGTTTAAATTTGTTTTTTTTTTTAAATTTGTTTAAATTTTTGAATAATTCCGAATTAATCAATTTTATTTGGTTTTATTAGTAATTATTAAGTTTAGCTAGTTTGTTCAATGTTTCATCGTGACAGCAGTTTTGGCGTTCATAGCCAGTTTCTTCATCAAACTGTGGTTAAGTTTGGTTACACGCTTGTTTGGTAATAATAATAATAACAATACATATTCGTAAAAAGCATTTACATTGTGGCTTGCCATATTTATAAATAAAACACATAAACTTTGTTTATAACCACTTTATTATTTAAAATTATGTCTACCGGTTTCGGAAGTACCCTTCCATCATCAGGATTCTTCTTCCATCATCATTTTAATATTGTCCTGATGATGGAAGGGTACTTCCGAAACCGGTATACATAATATTAAATAATAAAGTGGTTATAAACAAAATGTATGTGTTTTATTTATTATAACAATAATTTAATTCCGGAACACGAATTGGTGTTGTGCAATTGAATGATGTCCATATTAGCATTATAACATACAATCAAAGTACCTAATCGTACATAGAAAATCAACTTCTAAAGTAAAAGTAAGCAACATAAAAAGTAAAATTAAAAAAAATACAATAATGTTAAGAAACTGGCACTATGAAGTTATTTATAAAAAATAACACAATGTATATACTCGTACGTAGGTATATTATATTGTAACTTTTAAGTAAGACAGGATCTTCATTTTGCTTTTTTGTCGATTTTAAAAAATGTGATTCATGATTTTAAATACTGTAGACACAAGAACACCATAACTTTTTAATTATAGAAAACTCACGTTTACTCATAAAATAATTAAGCCGTACTGTTTCATCAATGTTGTCGGACCATGATCAACCACGGCTGGCCATTTCAAGGCCATATCACGGCAACGGTTTTGCCGGGCCATATGGTTTCCAAAAATGTTTTCGGCAATGTGTCATTTTAATGCGTCGATTACTTCTTGTTCTGAAATACAAATGAAATTCAACTCGATAAAATTAAAAAACACTTCATCCTCGTAACAAATTATTGTCGTAGAGTACTTGCTTTGACTCTTTTTAAATTTATTTAGTAATTTCCTTTGCCACAGAGACATTATTGTTGTATCATCGGGTCACTTCTAACTTACACTATTTCCTTGTATGTGAGGCGAGCGCGTTGTGTCACGATACAATTTTCAAAGCGGTAATCTTTTTGTGTTAGTTTTCCAAAAACATGTCTCATTTTCATGCATATTTAGTCAAACGGAACTTACCTGTGCTATGTAATGCAAGTATTTTTATTCACTTCTATACTAATGACATATTTCGACTTTCGGCCTAAACGCATCGGTCAATTGAATGAAAAAGAGGGTAGTCATGGTGAGTTGTTAAAACACGTAAAAAAATGGATACGGAAAGGGAAATAAATTCAAATATGGCAGTACGTCTCAGATAAGGTTTATTTAACAAAATTTCAACTAACAAGGCATACGTATTACCGCTTTGAACCTCGTAAACTAATATCTGAAGAGAATAGTGTGAGTTAGTTTAATCAACTAATGTGTTTGGGCAAAAATTATAAAACCATCGATGGGGGTAAGTCATTATAGTGACAGCCGTTCATGACCGTCTAGCGGTTAAGCGAGTGCGTGCCTAGTTGGAACACAGGAGTTGCTCAGCTTAGGTCTATCCGTATGTTCCAACACAAACGTGGCGTTAGCTTGCAGACCAGGACATATTTTGTTTGGTCGAAACGACGTGAACTATATTGATGGCCCAGACATGCTTTTGTATCTGCGCGTTCTACTGTTCAAATACATGGCACGAGAGATTGAAATCTCTCAGGTAACATGGACTAGTTATGAATATCTTTGCCGTTGGTGACAAGTATTGGGAGATTGACCTCGAGGAAGTTCGCTACGTCAAACCATTATTTTGGTGTCGTTGGAATATAAAACTTTTATTAAGACATTTAAGTTTTAAAAAATCATCTTTTTTGGATTGTTTCAGGAGCATAATGCAGATGCAGGCGAAGATTTTAAAGTGGAATACGTTGAATACGAAGAAAACGAAAGCAGCGACAAAAACATCACGCCAGGTTAGGATCCGATTGCTTTATAATTGCTGAGGGTGTTTAAATAATAAAATCGCTAAAAGATAATGTGAGAATGTATTTATATATAAAAGGATGTTGGTTTTAATCAAGTAAACTGTCAAAATCACGCGACCCCGAGAATCGCGGTTACATCTCCGTTTCTTAATTGGTTTCGGATTTCCTCCCAAACCCACCGAAATATTTAGAGCAACTTCAGGTTTGCCACCCATCTACTGGGCGATAGGCCAAAGTGCAGATTTTTTAAAACTTGTAAAATATATTAACATATTTTCCGACTAGAAAGATCATTATTTTATTTATAGTTTTTGTGTTCAATTTGTAGAACACCATTTTAATTTTTTATATAATTCAATTGAATTAAATTCAATTGAATTATTATTGAGTTCTGCTATTTTAAGTTTTTTTTATTTTTGTTTTTAGTGACAGCTGTTTCGGCGTTTACAGTTTGGCAATGGACTTAAACGCCGAAACAGCTGTCACTAAAAACAAAAATAAAAAACTTAAAATAGCAGAACTCAATAATAATAAATTTAATTCAATTGAATTATTAAAAAAAAAAAAACATTGTTGTACTTAAAAACTCACTCGCTAGATTTTAAAGGAAGGTTCGTTTCAATGACATAACGGAACAATTCTAAGTAACGATTACTCAAGAGAAAGTATCCGAGTCGCACCAAAACATTTATATTGCCTAATCGCTAAAAACATCTTAAGCGGCAGTTGCCTCTTGCTTTTTAACTATAACGTTTCGTGTTTCTTACCAATGTTTAATTTATTTTTTTCAAAATTTTAGTTTTTGGCTGCTATGCTATAGCCGTATTAGAAATTATGTTTCAACAAGATTGGCAGCTATCTTGGTTTTCATTGTTGCCAGTTGAATTTATATCCCTTTCGGACCTGAAGCAAAAAAAGTTTTACTTTTAGAATATTGTAATATAAAGCTGTTAAAAAATTACACAATGTTAAATAAAATTCCGAATAAAACACAGTGAACTCATTGATTGATATAATAACTACAGTAATAACACTGAATTATTTACTTTATATATTTTTTTATTTACGTGGCAGATGTTGGCTTCTTTGTTGACATGACATTTTGCCAGCTTCTAATGTCGCTCCTTGCGAAAATGTTGTAAAAAAGGGGCAATACGGTATAAATACAAGCCCACACACTCATTGTGAGCCGGCATATCGGTAAAATTTTAAGCCGTTTACGAGAAATATATTTTTCAACGGACCAGCACGATCGTATCAGCCAGGACTGAAAGGGATATAGGAAATTCAAAAGCGCAAAAAGAGGCTATTAAACCAAACAAAGAAACGTAGAGATCCATTTGGTGTTAACATTTGGTTTTATCTGCATAATAATATTTATGTTGAACCCATAGTTGAACATATTCTTTGAAAAAATATTCAGACTACAATATATTTTTCAGGAGTGGAATACCCAAGTACATCTACCGAAAGATCGGGATTGCTAAAGCGGAAGCACGCTTCGACGATGAAAAATGATACACAAGTTCCGGAAAGATCGGACGACAGGAGGAGGCTGGACGAGGCATATGATTTACTGCATTCCATAACAGAGAGATCAAAACGGGTCCAGCGAGACGAATGTGATGTATATGGCGAGCTACTGGCAAAGAAGTTGAGGAAAATGGAGGAGGGCATGCGAGAGAGTGTAATGAACGAAATAGATAACTTAGTGTATCGGGCCATAAGGAAATACGAAATAATAGAATAATTCTGAAATAAATTGTTCTGAAAATCTCAGAAAAAGGACTTTAAAGGAAACAAGCGGATTTCCATTCTGAAACGTTCCGTTGACCAACGGTTGATGCGACCCCTGACCCGAGAATATCAAGTATTCTGTCCTTCAGAAATGCCGTGAATAACTAATACACACATTACATAAAATTTTATTAAATTTTTAACATATCGCAGTATGTGATTTTCATTACGTCATCGTGGTAGAAATAAATTTAATGTATTTCTGTATTTCGAACGTTTCAAACAGATAATACACAATAGAAATGCGTTTTTATCGCATCGATTTTAAAGAAGACAAATGTCGCTAAATGACTTTTGACTACGCCGAGACAACAAATCAAAAGTTTACTAACAGGCGCGCACTCTGTCTTTTTTTTACTGCCTGATATCGTACATCGCCATTTTATTTATTTGACAGTTTAATAAATAGTGCTTGTCAGATATTTATCGAAAATTTACGTTAGGCTGAGTAGGCAACTACCTACTTCAAGAGCGGATACATAAATAATGTTGCGGGTGTAGTTTTCAATTTTCTATGATTTGGTGTTAGGGAACGAAACAAAACCTTTGTTGAACAAATCTATTGTCTAAATGTATTCAAAACACATAATTTAAGCGTTTTTGAGGATGATGTTTCACAAAAATGGCGCTATATAAATTAACCAAGTATTAATAAAACAATATTCAAATAATTATTTTTCCGTTTCTTATCTTGTATTTTCAGTACAACCACTAAATACATAAACCGAAAGAAGAATATTGTAGGCGTGTCTGTGTTCCCGAAGAATGCATTAATTTTTCCTTACTTGTGAAATTGATCAAACATTTTCGAATGTCAACATTTCAACATAATATATCTAACCTATGTATTAAATATTTTTAGATTTTGATATCCGAGAATGTTTGAAAACCTAGTATTGTAAAAATAATTTTCTTCAAGTGAATCAACTGAAAGAAAAAACCAGTAGGCTCTCTCTCTGTCGCTTCAATCCCATTTTCTTTGGCTTCTGCATTTTTTGAAAAGCTGAAAGATAAAGTGCTGAAATACTATTATACCTTGGAGGAACAATTAATATATACGCATAGCTTATTCCCCCCTCCATACCTTTTGTTATGAGTACACATCATTAGATCATCAACGAACTACTGATATTTTGTGACTGCTAATAAGAAAATGTTTATTTGGTACACTTCAGAAAAACAGGTTCGTCAATTTAAAAAAAGTCGAAAGGTCTTATAAGAATGGGGACAACAGTTTTCTTTAAAATCTGTATAGATCTCATTTCTAGGGATTATCGGTTCAGCGATGACTTAGTACTACGTCGTTTATTAATTTAGTTGTTTATTATCCGAGGGATATAAATTTAAAAAAATATTAATTGCTTTAATCCACCCATTTCAAATATAGAATAATCTTTGCTAAAATGCACTGAATTATTTAAATACTTTTATTAGGCCGATAGGGATTTGAAAAAAATGTATTTATTAACATGAGTTCCAAATTTGAAATGTTTACATTCGTACTCACAAAGGAAATTGTTTATGGTTAAAATGTATTGGTGAAAAACTTTGATCAATTTCACCTAAAGTACGATAAAATTTACCTTACTTCGTCCACAACACACTTCTACCGTTAATCTCTTTAGTGACCCCTCGGGTAGCCTCGCTCAGAGTGTAGAGGAGGCATACCATTTGAGATGAGTCTATAAAAGTTTTAACATAAATTTAAATTACCTGTAAGGATATTGATAATTATGTAATTATTCTATTTATAGAAAGAAATCGTATTTTTTCCTAATGCGGGGGTAATTGATAGTTTGATTATTTATGATGCAGTAAATGACACTTCAAATAAAACGTTTTCTCTGACTGTACAGTAAGGTAGAAACTTCAAAGTATATTATTACTCCTGGTATGTATTTTACTATAATTCCACTATCCCGAGTTATTACGGCCTCCCTTATTCTTATTACAGATAGTGGAACTACATAATTTAACAAAGGGTAAATTGTAAATCAATAAAAATTAAGTGGTTCCATTTCGCGGGCATAATGCATCAAATATTAAAACTTGGACCATTAAACATTACAATGTCGTAAGAAATGAATACAATTAAATATACCTGAACCATGAAACTAACAATCAATTGAAAAAAAAACATACACTATATTATACGGTATAAAGAGACCTTAACCAACAATTAATAAAAACAACGTGGTTACATATCATGGTCTGTCTTATAAGTTATGCGTAATAAGTTGTACACAGACCATAAAACAAACAATCAATAAAAACAAACAACACAAATATAATTGTTCCATTTCATGGACAAAATTTACCACAAATATAAATTTAAATAATTAAAAATTGAACCCTGACATTTATTATATAATAGCAATGTCGTCGTATAAAAAAAGTGATTTGCCGAATTATGAGAATATATGAGTAACTAGAACTCGTATGTTTGTAATAATATGTTGAATGAATATGGATGCACATATTCACACGTAGGCTTTGAAAAAAGTATATTTATCCAAGCTATATTTAGTGGCTAGGTCTAATAGCCAAATTGTTTAAAACTTTTTTCTTTTCCCTTCTCAACCCTTCGCCTTCACAACAATTCCCTGAATGGGGATGCCTTGTAACAAACATAATTGGAAGATTTTTACACCACCGTATTCGTGAAAAAAAAAACACACTTCAGTGGCGCTTTAGTTCCACTGGCAACGGGCAATGATATTGCCCAGGGGTTGATTGTGCTTTTTCACAATTCAAATCAATTTTTAAAAAAGCCTATATTTCAAGGTATTAATGTAGCACAAAAAGCAACTTTTACGGCCGTGAAAGGCGGCCGAATTCTTTGAAATTAATTTATTATTATTGTTCTAAATCTTCCGCAGGTTTCACTCACCAAAAAAGCCTGATTTTTAATTTTGTTCACGCTACTGCGCGATAAACTCACTACGCCTTTTTAGACTTGTGTAAAACTTCGATTGATATGTTTCGTAAATTTGTTCGCTAGTACGAAGGGTCAATGTGTGTTCAAATACAAATAATCCGAATACTTTAAGAAAGGTTAAGTGACTGCATTTTAAATTTAAATTCACAACAAAGAAAGTCGTTCTTCTTTTTTTAAAATAGATTTGAAAAGTCAATTGACTGGGCGATAGTCAAGCTAAAAGACGAGTTAAAAATGACTCTTCTGCATGCAGCAAATTTAAATGGAATTGTTATTAAGGATACAGATGCTTAGCACGTGTTTGTCGCATTTCTGGAGAATGCAATGGCCATCGATAAAAAGCTTAATGTTAGATATTTAAAGCCAGTAGCGTCGTTCTGTTTTCAAACAACTGGTTTACCAGGGGTTCCACATTTCTTATACTCACATCCTTTTTTTTAAGAGCCGTAGGAAAAAAAGAAGAAAACTGGATGCGTAGAGTTTAGAAGGGTGAAGTAAGCGTTTGTGGATCATTCTCTTAAAAATAGTTCCGGATTCCAAAATAAGTGTTCATCATCGTTGATTGAGGTTAGGTCGCAAGCAAAAAAAAATCAGCACGATTCTAATGAACGGCTTATGTAGTTATATTTTTTGGTTTTCTATTTAAAACTACGTGGCATATATTTGGTTTTTCTTTTATTTCTTTTTTAAAGAAAAACAAACGTTCTCGGATTAAGAATAACCTGGCAGTATTTAAAAAACTTCTACCGCCATCATAATAAGTGGAAAATGTTACTTGTGCAATGATGGAGGACTTAACTAGCAGAGGAATTGAACCCCGATGCCCGGATGGGAATCTGACACGTTTGTCCACTCAGCTACTAAGATTTTTATGATGTATATTTTGTGTTTAATTATTACAACCGATTTACGCAAACCTGCTTATTTATGGCACTGTTACACATACACGTAACTTTTTTTTATCACACATTGATTAGCATATATGTGGTATTAATGTCAGGTTAGTTTTTGGTCAGCAAAAAGTACCTACCTACCTCATCCCACCGTTGAGCGAAAGTTACGCACACTGAGCTAATGAGTTAAATTTAATTTAAAAGGTTCTTGAGGTAAACTCTAGGTAACTCAGTTGGATTTACACTAATGTTTGTGAATTTTGCGCAAACAAATTTTTAGTGTTTTAATATATCGCGTGACAGAATAAAAAAATATCAAACATGACTGTCCATAACCAACAGATTCCCACTCTTGCAAAAAAGATGTCTGTAATTTGTTGTGAAAAATAAACTTTTCTTCCTTGAATTATATCGCGCGTCGCAGCAAAACGGGGAAGCGATTGTAAAATGCTGCTCAATGTTGCGCAATGGCACTAAAGATTGTAAACCGTTTGTGAGGGTACAATATCAATAATAAGGAGGTGAAAAAAATAGATTTTTTTGTACAAACTAAAAAGTCTAAAAAAAGATTTATTTTAATATATTTGCCTTTCGGAGGGATTTCATCCCGCCCCCCAATGGCATGTACAAAGTTTATGATCAGGGAAGGTAGTAGGAAAAACAGCGAATTTATTGATAATAGAGACAGGTACCAACAAATTTTACTGATTACTATTGGATTTCTTCTGTAAAAGCACTGCCTTAGACACTAACAAAGATACTAACATGAAAGAGCCAATTAAACGCGCAACAGCTCACAGCATGCATATTTTGTGTAGTCTAGTTAACACGGTTTTTACACGAAGGAGGAGGTCGGTGGGGTGCTCGCGGCGGTGCGATTAGCAAAATTTTGCGCATATTTTTTAAGGTATAGATTTATTTCTTGCAATAATTTCATATTATTGAATCCAATATTATACATATTTGTATACGAGTACGGCAGTGTAGGCAGTGCTAATGTGCTTTATGGAGTGCACGCCTCTGCTGCCACTAACAGCTTACCGCACGAATTTCGCACAACTTGTTCTGAAAAGGGATCTACCATGGTGGGTTCTACCTAACTAACTAACCATCACGCCGTTTCCCCGTAAGGGTAGGCAGAGAGGACGGACCGCCATACAACTCTGTCTTGGCACACACTTCTTGCTTCATTTACATTCATACATCGTCTCATACATACTCTTCTGTTATTCGTCTTCACACGACCCGATTCAAGTATTTGATTTACTTGATCGTGCCATGTCTTTCTCGGGCGTCCTCGACTTCTTCTTCCATTCACTTTCGCATCATATATTCTTTTCACACTCCTTTCTTCGTTCATTCTCTCTACATGCCCAAACCATCTAAGCGTCCCTTTCTTAATCCTATCCATTACGCTCACATCAGCCTTGCATTCTTTCCGGATATCCACATTTGTAATACGGTCATACATGGTTTTACCGCACATCCGTCTCAAAGATCTCATTTCCACAGCATTCAGTCTACTTTCATCCTTCCTCTGCCAGTTCCATGCCTCACTGCCATACATCAGGGTTGGTATAAGCACTCCATTGTGGACTGCTAGCTTCGCTTCTTTGGACAATTTCTTATTTGCCCCAACAGCGTTCAGTCCTCCATTAATGGAATTTCCTATAATGTTCAATTTAATGTTTTTTTTTTTTTTAAATTCTAGTAGAGTACAATTTCATTTTGATCGACTGCACAGAGGAGGTCACTTCAGTTGCGCCTTCATTATATTGCAAACTGCACGAGGCCATTATTGAGCTAGACATCTTGACATACCATTAGTTGTGAACGGATACTCCGTACAGATGGTCTTATTGCTATTTGGCAGTCAACTGCGGAGTACATACATATCTTTACTTTGTTGTACGTGAACCGTTCCGGTGTGAAAAGTTAACCCGTTCTTTGTTTCTCGTAAAATGACCAATATTTAGATTAAAAAAAAATTTTTTTTGGTGGTAGTACGGTTTTGGTTATTAAATGAATGAAACACCGCCAAATGGCTGTTTTTTAAGGAAATTTTGCAAAGTTCTATAATATGAACAAAATTCGTAAATGATAGACCTTTATGATATCCTGATATACATACCAGAAGATAAATAAGTCTTTTGATTGAATAGTTCTTCAACACAAATGGAATGCAAAGAGTTTTCTTAAAAAAAAAAAAAAAAGAAAGTATTACGTTTCGCTAATCCATGAGTTTCTTGGAACGATTCCTTTTTTTCGTAATAGTTATTTTGTAACTTCGAGTTACAAGTTTCATCCTTTACATGCTTCTGACAAAAAAAACAATTTACACCTGATATCATGTCAGCTATTTTTAAATATGTCCGATCGATTGTGATAATAATTTCGGTTTTCCGACGTAATGTCCGCCAAAATAAAACAATTTATATAATGTACCTATGAATTACATTTTTAATATTATGACTAGTTGTTACCCGTAAAAAAATCACGGGATGTTACTTGACTTGCCAAGAAGAAAATATTGATTGCTTTAATCCACCCATTATAAATAAAGAATAATTTTTGTAAAAATACATTTCAGGTAGGTACTTTATTAGGTAGTTGGGGATTTGAAAAGACTATTTAAAAAATAGTAGTAATAGCCGGTAGTATCAATGAGTACCTAAAATCTATAGTTATAATATTATCCTTTTTCGCGTTTTCCAAAAATCTTTTTTCTGTTTTTATTTTTTTACCTACCTATCTATTACCAAGGTTTATTATTTATACATTAATCTAATACTAATCTAAGCTATGTAGAGCAACATACCATTTTAATTGCAGTGACCGCAAATAGTAGAAACTGCCGTTAAAATTAAATACTTATAGAACTTGAAATTAGGATCGAATTATTCAAACAAAAATTAATTCACGAAAAAAATTACTACAGCGGGATCTAAATATTTCACCTGTAAGTAATGTGGTTAATACTCGTATATACGTTTACCTCGAATTACTGGCGTTACGGCAAAAATAAATCAACGAGAGGTAATGTCATTAGATGTTTTTTTTAAATAGCGATTTCTCTTGATTTAATTAACCCTTTCCAAAGTTCGGACAAATAAAATTGCCTTTTGCGGATGGAATGCAAATTCAAAAATTATTTCAATGCTGAAATATTCTAAAAATCATCCAAAAAAGTTGACGAGGGCGCCTTATGTTTTAATTTGAACAAGGGAAAGAAGAATAAAAGCGAATACTCTTGATTTTTATTAACTTACAGCATCTCCAACCTAAAAAATCATTAAGATTATAAAATTATTGCAAAAATATTTTGGGTTTGATCCACGTCTATGTTGTTATTATTAATTTCTTGTGTCTTTGTTTGTGGTACGATTATTCAAATAATTTGGAATATTTGCCAAGGAACACAATTGCATGGCTCGTATGAATTCATATGGGAAACATGAATTAGTTATACAGAATTTACAATTACGGCATATTTTTCAGGAACGTATTTCTTCCGTAAAGCGAGGTATCGTATTTGTACCATTATACATATTTAATCATGATTCCTCTTCTTCACAACGTATCATTATAAAATATACAAGTAGAAATCTAACATTGGTGCTAAAATTAATGCTTTTACCAACACCGGGTCTTGGGTGGAATTTATTTAAAATTAATGGTGCTTCTTTCATGAACTATTTTTATAGATCGTCATACGGGATATGTTTTTATACATCAGGTAAAAATTGTATTGTTCTCTAACGTGTTCTGATAAAATTAGGTCCACACATTGCTTATAAATATTGCTTTCGACTTGATATCCAGCGTTGGGCATAATCGAGATGTTCAAATGATTTATCACCTTAATGATGGATCATTTTGAATATCGACCTTTTCAAATGTTTCAGTCGTCCACTTGAAGTTCCTTCAGACCTGCTAACCGACGATGGAACTAATCTAGACATCCAACTTTGGAGAGATAGATCATTTTAATAATCGATCACTAAGAAACGCTCAATATTCATTCAACGACAAGGATGTCTAATTTCGTCAAAAGCGATAAAATACATCGCTAAATCCCCTATAACCTTTATAATGAAAACCTTAATTCAGTCGGTTCACGAAGTAGCCGAAATTTTTCACTGTACAGTATTTAACGAATAGAGGAAAGTTTCCATTTATCGGAATTATTTTATTTGTTAGATGGCCCTTTAAGAAAGGAAATGATCAAATTCTTTGAAAATTATGTGCGAATGCATAACTGTACCTTTTTTAAAAATCATGTTTATACAATAAAAATAATTTATCGGCTTAGCTTAAAAAATGAACAAGAAAAAATAAGAAAACAGGAGGTTTTGTTGAAAAAAAGAGGTACCATATATCGGGTACAATGCCTGCCGTATATCGGATACCTAATAATGGGTACAAATTTGTATAAATACTCGTACAATACTTTACTAGTTTAAATACCGCCATTTTTGTGAAACATTACCTCAAGGGATACCTACTTTTAAAATAATATTTACTTGAAATAAAACGCCATAAATTTAGCCCTTTAGGTGCCAGAAATTATTTGTATGGCCGTACCCAGCAGGCCGTGATATTTTCAACAAAAATTAAACCAAAAAAAAAAAATATTTCTTGTGTACAGATATAAAGGATATTATGAAAACTTACCAAATATAAACACCGTGTAGCGTTTGAGCTGCCTTTCATTCAGAAAAACACAGTTTAAATATTCACAAAATGCCAGGGTTGTCACAACTTGACACAAAAAACTCGTTTACTTATAAATATAGTGGAATAACTAACTCAAATCAACAAATTATCTGCATGATGTATAATAAAGCAGAAAAGGTTAATAAAATTTAAAATAAAACCGTAAAAAGTTTATATAAACGTCGTATTATGCCGCAAAACTACCAAATTATTATGAAATAGTAATGTATTGCAAAAGTAGGGTGTTCAAATCTTATGTAACCGTTAAGGCATACATCACAAATAAAATCTAAGTTATCATTACCACAAAAAATTCCATCGTCATAATAAACATATAGATTTGAAAGAAAACGAATGTCGCCAACTTACTTTAGACCTTTCGATAGAGCGATGAAATTGATTTTGACTCAAGAAATAATTTCAATGTTTGATCGATTTCACCAAAAGGAAGGAAAAATGAGCTTACTTCGGGCACACATACTCGTACATGTTTGCAACACACTTCTATCGGTAAATCTCTTCAGTGGTCAAACATTAAAAAAAAATCTCCTGTGTCCATCACTATTTAACTGCTGGTTGCTCACTACGATTAATATAATTGCCAACAAGATAATTTTTTTGCAAGTCCTTGAATATAATAACCGTGTAGTATTACTATGATATGATTGTTACGTACGATCGAGGCTAAAGGTCGTTTTCGCTGTCCGCTGCATATCGGAAATGAACGTAATTTTCTTTGTTTGAATGTTAGTCCCCTTTAAATAGTGACCGGCGAAAGTTAGATATATTTATGCAGCATATATAATATATAATTGTTCACAGTGAAAATCATTCACCCACGGTAGTTAAAAAAAAAAAAAATCCCAACAAAACTAACACACCCGTGAAAATAACGGGATTTAATCTTGACTTACCAAGAAAAAATATTAGTTGCTTTAATCCATTAACGAATATAAAATACTGTCTGCTAAAATATATCATAGGTGGGTAGGTATTTAAAAACATAATTTTTTGATTTTGATAATGTTAATTGACATCAGTTCCAAATTTAAAAAAATCTAACTCATACGTACGTACGCAGTCACAAAGGATATAAAAAACTAACTAACTATCACGCCGTTTCCCCGCAAGGGTAGGCAGAGAGGACGGACCGCCATACAACTCTGTCTTGGCACACACTTCTTGCTTCATTTACATTCATACATCGTCAAAGTCACAAAGGATATTATATTGCTAAATCGAACAAATTATGTTTTTTGTTACTTGAAATTGTAAGGAAATGTTAATAAGTGCTAGATAGCATTATTTTAATTTGAAAATTGTAATTTCATACGTTTTGATAAAAAAGCTCTTTTACCTATCGCTTAGAATTTGTCATTAGTCATTAAGATTAAAACTACATTCATAGTTTATCATTTTACAGCCCGCATCATCGGTAAATATGCGAATACCAAATGTTTTTAATTTTAGAGGATCGTTTCTAATAAAATAACAACATATTTTGTAGATAAATACATTAGGTAGTAAGTTATTTTATATCTTCGTAATGTGTAATTTATTGTTCTTCGAAAATCATCATCCCGTTGAACTACAATTAAGTAGTTTGGCAACAGTTGAGGTGATCTTTTATTCTCTTACTGGCTAAATGGAATTCCCGGTTAATCCAAATACATTAAAAGTACTTGACATCCCTCACGCACAGTTAACAAGGCGGCAGAATTGTAATTTAAATATTTTTTATTGCCTTGAATATATTTTTTGTTTAAAAATAATATTTTTGCCTTTGAGACGCCGTTTCCCGGTCACGCTGAACACAGCGGATCAATAATTTACCTACTGTACGTGGTTTTCAGTGTAGGTACTACTCTGCACCTTATCTCTTTGTAGGAGGGTTTATGTATCAAAGTGATGCCATTGATTAAGTCTATTTGCCCTCCAATATTGGAGCCTCGGGATGATAGCTAATGAGTGCAGGAGACCCCAAAGCGTCAACATAACATATGTCTGGGTGGTTTCTTCTGTAAGGCTCTGCAGACGGCTTTTCGTTGTAGTTCACCCTGGGCTGTTGTTTGTTAGAGAGTTTTTGCCCCTTTGTACATACAAAAAACACAGCACGACGAAGGTGTATAAAAATTCATAGAAAAATGTACATAAGAAAATATTTTTTTTTTAATAAAAATAAATGCAATTAATCTGAATGCATAAGAAATACATTTTGTAAAACTCCGTTCATTTGGAATAGACGGGACTTTAGCAACCTAATATTTTGATTGACGAAATCCAATTTACTTATAATTTCACTTCTACATTTATGGAATTTTACTTAGGAAGTGGCTTAATCTTAAAAATAAAGTTAAAATTACCGAAATCGATTCAGGTAAATAAAACTTATACAAAATTGCCAATAAAAGGTCGAGTGAGGTTCGATTTCACGCTACTGATTTTGTTTTTGATTCATAATATTCACACAAAAAATATTTTTGCCGCCATCGAATCGATTAGTTTTGTCTTTTGATTTGAATTCAGCACCCTTCTACACTTTATTTTACCGATTTTGAAAGAAAATCAAGTTTCTTATATTAATTATGCATCTATTTTATATGAGAGTAAATACACATATTTTGAAGGTAATTAAGTATTCACAGCTCGCGCGACATATGTAAATAAGTGAATATATTAGTGATTACCGAAAATTTCGTATTTAATCAAAGTAGATTTTTAAAGGTTTTTAGTTATTTGGATGATCTTCTATTCAAATTTGAGTAGAGCATTTTAAGTGTTTGTATAAGCAATAGTTTTAGTCTAACATATGGAAAGAGAGCTAGAAAGAGAGAGGATAAATCACTCTCTCTGGGTTTTTACGTCGTAAACCATGAGAAAGAAAAAGACAACACAATTTTTCAAATTATCACACCGCTTTAAAGTATTGTAGTGTAGTTTTATGTCTGAGATTTTAGTCCATGAACTAATATTTCACAAAAAAACTCATTATTTAATTTATTTCGAATAACGGCTAGCATTTCTAATGAAAATGTGAAGAGTCTCATACATACATCTTGAGACTTAATCTAATCAGTATTTTTTACGGTAAGTTCGTCAAACGCTTATTCGGAAGTACTTCCGAAAAGATATCCTTAAGACTCACCTCTCGTCAGTCTTGAATTTAAAAAAAATCAAATATAACAGGAAAGGTTGATTCTGCAAACGTAAATTTTATTTTAAATGGTTATTCTGAAATTGATTTTTAAAAATGTTTAAAAAGCACATTTATAAAAACGATCCTGATGTCATTCATTACTGCTCGCAGCGCCATTGCGGGCTTTGTGAAGAATGTGAAGAGATTGATAAGTATTGTGACGTCATCTGATTCAAAATTGTACGCAGTTCAACGATTCGTGATGCTATGGATCATAATAACCTCACTGGCGACTAGTATGAAAAATGTTACCAGATGGCACTGTTCAGAATAATGCAAACAGAATCAATAACATTATTTGTAAAATACAACAATTAGGTTTAAACCAAAACAGTCAATTGCATCCTAATGAAGCTTTACCGTTTCAATTCAAGTTAAACAAAGTTCCATCTCGTTGAACTAGGAAAGTAGCACAGCCTCAACGTGGTTTTAATTTAGCAGTACACTTTACAGTTTCAATTTTAAACGTAGATACGTGAAACTTGCTTCTGGCTCTTGAGCGTGGTTAGATAACTGAAACTTTCGCAAGGTGAAAACAAGTTTAAGGGAAACTGAAAGATGAAAATTTATTCATAAAACACATTTGCAATTCTTACTCCGATGCGATCCTTGTAAGTGCATACGGTATTCCACTACTTACTTGTTATCTTGTCAGTTCCTTGTGAAGTTTCTAGTAGCTGCTTCCCGACTTTGCCCGAGAATTAAAAAATATTTGGATATGATAATTGATTTTTGGGGTAGTCGTGTTACGCTCCCTACTCGTTTAGTCCACGTTTTGGACAGCCTTACAGTGTCCATCATTTGCCATATGATGATGGATACTGCAAGACTATCCGAAACGTCGGCCAAAGGAAAAGGCAGTGCAACAAGGCTAATTATCCTCTAAGTTAAAACTTATTTTTCAGTTGAATGTATATTTTAAAGCTCTATACGCTCAATGAGATCTCTGAGGCGAATGTGAGGTAAAATTGTGTATGACCGTGTTAAAAATGTGGATATCCGGAAAGAATGCAAGGATGATGTAAGCGTAATGAATACGATCAAGAAACGGACGATTGGGTGGTTTGAGCGTGTAGTGCGAATGAACGAAGAAAGGTGTGTGAAAATAATATATAGCGTGAAAGTAAATGGAAGAAGTCCGGGACGCCCGAGGAAGACATGGCATGATCGAGTGAATCAAATACTAGAGTCGGGCCAAGTGAATACTCAGAATAACAGAATAGTATGTATAAATGTGAATGAAGAAAGGAGTATGTGCCAAGACAGATTTGTATGGCGGTCCTTCCTCTCTGCCCGCCCCTGCGGAGAAACGGCGAAATGGTTAGTTGGTTGGTTTACGCTCATGACGGAAATTACGCCGCCAGCTGAAAATTGTCCCAAACTCTAGAATATTTCAACTGCCTGGAGCTGGTGGGACTATTGCATCCCCAAGAAGAGTATGTTGTGAGGCTAAAGGGAGCGAGGAGAAGAAGGAGATTGGAAAGAAGAAATCAAAAAGTGATTGGCTATTCATATATAATTAGTGAACACGACTAACGCCATTTCAAGCAACGTATTCGGTTAGAATATCGAGACTATTTCAATTGAAGTTTTCGTCTGAACTTTTATAATGTGTTATAATATTGAAAATAAATTTATATATGATAAAACGTGTTGCTTATATATTATCCTGGTGGTCACTTCCCGGCTTTGCCTGAGTTTCAACATTTAAAAAAAATCGGTATCAACAAGATAAGGGTTAGTTTTGATATTGAATTTAAAATATAATTGACACAATTCAAGAGTATCATTTGAAAAAAAAAAAGTTTTTGTTTTTAGATTAAAATTTCTCGGGCAAACAACCCGTGTTCAGAGTGCCTTAATTTCGAAGCAAGTGTATTAAATCCGGGTCCTACTGGTAATGGAAGCTAAGTGTGGCAAGCTATATGGTTATTGCCTTATGGAAAGTGCCTTGAAAATGATTATACTAATTCTGTGTGCGCAAGGAAGACTGGAATGAGTCAATAAACGCAGATATTCAAGAGATGTTATTTTTTTTGTTTACATCAATCATATTAGGTTAAATTCTAAAATGTATTATTTATCATATAGTTTTATTCAACTTCTTCTATGTACGATATATATTTTTAATTTGTTTTACTTAACGTGTCTTAAAAACTAATCATAATTTTACTGTATTCTTTTTCATTTTTTTTTCTGAAAAATGTTGTTTATTTAAACATTAAAATAAATTCTTCCACTTTGATTGATAAAATAAAATAAAAACAATTGTTTTAGCTTTTATAGTTTAAAGCGGAAACTTCATTGATTAATCCAACAATGTAATTACTTATTATATAAAAAATCCATATATAAAATTGTATGTTTTCCCAAATAAAAAATAAAAATAAAAATAAAAATAAAAAATAAAAATAAAAATAAAAATAAAAAATAAAAATAAAAAATAAAAATAAAATAAAAAATAAAAATAAAAATAAAAATAAAAATAAAAATAAAAATAAAAATAAAAATAAAAATAAAAATAAAAATAAAAATAAAAAATAAAAATAAAAATAAAAATAAAAATAAAAATAAAAATAAAAATAAATTTTAAATTTTTTCTATTATTGATTTTTGTTTTCTTGCCATTGATAGCTCCATTGCAGTGGTAATGCTTTATTGATCTTCAGTGAAATTTATTCATTATTTAAAAAAAAAATGATTATGTCAATTTATATGCACTGAATAATGCAATGTCACAAATACTAAAAAAACGTAATTATGTATTCAACATTGTTTTTAACATTGAATACCGCACAAAAGCCCCAACGCTCCCAACTGCTCCCAATCGTCTAGAGCCAGTGAGACTATGGCATCCCCAGTTGGGGTATGTTGTGAGGCTGAAGGATGTGGAAGGTTGGGAAGTACCTGAATAATCAGATCTGCTTACCAAACACGACCAGCCATTTTAAAGAAAGTTTCGATTCAGAATGTAGGTCTTTCACCAGGGCGATACTTAGAGTAGGTATCTACCACACTGGAACGTGTTGTAAATATACTTTATATATTTTTTTATGTGAATTAAATGTATTTTGACACATATTCATCAAATAAAATTTATTTTCGCACGCCGGATTTGAACTCGCCACTTCTGGATTCGTAGTCGAGCGTCTTACCACTCGACTACGGAGGCCGTCAAAACAATATAAGTATACAATATAGTATTATGTCTTCACTTGGCTTGTTGGTCTAGGGGTATGATTCGCGCTTCGGGTGCGCGAGGTCCCGGGTTCAATTCCCGGACGAGCCCGATTTTTTTTCGATTTATCATACATAATTATAATAATTAATCACTTTATAACTTAGAGTACATAGAATAGTATCTATCCAAGGCAGTGAAGTCAGTTTTCGACTTGTTTTTGATGATTTTAACATGACTCGGCGCAGTTGGGCGTGGCTGGCGGGCGGGCTACGGTATTTATACATCCATTCACATCACATATCGACATAATGTTTTTGTGTATTCGTATAGCCACTTTTTCACAGTATTTTTATCAACAAAAATATAGCATATAACCTAAAAAACCGTTTAGTTGTGTCAAGTTTAGTGGCATAATAAAAAATGTGGGCGGTAGTGTTACTTCAAGGAACCAGCACCTTAAGATCATTATGACAGTATATAGAAGCGGGCCAAGAAATTTGTTGTCTCTTTTTCTCTCATGGTGTACGCCGTAAAAGCCCGGAGAAAGTGATTTTTCGCAAGTTTGTGTAGGTTGGGTAAAAATAATTAGCTCTCCCTCCATATATTGTTACTTCAAGCTTTATAACAACAAAAATAACGACTTTTAAGGAGAATTTTTATCGGCTTTTGTAGTCACTAATAACTAAATGTTAGACGTGTCACTGGCAAGACTATGTAGGTACTAAATATTTAATTAAAATGTGATAATTATATCGTTGTGCTAGTTCAATACTATAATACCAAGTCAAAAAAAAAGAATAAAAAAACACCAATAAGTAAAAAATATATTATATTTGAACGGAAAATTTTTATTCGCTTAAATATTTTTTCTAAGACCAGTGTAATCATTTAAAGATAAATATTTATGTGTACGATATTTCTTTGTTTTGAATCACACACATCTGGACACAGAAAGCTGGCTATATTTTTCTACTTATTTAAAGTTGTTGTGATTTTAGGTTTTTGTTTCTTTTAAATCGTTTTAGTTTAATTTATGACGTACAAATAGCGGTTAATCAGAATTGTTTGCGTGCTTTGAATTATTGTTAAGAAAATGACTAAAAAATGTATGACTTAATCTCATAAAATAAAAGTATCGATGTATGTATAGTGCATAGATTAAAAAAAAATCATGATTAATGTTGTTGTAGCCGAAAAAGATTTTTTTTAAAAAGTTCAATTATTTGTATGAAGATTTTTCAAAACTGAAAAATACTGATAATCTTCATACGAAAAAAAAAAAAAATTTCCGCTAAAAAACATCAATAACGTGATATTATGTAATCTTGGCATTCTAGCACACTAAAAAGTCACGAGCCGCCACTACTTGTAGGAAGGATTCGTTTCCCAATGCAGATCAATCACTAAGCCAAATGAATAAAGCTCATTATTCACATTAACATAATAATTCATGCTTGTGATAGCGCTCACAGCTGCTAATCTAATTAAATTTTCAAATAATAATTGTTCTTGATTGCCGATAACATCATGCTATCGGGAATTAGGGTATAATAAAGAATACATATATAAATTAGTACATATTATTAGTTCAAGATTATTTAGGTCATCAGTATCAAGTAGGTACTTGAAATATATCTTGAATGTAAAAAAGATGTTTTGAAAATATATTTTCTTTTATTATCATCATGTTTAATGCTACACATTGAAATACATAAGAGTTTTCTTTTATCAGCAAGCCTATCTGAAAAGTATTATACTGACCCTTATTTTTCAATATTCGTACATGTCTCAGAATAGACATTGTCAAGTGAGGCGGGTAACATAAATACATAATTTAGAAAAAAAATAATAAATGCCCTGATTGCCAGCAATTAAAAAATAAAAAATGACTGGGAAAAAATCTTGATCATTATTACATCATGTCATGTAATGATCATGTGGCAATAATGTAATAGCACGACTCGTTTAGTGGTTAAAAAATAAACAGTTAATAATTTGAGAGTATATTTAAAAAAAATCATTCTTAAAAAATTATACAAAGATGGCTGCCGATTAAAAAATATTTTTTAAAGAAATATGGGATTGATAAAAATGACAGAATATAAAAATGTTTCAGTAGCTCAATTGGCAGAGACGATACAGATGCAGTAGAGGTTCCGAGTTCAAGTATCGGTCGAAACATAATTTTTAAAATTATTTTGTGTTTTCTTCTATTTCATATTTAGTTGAAAATAATTGATGTTGCATAAATCTTTAATGAAAATGAAATGATAACTTTGCATAGGACAACAGATTTTATTTTTATTTTTTTGACCGACCGGTTTCGCTTAGCCTAAGCATCATCGGGTACAAAGAATTAAACTAAAAAAATAATACAAAGTGTGCGTTAATATAAAATAAAATTAGAGAACAGTAAATAAAACATTTGTTAGTTGATTCTAATTTGAATAATAATTAAAATACAAATACTGCACAAAGTCTGTTTGGAGTCCTTTGAGTAGGAAAATGCTTTTCTCTGTAAAATGTATTATCCAGAGCTTGACAAAGTCAAATTCCATGTAGCCCTTTGGGGAGTGTAGTTATTAATTATGCTCTGAGATGTTCTTTTTAACTATACCTCTTTGTGATCAAATTATGTATTTAAATTCATGAATAGGACACGATTTTGCTGAACTTGTACGTATAATTTATTTGAAAGAAACTGTGTCTTTAATATGTAGAGTGATATATCGTATGGTAACAGTGCCGGGGAATATTTTTCCCTCTTCCTGTGTCAACTATGGTTAGAGGTGCACAAATAAGGAGATACTCTTTTCTACCCGGTGAGCGGGCTGCCTTTTGCTACTATAGGGCTTTTTGTATATTTTTACCTACAAGTACTTAAAGTTAAATTTTGTAGACTGTGTTTTTTATGATTTTTGAAATCTTTTATTTAAGCTCACTTACCAAAATTAAGGAGGGAATAAGATGGAATTTGGACGGAGGTGAAGGGGGTCCGTACTGGTAGTCGAGCGGCCAAGGTTGGAAATGGAAGGATTCGGGTTAGAATCTAATTTAGAATAAAATTTTGGCTAAATCTATTATGTGTTTTCGAAGTGGAGGAATTTTGGAGCCCGTGTTAATGATGCTATTCCTGGCGAAGCAGGGACTTTTGGCGAATCGTCGAAGCAATGCATTTTGAAACGATTCGAGTCTTTTTGTATTTAATGTAGCCCATATGGGTGAGGCAAATGTAAGTTTTGGTCGAATTGTCGATGTGTAAATAAGTAGTTTATTTTTGAGGTTCAATTTACTGTTGTAGCTGATAAGGGGGTAAAAAGACACAAATATTTATTATCCATAGAAATAGAAATACATACAGGTATAATTGTTTGGCATGTAATTGTTTAATTAAACTTAATATTTAACACTACATTTTTAATAAATCAGTAACTGTTTGAATTATTGTGTCTCTAATTGCAGTATTTAATAATCTAGGTATTTTGATTTAATTTTCTTTGTGTATTACTTTCTAATTTATTTTAGTACTAGTTGTTACCCGTGAAAAATCCCGGAATGTTACTGGACTTACCAAGTAAAGAACATTAGTTCTCATTTCACATGTAATAATAATGTCTGCAAAAATACATTAAAGGTAGATACTTTATTAGGCAGGTAGGAATTTGAGCATACTATGCTGGAAGCCATTTGATTATTATTATTTGATCACTTTTTAAAAGATTTTAGTGGAACAGACGCGAAAAATGCTTCTTTATTGTTGTTATTTTTTATAAAAATGTGATACTTCCAGCCTCGGAGGGTTCCAAATATTTTTTATCGACAAGCAGGTACTATTTTAATAATTTTAATTGTTAACCAAATCGTTTAATTATTGAGTTAGTAATTGGCAGTTCGGTTATAAAAGCAAAAGTGACCTCAAACTCCAAGAGGATTTTAATTCAAGTGAAAAAACAAACAGCTTAAGTCTCATAAACCTGAAAGTTGCTGTTGATTACAAGAACGACTTTGGAGAGGTTTTTCAAAATGAAGACTCCAGTTCCAAAGAAACTCGGGGCCGGGTCCGGAGCGGCCCTGGTGGCCGGCTTGCTATTTGGATGGATAGCATTTCCTAAGATCCTTAAAAGCCAAATCACAAAGGTATGATGACCCAAGTATACTTATATAATTATTCAATGTATTGACTTAAACCAAAATCACAGATTATCATTATTTTTAAATTAATGATTTATAAAAAAAACGCAGAAAACAATCACTTTGTGGTTTGACATATTTAAAGAAATGAAAAAAATACTTTGACAGATTTAAGACATATGCTGCGCTAACATTTTTCACAAAAATGATCATGGCAGCAGATTAAATAATTAAGAAGTACTAGAAATAAAGAAAGCCATTAAAATTAACAGTCATATTTTTACTAATTGGGTAAATTTGTCCGGTTGTTAAATACTGGGTATATTTCCCGTAAACTCATAAAATTTATTATTATTCTTTAATCACCTTCTATTTTTCATTGTTTTCTCATTGTTCTGTGATTTTATTTTATATTTTGTTCTCGATAGATTAACGCCGACAAATTTCTCGATTGAAGTCTGTCAAAGTAAGGACTGTTTATTAAACTACCGGACTCTTGATCATTGCAACGCATCGGTGATCTTTTTGTTTCTCCTTCCACTTTGCTACTTTTACTAGTGGCGACGAGCTTTCCAAGGTTCAAGATTAGTAATGAAATCTATTGAAGGGCTTACCTTATTTTCTAGCAAATGACCCTAGCCAAGGGTACAGACATCCGGGAGATGTGGACCACCGTACCGTTTGCCCTGGACTTCAAGATTTATGTCTTTAATTGCACCAACCCTTATGAGGTCATGAAGGGCTCTAAGCCGGAGGTGAAGGAAATTGGCCCTTTTTACTACGAGTGAGTAACATTTAAAAAAAATTATAACACTTAAATCCAGTTCGTCATTTCATATTTACCATTCTTCATCACAGCTACTCAAACATGTGTTTATTATTAGGAAATATTTGGAGTTGTCTTGCCTTATTTCTTCCACAGGCACAATAATTTAGGCTGCCTGGCAACTGTTCTGTGGCTGGACCTCACTGGGGAGCAAGATTATTAATTTATCTAAACCAGTAATTTATAAAAATAAAGGAAAATAAAGTTAATCCGGTGAAAATACCAAAAGTTCGAAAAAACATTTCTTACGAGGGTTGAATTTTATATTTTAATTAAGAAAACAGTCTGTTTCAGTGTTTTTTTTTGAATGGTGGACTATTTGGGCATAAATAGGGTATTCATTTTTCATATTAAACGAAAGAATTTACGAAATCTACTGAAAAAAACACACTCGCAAATTAACCATTCTTGCTGTTTTAATGTTTTTAGACGAAGCCCATGAATTATTGACATATTATTATAATATTGACTTATTATAAAATCATTTAGATGAGAAGGATTCAATTATTCATCAATTATGTTAGAAGACTAGAAATATATTCATGCTGAATAATAAATCGAAGGATCTGGCAGTATATGTTATAAAGTATACATACTATATGTCTGAGCCAGTAAATTCAAATCAGTTTTCATTTTTTTTTGGAAATCCAAGTATTTGCTTTGAGAGGGTTTGTTATTGTGGTCATAAGTACTCGTATATTTGAGAAACTTACATTTATTACAGAAAGTGGAACATTTCGATTATCACTGGTTTCGAATAGGAATTTTCGGAAAATAATATTTTGAGTAACTCATAAAACGGCGTTCTATGAAATTTTCAATTATTTATAATGAAAAATGAAAAGTAGACTCTATAAACAGTGTCTTATACAAATAATTTGTTGCATAATACGCATAAAACATCTTTATTTTGAAATACAGAAAATATCATTACATTCAGCCATACCTCAAAATAAGCATAAATGATTCAGCACAACTGTGACATGGTAATGAAACGGCGCGGCACTCGGCGGCTTAATTGTCCTCGGTAAGTTCTAGGTAATTATTGAAACCACAGGAAACAAGCTAACTAACTACTTTGATTAAATATTCATACAAGCAAAACATGCAATTCTTATATTCAATTCTTGCAACCGGTAAGTTTGTTATTCTAAATGGCTTACAAGTTGCAAGTTAAATTAAGGAATCGTATATAAAATAATCACATTTCATGGTTTCTGAACCGTATTTCATACGAGATTATTGAAAAGAAGCTGGAACTCTGAATCCAGAATTCACGGGTTAAAAACCAAAGAATAAATAGTAAAATAAAACTACGGTTTTGACGAATGTGTATTTTGAATTATATCACGTTTCCTTGAAATTAATATAAATACTCACTGTTGCGAGACTACCATTGATAATTCGAACTTTCTTGGGTTCAGCCATGTTTGGTGATCAGATTGAAAAGTGCTGCTTACCACTCTGTTCTCCATCTCTTTTTCTTCCTTACTTCCCTCAGCCTCTAAACGTGATTTAGCCGTGTGTAGTAACAAAATCTGGATAGTTTCTCAAACTTCCCCCTACCCAAATAAATCCCCTGCCCACTTCCGTAAGACTTACAACATATACAAAATGGGGATACCATAATCCCACTAGAATCCGGAAATCGGGACATTTATGCCTTCTCCAATTTCAACAAATTGGAAGTGCCATAATACCCGACATAGTAGCCGACAGCCTCTATGGTCGAGTGGTAAAACGCTGGACTACGAATACAAAGGTCGCGGGTTCAAACCCGGCGAGCCTCGATAACTTTCATTTAATTAATATGTGTCATAACACATTTAATTCATATAAAATAATAAATATAGTATATTTTCGGCACGTTCCAGAGTGTTAGAGATACTCTAAGTATCGCCCTGATGAAAGGCCACCATTCAGAATCGAAACGTTTCTTTAAGTGGATTTAGCCGTGTTTGGTGACCAGATATGAATAACCAAGTACTTGCCAACTTTCCTCTTCACCATCTCCTTTCCTTCCCCACTACCCTTAGCTTCACAACATACCCCGATTGGGGAGGCCATTCACCCACTGGCTCTAGACAGTTGGGAGCAGTTGGGAGTCTTGTGCGGTATTCACTTTAAAACACCTCCAATTTCAACAAATTGGAAGTGTCATAGTTCCCAGGGCAGCTGGAACTCATGTGGGGTATTACATTAAAAAAAAATGATTGATTGCTCATTTACTGTGATAATTATTTTAGAGAATGGAAGGAGAAAGTGAATATGGTGGACATAGAGGAAGAAGATGCCATCAGCTACAATAGACGAGACACATTTCTCTTTAGGAAGGAAAAGTCTGGACCGGGGTTGACTGGAGATGAGATTATAGTCACGCCGCATATATTCATAATGGTGAGAAGATTATTTTATACATTTAAGGAATTCAAACAACAGAACGACGAATTTTGATTTCCAAGAGACTGAGCGTTTTGTAGAGAGTTAGAAAATTCTTAAACCTGTCCTGTAAAGATAAAGTTCGTTCAACATTTGAATTTGGTAGCTACCGTTGTGCTGGAGTCTAAGAACACTTGATTTGTCTATTTGACTAGGCGCAGAGGAAGGTATTTTATCTGATGAATCAATATTAAAAAAAACAAATGTGTGAACTGTGTGAACTGTCTTGTGAACTGAGCTTGGTACGCATATGTGCTATGCCACTGAAAAAAATGCACTATTCAATGTCAAAACATCAATGTTTTCAAAACATTCCTTGTGTTTAAAAAAATTCTAAGTTTTGAGTAAATTTCCATGTTTTCGGTACATTTCTGTGTTTTAGGTACACATACATGGCCTGTTCAAAAGAAAATGTGAATTTTCGCAGGCTGTGTGCATTTGATTATCGATTTTTTTTGTTATGTTGGTACACATATGTTTATCATATGTTAGCATTATCAGCCATTTTCGATTAGTGGTTTGTTTTTGACAACTGGAAAGGTTAGTCACGTTTTTGTGTGTTCTTCGATTTTTTACTTTTGAAAAAATGTAACAAAGAATAAAATCCATGATTTGTTTTTCCAGAACTCCAGGATGATCATCGTCATTAACATCTTCTCGGCCTTCTGTAAAGCGCATGTACCACTTACAAACTCTTTTTTAAGACAAAGTAGATCCGTTGGAGCCCTTTATTCCATTTTTAACGCAAAATTTAATACATATTCTTTGATCCATTTTTTTCAAAAGTAAAATAAAACACACAAAAACGTGACTAACCTTTCCAGTTGTCAAAAACAAACCACTAATCCAAAATGGCTGATAATGCTAACAAATGATAAAAATATGTGTACCAACATAACAAAAAAATCAATAATCGAATGTAAACAGCCCGCGAAAATTCAAAATAACCTTTTCTTTTGAAGAGGCCTCGAATATGAACATATGTTTTCAGTACTTTTCTTTATTTCTAGTCTGCTGCAATAGCAGTCGCCAGAGACAAACCAGCGATGCTGGGCCTCGTGGGAAAGGCCCTCGACGGCATCTTCGAGAACCCCGAGACCGTCTTCCTAACGGCCAAAGTCAGGGATATCTTTTTCGAGGGGATCGTCATCAATTGTGACAAGACGGACTTCGCGCCGAAAGCCGTCTGCACCGCGATCAAGAAGGAAGCGAGGGACATAGAAATCTTCGGGACCAACCAGATACGATTCTCGATATTTGGACGGGTAATCGGCATACATTTTGTTCGAAACATTTCTTGCCATTTCCGACACTCAAGCTTTGACACGGTAAAATTATGAGTTGATCGAAAGAATGGTTGTAACAAATGTACTGCAATTAGAAATAATTTGAGAGCACTTAAATAAAACTTCCGTGCTCTTACTAGAGTTCGGCTGACGACAATGGCAGTCTAATGAAATCATACCATTCACTACCTTGAGGTGCACTGCAATTTGTAGGGTGAAGTGAGAAGTTAGTTTTTTTGAAGTTATAAACACATTTCGTTACTATCCATAAAAATATAATTTTCAAAATTATATATGGCTTTTGAATATTTTCAAAATATTACCCGTCTTCTAGAGATTACAAAAAAATAAGTGCAAGGCGTGTTTTCTCATGAGAACAAATTCAAATGTTAAATTATTGTCACCGTAAAGAAAGGGTTTCTTGTTTTATTGTTCTGGTGGATCATTTGAACTGAACTGAATTTGTGAATGTTCTTAGTTATATCAAATGGAAGAGAATACAAAATATTATTACAATGAAATGCTTATCACAAAAAAATATTTGCACGTAATATATATAATAAATACATTTATCTGAATAAAAAAAATGTTGGCCTTAGATTGACGAGAATTATTGAAGAATATCTTGAACTTCAATATCATTTTTGTAAACGTATCTTTCTGTTTCCGTTACAAAAAAAATATATTGCGTTTTTTTTAACATTCGTCACATTTGATGAATATCAAATCGTCGATCAGCACTATTTTGAAGTGTTGAAAATGTGATCGACAACTTCGACAGCTGACAACAATTTGATCGAAAAGCTAAAACGGGTCGAGAATTGATGTTAAATGGGGACCGTTCAATTGAATACTGGAATTAATTAAGGCTCTAAGTGCCAAAAAATTAACAACTTTTTTTTTTACAGAATCGTATTTTATGATGTAAATAAAATACGATTCTTTAAAAAAAAAAAACAGTTTTTATTTTTTTGGTACTTAGAGCCTTCATTAATTCCAGTATTCAATTGTTAAACTTAAAATGGTGCTGATTGACGATTTGATGGTCATCAAATGTGACGAGAGTTTGAAACACCCCAACCTAAGTGTATTTGATTTTATAAGCCTATTTTTTACATACCAATTTAAATGTTCTTTACGACAGGTGCTAAAAAATTTTGCAAGGATCATCACAACACTCAGACTAGCAGCTCCATGTGTCGAAATGAAAAATAAACATTTTGTCACCATCTATAGTTCACCGACTGATGCCTTCTTTCCCTTGTCCTATTAGAGTTGGGGGGCCATCGTTTTGATAAGAAGCCTCCAGGGGTCTCTGTTCTAGATTACTTCAGCGGCCTCTGTCCATTGTAGGCCCAACCTCTCCTCGTATAGCTTCTAGAGTTGCTTGAAGATTTAATGTATTTTTTGTTAATTCAGAAAAATGGTACCATCGAAGAACCGAAGTTTAAGGTGCTCCGCGGCATTAAGAACATCAGAGACGTCGGCAAGGTGCTGGAGTTCAACGGCGAGACCTCCCAGTCCGTGTGGGCGGCCCCGGAGTGCAACGAGTACGGAGGAACTGACTCCACAGTGTTTGCGCCCTTTCTCACCGAAAAAGACGAGCTGCTTTCCTTCACCCCTGATATCTGCAGGTCAGAAAATCAAGCATACGGTAGATACTTGTACTGTGTAGGTGATTTGAGAAATTCGCAAGTGGTTAATAGTTAATATGATAGTGTTAAAATGGAAATTTCCCATGTGTGCGTTATCTGCTGTCTTTGAAGGCGGTGCCACTTTTTATGACGTTGATTTATGGATATCAATTGCGAATTTTATGACAATTCGCTCTTAACCCAATGTGTCCCGACTTCCTAGCAGTTCGACCTACTGGCATCTGTCTTTCCTCTTTAAATTAATCTGAGCATTTTTCAAGGCCTGCATTCACCAATTCTCACCTACAGCCCCTCTCTTGAACCGCCCCATAACGTAATCCAGCTGAGTTATGAAATTGGAGTAAGTACCTTATATATCGGGCTATAAATAACCTTTCGTTAGATTCATAATTTTATGCTTGCCCTTTTGATCGAACATAAGACCTTTTAACGAATTTTAAAAAGGACGAAATTGGAACATACCGTTTATGTTCTAGATCTCTCGGAGCCTGGTATGACAGCAAATCGGTCTACGCTGGCATCCCCACCAACCGCTATGTCGCCAACCTGGGAGACTTGGCCAACGAACCCCACAACCAGTGCTTCTGCGACACCCCCACCACCTGCCCGCCCAAGGGTCTGATGGACCTCACCAAGTGCCTGAACGCACCCCTCATAGTCTCAATGCCACATTTTCTCGACACGGACCCAAAGATCCTGGACGGCGTCAAAGGACTGAGACCGAATAAGGAAGATCATGGGATTGTGATCGATTTTGAACCGGTAGATAATTTTTTTTTTTCTAAAGTATATTTATAGTTTATTGTTTTTAACTTTATTTTTGACCGGGAGCTAGTTTATCATTCCTTGTTTTGAGTCGGTAACTGATTTATCTAATAGAATTTTTGATTCGGCACCTATTTTTCTCTTATCGTATTTTTTTTTGTGAACAGTTTTACTTACTGTGATTTCGGGCCGGCAACTGATTTTTTTGTTTTTAAATATTTTGAATCCGGATTTTGTACAGCCCACGTTTAATTTCTCACCGTGATTTTTTAATATAAAGGATTTTTTTACCTCTTTCGTGATATTGACAAATACATTTTCTTTTGATGGTTTTGAACCAACAATTGTTTATTCTAACTGATTTCGAACCACAACTCTTTTCACTTTTCCTGAATTTGAATAAGCAATGTTTTTTGTTGAAACCATTTTATTGTGATTTAAATTCGGCAAGTGTGATATAAAATCTTCTTGTATCTTACTATTTTCAATATAAACGAGTATATCTTAAAAGCTCCATTACCTAAAAATATCAAGAGGGGAATAACACTTAAGTCAGACTTCTACTTTGTCTACTCATTAGCGCTGAATAATGTCTTAACAAAAAGTTACTCTCAAGTATTTGAGTAACAAACATTCTTTGTTCGTTTATTCAAGTGGCTAAGAAAAGCATTCCTCTAAGGAATTCACAAAATTATCATCCCGAATTAATACATTACACATTACATGCCTCTTAAAACTGGATACTAAAGCACGTAAAGCATATTTGTAATTTTTAATTTTACAAGCACCTAGGTAATTTACTAGAGAAAATAAACACAAGTTATAGGATCCACCAGGATTTCATAGCGCAATCAAGTAAATTAAACACCAAGGTTGGTGAAAGTCACTGAGAAGAGTATCTTTGCAACTTTCTATGATCGTAAACGAAGCAACGCGTCTGTGCCAGGACAGAGTTATTTGGCATTTCGACTCCTCTATTTACGTGTTATAATTAATTGGTAATCCCTTTGCGTTTTTATATTTATTTTTGAAAAACAATAAAACATTTAAAAATGGCCATTATTATTAATTTTATAAAATTTTGGAAGTTAAGCGATTTTTTCAAAATTGTAATCTTGTGGCATTTTAAGTAGATATAAATTTTTTGATCTTTTTTATACCAGCATACATAAAAAAATCATAACTAATCAAATTGTCAATTTTGCTGTATCTATATATCTTATTTATGTTTCAGATTACAGGAACTCCAATGATGGCGAAAAAAAGGCTGCAGTTCAACATTATGTTACCTAAAATAGAAAAGTTGGAGCTCTTTAAGAATCTACCCAATACTATAATACCACTGTTTTGGATAGAAGAGGTAACATGAGTCAACTTTTTATTTAAATCTCCACGAGTATCGGTGCCGGAGGCTTGAAATAAACTCCCTCCGGAACTAAGATGTGTAACGAGCCTAATAGAATTTCGCTCCAAACTCAAAACTTACCTCTTCAGACTCTCATATTCTTAAATTTATAAGAAGATTTTCATCATAATCTGTTTCTTACTGAAGGAGGAATCACCTTTAGATGTAATTTTTTTTTTAAATCCTGTACTGCACCACAAATTCAGAAAGTCCATTAAATTTGCTCTCATGCCCTAAAATCAAAAAAAATAATAATTTAAATAAATATCCGTTACAATTTTAAGTAAATAAAGTGATAGTGTCTATCTGATGTGACCTGCCAGCTAAGTATGTTCCTGTATATTTTCTTTGTAATTTAAATAAACTAGAAAATAATGTTGACTAAGAACTAAGATTTGTACAGCGCCCTTGAGGTGATCTTACACAAAACCGGCGCTATACAAATTATTATGAAAATATGATTATTATTTTCATTACTTAAAACCAATTCTAGTTATGTGATTATCAAGTTAAAAACAAAGTGAGTATTTTGTATTTCCATTTGACAAATGTAAGTTGAAGTGGCAACTAACTGATTTGTTAATTAACTTCATAAGTTTCAAACAGACAATAACCTGATTCCATTGCAGGAGTAGTTTAATCATACCAATTCATTCAGCCAACGGGAAATATATTAATAAATAAAATAGAAAAGAAAACAATTCGAAAGGGAAAGTTAGGTTCACATAAACTATTTTTTTTGTATAAAAAAACAAGAATTGCAGTTGTTCAACTGTAACAATATTCTTTCTTAGATTATGTTAAAAAAAATCACCCCCGAATATTCGGGGTTTGAGCGTCAAACATGGTGTATGAAATAAGTGTTTTTATTGTAAATTTTGCATTCTAAAAGTTCATCATCTGGTTGGGTTAGGTTAGGTTGTTAAAAGTGGTTGGAAATCATCGATGTAGACTCGATTCGTTGTCTTCTTAAAATGTTATTTTCATAAATTAAACAAATGTTTTTTTACAGGGTTTGGCTCTAAATAAGACCTTTGTCGGCATGCTGAACAACCAGTTGTTCATTCCTATGCGCATAGTCGGGGTCATTAAGTGGCTGGCCGTCTGTATCGGATCTATTGGCGTGGTCGTTTCCGGCCTCCTTCACCAGAAGCAGCGCATCATCAGCTTTGCCGTGACTCCTGCCAACACCACCGAGAGTGTCCGCACCGTCAGCAAACCTGCCGTCCCCGGGCCGGAGTTGAGGACCAATGGACATTCTCTCAATGGGATAGCTCCACTCCCACCCATCAGTAAGGATGTTATGGATAATCAGATTATTGGTGGAGTTGATACGTTTTAGGAATTACATTTTATCTTTGCAGGTTTCGCGGTATTATTATATTTCTCTTATCTTGATTTTGAACCGCTAATTGTTTTATCTCATTATGATTTTGAAGCGTCAACTGGTTTTTCTCATCTTGATTTTGAACCGGCAATCGTATTCTCTTACCATGATTTTGTACTGTCAGCGCAAAGCTGCCAACCTCGAGGTGGAGATGGGCACTAATGGGCATTCTCTCAATGGGGTTTCTCCACTTCCGTCGGTCAACAATGATGTTATGGATAGTCAAATAGTATTGGTGGAGTTGACGGGTTTTAGAACAAGGAATTTCATCTTTGTAGGTTAGGCAGTTTTATTCAGCCACACCTCTTATCTTGATTTTGAACCGGCAACCGTATTCTATTATCGTGATTAGGGGTTGTTAGCAAACTTGCCCTAGCGCAGAGTTTAGGACCAATTACCACTATCGCAATGAATGTTTTCACCACCCCAATTGAAAGAAAAAATAAATAGTTAAATAATTAATTCGTGTAGTTGACATGGTCTAGAAATTTATCAAAATTCGACAGAATCGTGATTTTAAGTGGGTTTCAACAGAATTTATACAATTACTTGTTCTGTGTTTGTAGGTTACCTACAAAAAATAATAAACGAAATTATTTAATTATTTAACTATCTTATTTTAGACCACAGCATTTTTTATTATTTATTTATTTATCTTAAATAAGATCACACCATTGTGTGTTCTAATGTTAAATATTACATATATATATATACACGATGATTGCAAACATATTTTTCTAACAACATTTTATAAATTGAAAAAATATATGATTACAAAAGTTGAAAATGTAATATACCAAAATTAGTGGTTTTGGCAAACAAATTATGGCTAATACAAGAATTTAATGTAATTACTAGTCTTATAAGTGGGTTCATACATATTGCCTATTGTACGAGTATGTTGATGATGCGGTGCTGATTTCTGACAGTATGGAAATTTCTCGTGGGATGAACCAAGTATTTTTGCAGAATGAGCCAGTCAATGATGAATGTAAATAAGTCCAAAGTGAATAATTCAATGAATACTTGGGGCGAGTGAATAAGTTTGTGTATTTAGGAAATATGTTTACGAGAGACGGAAAGGTTGATAAGTTTATTGAAAGGAGGGTGAGTGCAGGAAACTCCACTAATGGAGGACTAAACGCTGTTGACGCAAATAAAATAAAATGTCTAAAGAAGCGAAGCTAGTCGTTCACAATGGAGTGCTTAAACCAACCCTGATGTATGGCAGTGAGGCATGGAACTGGCCGAGGAAGGATGAAAGTAGACTGAATGCTGTATAATTGAGATCCCTGAGGCGTATGTGTGGAAAAACTATGTGTGACCGTGTTAAAAATGTGTATATCCGAGAATAATGCAAGGCTCATGTAAGCGTAATGAATAGAATCAAGAAAGGGACGCTTAGATAGTTTGGGCATGTAAAGCGGATGAACGAAGAAAGGAGTGTGAAAAGAGTAAACGAAGCGTAAGTTAATAGAAGAAGTCGGGGACGCCCGATAAAGACATGGTACGATCAAGTGAGCCAAATACTTGAGTCAGGCCATGTAAAGAGTCAGAATAACAGAAAAGTATGTGTGAATGTGAATGAAGCAAGGAGTTTGTGCCAAGACAGAGTTGTAAGGCGGTCCGTCATCTCTATCTACGTCTGCGGGAAACGGCTAGAAGGTTAGTTAGTTACTTACTTATAACGTGACATTTTCCGCATGTTTTAACGTTTTTACGACTTGTTCAAGTGATCAACAGCTAGGTGGTATATATCCTCCCTCCCAGAACATGGGTCTCCGAGGCCCAAGTTCACTTTACCATTTCCATAAAAAGACCCGTCACGTAACAATCTCGAAGAATACATCGGCCCCAAGGGAAACCTCCGGTTCTCCCGTACCCACCTAGAAAAAATATTTTTTATACGTAGCAAGCTTGGAAATAATAAGGTAGTAGCATTCGTTTTAACTAATCAACATAATTTAGTTTTTAATTAAAAATAATTTATTTTGTATTAGTTACTTGTGCATTAAAGTTTACGAAGTATTTTATTATTTCATATTTGTAAAAAGCATTGACTTTGTGGCTTGCCATATTTAAATAAAACAGATAAATTTGTTTAAAACTACATTCATTTTCAATATTTTGTCGACCGGTTTCAAAAGCACCCTTCTATTTTCAAAATAATATTAAAATTAAACTAAAATACAAAATATTGAGATTTACATATTCGTATTTAGGTTTTGGAATGGGAAGTAAAATACGTATTTATATGTCTCAGTATTTTGTATTTCAGTTTAATTTTAATATTGCCCCAAAGATGGAAGGGTGCTCCCGAAACTGGTAGACAAAATCTTGAAAACAAAAGTAGTTTTAAACAAAATTTAACTATCTAATTTGTTTTATATTTTTACGAAATAATAATTATTTGACTTTTTATTTTGATTTATATGTATTTCAAATGGTTCTTACAGGCTTATTAGATTTGTACTGGTATTAAATGTTTTATTTGACACTCTGGAATGCAAAAAATTTATTTTTTTTTTCGAAAATTGAAAGTTATGATTTTGACTTCGCCAGTCCACCGCGCGCCGGTAAGCAAATGGTAATACGCGAACGTCAATTTTATAGTTTTAACGCTAAACTGAGGTTAATTCATAAACAGAAAGATAAAACATCAACTAAATATAAGTGTGCCGAAGGTGAAAATTACACTAAGTCGAGTTTGTGAAACCAAGCTTATTCGTTTGAGCAAAATTTTAACTGTTCTTTTGGTAGAACCTGAAAATATAAAAAAAATGTCGAACTAGTTTTATGAGTTCTTATTATTCTCTGAAAAGTTCATCTGTTGGTAGTTATCTTCATTATCACCTAATACCAATCAAAATTCATTTTGCTTCACAACCTTCTCAAATAAATCAGTGGATCTTTAAAAAAGAGTTCTCGCATCAGCAGAATCAGTCACCTCCCCAGCCGGGCTTCGATCGCGGCGAAATCAGGAACTAAAATAAAATTGGTAAGTACAAAAATATTGAAGAATTTATTAGTTAGCAATTGTAGTTACTAATTTTAACGCATCCTATTTCTATTTCGAATACGGTAAAGCAGCATAAGCGTTGACAAATAAACAATTTAATTAGAAAGGAAATCAGGCTATTCAACAAATTTATATAATGTAAGCTCAGTTATATGAAGAAACGTTGCATAGTATTATTGCTTTATTTAAAAGAGTCAAAGATTAATAAATGAAGAAAGAAACCAACACAGTTAGACTAAATAATTTCTACATTTTTGTGTATTTACCAATTTATTAATTGTAATTGCTTTACAATATTATGTATGAATGAGAACACATATCTATAAAAAGCATATTTATTCACAAACAATATGTACATATTTTTAATATTTCCTGCAAACATTTTATCACAAATAATATTTTTAAAAGGTTTTCAATAGTTAACTAGATAAGTAATAAAATAAAATATAACTATTAGCAACTATATACATCTGTTGGTGTTATTGATTGGTAGTTTATTGAATATTTACCTATGTACTAAGAATGATTTAAAATACTGTATTATTAACTACATTTTTCATTTTTATTGTTGGAATATTTCGTGAATTATTATTGTAAAACAAAATTACAAAAAAGTTTTTTTTTTCATAAAAAGTACAAAATAAAAAATGTTAGTATATATTACACACTGAGATATTTACACAAAAAAGTTTTTTTTTTTAATTTCTCACTTTTTTGTTTTTCCTACTAAATTAAGAATAAATGTATTTTACTCTTTTTAATCCAATTTATTTCACACAAAATATAAAATCATATCAATATGTTTTTAAATCTCAAAAACCCAATAATTGTACGCAATTTTTTTATAATTTATAAGGACTAATTTTAATTACTAAGACCATTATATCGATGACTAAGACTAATGAAAAGTGTCATGGACATATCTGATAATAGCAGTATCGTAAATTATTGTTGTCAAAAAAATATTTTTGTAATTTACATTAAAATTTTAGGTTAAATAATTGTTTCAAACATGAAATTTTGTAGATATTTCATAAAATATATAAACAACAAGAAAATTCGGTTTTTATTAGCTTCACGCTCTCCATTGTAGGGGTCTGGCAATGATGTACGAATTTCTTAAAATGGGAATTTGGTTAGGTTAGGAAAGTTTCGAACGACATAAAGATAACATTATATTTAGTGTCCGCTTATATGAAATAGAAATTCCAATTGTAAAATTGTATGAGTTCTTAATACGTAGTTTGGAGTTGGTAGACATGCAACTGATAAGTACCGAAAAAATATTTTTATTTTAATAAACGCACAGATTTTTCGAATTTCTTTTAATTATTGTTAATAAATACTGACATTTTCATCTTATCTCTCTCATCATTTTATTTTTCATTTATTTGTAAATAGTCACAATAAATAAATTGTCGATAGAAAAGAGAATAATACTTAATCCATCGATGGCCTCGTCACAAAAACGCAAATCTTTAAAAGTGTTCATTCTATTGAAACGCAATATCATTGTGAAATTGAAAAATACCCGTGATTCATTGACCGATATTTAAATTGTTCGCTTTGATACTTTGGGAGATTTTGTAATATTTCTGCATACGCACGTATTATACCTCAATCAATATGAATCGTTGCTGTTTTATAATATATGTGATATATTTTGTTTCAAAAGGTATAATTACGTTAAAAGTCAAAGACTTATTCTAAGATATTTTAAAGATACGTTCACCACTCAAATAATCCGCTTACAATTCATATTAATAATAAAATACACAAGTTAAAAACTATTTATTCGCCATGTTTCACGTGCATATCTCTGAACGTCGGGAATAATTAAAAAAAAAAAATTGGTCCCATCTTTATTTGAACACGAGCTAATACGATGTTATACACGTATCCTTAGTAAGCAAAGAAGGGAAAACGAAGTTCACACAGCGTTTTTGAGGCGAAAAATATTGCTCTATTTGAAAAACTTTCTTAAAAGGGCTATTTTTATAGATTACCATGCTCTTGTAAAATCCTCCTTTGAATTTTCGCAGTATGAGCATGAAACTTGGTGAATAATTTTATTTTATCAAGTCTACTGAGAGTCTTCAGTTCATTGCAGGTACAGGTACGAGCGAATAATTAAAATATACATTTACGTCTATCCCTTTGAACGTCTCACACAACCTTTCACGCCAACACTCTAACCTGTGTCTAATGACACCACTTACCTAAGAGGCTTTCATAACGACTTTATTCAAACTACACTACCTTGACTTGATGACTTAATGATTTAACTGAACCCATCATAATATTGCGTCAACGAAATTGTCCAAACGATTCGCAACATTAGCATCGATCAATCTCCCTTGATCTTTCTTGGTATCGTGTAGTGATCCAAAAGGTATCTGAAGGAAGTCTTCAGTAACCAAGCAAAAACTGATATTAAGAAAAGGAGCACGCCTAAAAGTAGGACGATTGCGTCTATGGAGTAGTACTGGATAAAATTCAGATCTCTCGACGGCGATAGAAGATGCTTCGCTCCCTTATGTCTGATAACATATTCTGTCCAATATATAGCTCTTTGCAAAGGTGTTTCTTTCTGGTCCTTGAGTAAGAACTGTCTTCTTTTGACTTCTTCTTTGTATTTGGGGTCGTGAATGACCTTGTGGATAGCTTTGAAGAGGTTGTCGGAGGTCAGGCCGTGAAGGTCAAGCTTGAGAGCGTATCCGTCGAGAACAGCCTTGGCTGCGTTGGACTCGTGGTCGCAGAAGACTGGCATCGTCACGACGGGCACTCCGTGGTAGACGGTTTCGAACATGCTCAGCAAACCTCCGTGGGTGACGAATGCGCGAATCTTTTTGTGGCCTATAAAGATAATAAAACAATAATTTGTAAGGATTGAAACAATATCGACAAATACATTAGATGAATATTTGGTAATTTTCTGCAAAATATTTAGGTTTGAATTGAGGTGGCTAGAAGCCCCTTCAATGAAAGAGGAAATAATATTGGTACCTTAAAAATAAGGTATGTTGTTAAAATGCTTGTTTTCTCGTTTTCTGTATCGTATCGGAAACCTGAAAAGTACGCAAGCATTGTTACTAATGGTTGAAACTTTTAGTGATCTTCATTCTACAGAAATATCCTCAAAAATCTTTTAAGATAGAATAACTTACGAAAAAGGTTTTTTTATCAGGTTAAAAAACTAGTGAATTAATAAGGCAAAATCAGAGAACCGTAATGTGTTACTGCGGAACGAATATCGCAAAATACAAGGTCTCCCAACTGATAATCCAGAATAAAATTATAGAAAACGAAGCAGCAGAAAACGGTGCACATCATCATATGGATAACTATTTACATTCTTATTTTTTATCCTCTATCTATCATACTGCCTCCATTACCAACTGTTTTCTTGACGAGCGAATTATTGTTGATGCATACTCGGCAACGATACGGTTGACAATTGTGTGACGCCTTGACTATCTGTCTGGTATTGCGTAATTTTTTGGGTTTTTTTATAACGGTGTAAAGCTCTGGGGCAAGAGCTCAAATGTTTTTCGGTAAAAGTCCAAGTAACAAGTTTTTACGCATTATATAATTAAAAAAAAACCTGATTAAACTATTGCAAAGTGCGAAATACTAGACTTCAAACATTGTAACAGGGTTAATTGTTTTTTTTCTAGTCTTATAAACAAAATAATATATTTTGAAAAAAAAGTTCGTCTTTGAGGCAAAGATGTGTTCCATTCGCAGTATTTTAGTGAAGAACCTGGAATAATTCTAGGTTATCAAATTTTAAATATACAAAAAAACCTTAATTTCACGATTTTAAATATAGCGAATGAAGCCACCACCTGAACGAAAAATTGCAGGCAATTTATATCAACACGTCAAATACCTGAGAAGGTACTAAATTAAATATGACATAACAGCAGTTTGAATAATAGCCAATATCGGCATCATACTTCACTTTACTGGATGTACTCAAAGATGAATTATTATTGTATTGTTCGCCGAGTGCTTTCATATTTATTATGTAAGGCTAAGGCATCCCACTTTAGACGTATATTGTTCAATAATACATATTTTATTCAGTGAAAAATTATGGCGAAGAGAATATAATTCCGTTCATGCGCATGTTTTTACTATTGCTGCCGAGCGTTAGAGCCTTCCTTATGCGGAATTACCTTTGAATTATAAAATAAGGTATATAAAAGTGATGGGATTGAATAATTAACTTTCTTTACCCGTATAGCATTATACACGATTGAAATATTGGCTTCGTAGATATCCCTGAAGTGCGGTATCACAATGTTGAAAATATATTTAAGGTGAATAACTAAAGCGAAATGATTAAAAATACGTTTCAATAAATTGTTTTTATGGTATAATTTATACTACTATGGTTTTTTGATATTCATGTTTATACGACATGTTGATAATGCGTTTTAATTGAAAAAAAATGCTGACATACGCTAATTAATCCGAAATGAATTTCATTCTAATTGATTACGAAAATAACGATATTCATATTTTATTTTTACGTCGACAAATACATTTTAGATGACAATTTAAATGATGCGTATTTTGATTTTCCGCCAAAACGATGTTTTCGTTTATGTTCATGCGGAAAGTGTCTGCGACGTCACACCGTTTAAAGTGTATACGAGTATGTAGTTCCGGGTCCCGATGACAATTGTGTTAGCAGCCAGTAGGGGACCTACGACATAGTCGAATTCGGACCGTTTAGGGATTAGCGATTTTGAATCGTTTTTAAAATTTATGAATGAATTTAGAAGCACAAAAATAATGTTCAAATATTCCACATGTTTTGAACAGTATCCCACATTTGAGAAAATACCTCGTTTCAAGTATACATGTAATATTTCCAAAAGCTTTGAAACTTTTATCATTCAGATAACTTTTGATTTATAAAGTTGATTGTTAGGTAGGCACTTCTGAATAAAACTTCTGAATTCTCTGTGAAACTGACACGCGCCGTCGAGAAGGTAGATCTCGAATATATAAAATATTCAACAGGGTTATTGGAAATCTAAAATTAATTGCGTTAAATGACCAAACGGAGGTAGAAATTAAATAGAAACACGAGGCTTAAATACAAATAACACATATTTAAAAATATAAAAACCATCACTTAAAAATAACCATAGCTTTCGGTTCGGAAACCTAAAATAAGTTAACGACCCGTTTTGTATGATTTAATTTTTAAAAATGATTTGATTCAATTGATTTGAATAGTTATTGAACCAAAATATCCGAATGGTTAAACACAGCAATCGGCATCAGTTACATAAGATGTAACATATTGATTTTAACCATCCTTGTAGATTGCTTCATACAAAACAAAACTTCAGTTGGTATATAATAAATTATACAAAATTCATCCCACCACGTTGGTTCCGAGAAAACGCTTTATTCGCTTCTTGTGTTAATTGCTGAAATAGGGAATGTTTCCAAATATAATTCTCGTTTTGGTCTGGAAAATTACTATTTGTAATGTAACCGCGTTGATTTTCACATTTAATTGATTGCGCCCGCGTGATTCCAGCTTTTCGTATGATATTTATTTATTTTTTGCCAGTTCGTCTTTGTAGATGTGATTCTAGAACACTTTTGATTTTATCTGTTATTTTCTACGTTGATTTCTGTTAATCTGACGATGTATGGAGTGCTCTTAATAGATTAATATCTCTTCTTATTAGTTAATTTTTTGAGGTTTCTGCTATCTCATATTTTTTTACAAATGTAACATAATTTAAAAAAACTGCTACATAATATAAACACTGATGGCACTTTCATCTAGATTTCCACATTTAGTAAGAATTGGGATTGTCAAATGGATGATGATGTTATTAATTGAGAAATGTTCGTGTCTTTTAAATCGGTTAAAGGGAAAAACGTATATTTAGATTGCATACAGAGAGAAATCTATTCTCCTTCTAATTTGATTACATTTAAAGGGCACTTGGGTTGATTTATTATAACCCATAATGGCGTTATAAATATGATCCAAATATTACTATAAAAATAAAGGTAATGCAGTAGACCCAGAAATCTACGTTTGCGTAGAAATCCGTGGGAATTCATAAATATAGACGAATAGAGAGATGTGCCGATTACAGACAAACAAAAAACGTTATATGGCATGTTGGGAGGTAGAAGGAAGGATGGGAAAAAAGAAGAATAGGAAGAGGAACGTATGGAAACAACGATAGATCTCTCTCTGTGGAGACGCTGGGACTTTTCAATGAGATGCAAATACCCAATATTAAGAGAACTGAATTAAGATTAAATACGATTAATCTAACAAAGTATTTACCTAATAAATCCTGTTGAGGGAGCCACCTGCTCAGCATCACGTTGTGAGGTAAGTCCGCCATCCCCCTCGAGTCGTCTTCCCACTTCCATAGGACCTGGTGCGGCAGCCGGCTGAATGTCCTGACGAGCAGCTTCCTCAGCTCCTCGGGCATGTTGGAGGCTTTCACTGAGGATCCCATAGACACGAAGATGAAGCCGCTTTCTCCGCCCTGGTTGATAAAGTCTTCTAGCTCCTGAAAATTATGAAAATCATTGTGAATATTAAGATTAATCCGTACTTATAAAAATGCTTACTTTAATCAGATAACACCAGTACGTGCGATGATACAAGATAAAAGATCAAACGTAAATCACAACACGATATACTAGAACTGCCGTCAGCGCAGCGGTGAAAAACGGTATGCAACATGTTTTTCATTAAAGAAATTTAGATAATAAAAAATTGATGATGTTTGTCCGGCAAAAAAAAACTGATCTCATTTATCATCAAATAAAGTGGGTTTCGTGTTTTGAAATGATTAGGTAATTGAAAATACAAATAAACCACTTGAAAACGTCCCAAATGTTAATCATCGTATTTTATGAAAGAGTATGTAGTTATAGTACTCATCGTTTTGTATGATATTATTTAGTTTTTTTTTTTTCATGCCTCAAGAAGCATGCATAGTTTTACAACGTGTATTATAATAATTGACTAAACCCCATAATAAACTTTGATTTGGAAAAGAAACTGTATACTTTTATTTCAAAAGTATGAAATATGTATCAAAGTCGTATTATATTTAAATTTTAACACTTTTTTAGATGAGTTTATTGCATCAATGTCAACCATAAAAGTTGCAGCAAAAAAACAAATTGATGGCCACAACGTTCCTCGGCTTACTCAAAGCGTGGCGGTTCATGAGGTCCAAGATTATCATATATATTTTATGAATTACACAAGATTTAGCAGTGGCTTATGAATGATAACTATTAACGCGCAAGTTAGTAAAAAATTCTCGTAAAAAAACAAAAAGTAATTTAACACACATAATGTAGTCGTTGGTTAGTGTGGGAAAGAAAAATCAGGTATGTACGCCTAAAAAACTGACTTTCATAAAAATATAGGCCAGCAGTCAATGAATATTAAAATTTAACAAGTTAAAGACAAAATTTACAGAAAATTAATATCTTCATTAAATTGTCATTTTTTTTTGAAAATACGGGAAAAATAAGGCATTTAAAAGCTGACATTAAAACGCTCAGACAATTACTTACGAAGATGTGTTAAAATTAATTAACGTTAATTGTTTCAACAAAAAGCCCCGAAATCTTGAAAAGCAAACTGACGTACCGGAATAATAAATTGAAATGAGCAAATAATGAATGTAAATAACATTGGCTTTTTACCTTGCTCAATGGCTTGGCCGGTTTGCAGTGGATGCAAGCAATCTCCGCCACATTCGGCAAGTACGGTCTTGGGTACGTTACTGTGTAGTGTCCATTCTGCAGAATGAAGCTAACATTCTTCCCCAAGTCGTAAACATGCGGAACCGAAGGGCCAAAGTGCTTCCTTAGGATATCCTGGAGAAACACGTTGACCACTAGACTGTGCATCACTCGCGACATCATGTGCCATCCAGCGTTGAGCATCCTGTCTCCGAGCCCCATGGAATCTGTGAAGGGTCTGGTGAAGAATGGGGTGATGGAGTAAGGAGTAGGAGAACCGGAGTTCGAGATGGATCCTGTGTAGAAGCCGACGGTGTTGATGTAGATGAAGGGGACCTTAAAGTGGTTGACCATCCCCAGAGCACACTCTGGGTAGGCCCCATCGAGGATGAATAGGTCGTACTGCTTCCTGGAATGGATCAGCTCCTTGGTTTCGTGGTCTTCGAGAAAAGCATCGCACACCTACAGAATAAAAAAATAAATTACGAACAATGAACAGAAATGTATCTATGTATGAAACGATGCGTTTTTTAAATGAAACATGGAGTGTGTGCTATTGCAGAGTTGCGTTAATAATCTCTGTCTACTCCACAGTGACGTGGGGTGATGATAGGTTAGTTCATCAAAAACTGTTCGCAGCTGTATTTAATGGATAAGAGAAATTATTCTAAAGATACAATTTTTTTTTAAATAACTTGCTTTGTAAACTTGGTAAAAGTACCCGAATAATGCACGATAGTAACTCTAACTGGGTTTGTTTTTTTTTTAAATGGTTTATGTACATTTATGAAAGTCAGGATCATTGCATATTGAGCAGCGTTGTAAGTGGGTGTTAGTCTTTCGTGTATTTTTACTAAGAAGGTTTTTCAAAAGGTCTTAGATTAAATAAAAATATGTCAACATTGGTAATAACAGCGATAATTTTTTGAAACGTCAATTTTTTTATACAACTCAAAAGCACAAGTTAAAGGTGGGTTGAAATTTTCATATAAAATCCAACAGCTTGCGAAAAAAAAACTGTTCACTACCTCATAGGGATATCTGAATATTTTCTGCGGAGTCAAAGCCGCTTCTCCTTTGAGCCTGGCTCCCACGAGGTCCCAGTTGGTATAGTTCCTCACGTAGAAGACCAGGCCGGCTGGAGTCACTTCCTCGAGTCCTGGCAGGTGGAAGTCGGCAGGGAAGGCACTGACAAATGTCACGTTGTGATCTCTGGAAGGTAAAACACAAATGGTTGGATTTTTATGTTCATAAAAAAACCTTCGACATACATTTAGGATATTCTCCAAACGCAGTTCATACGTTAAAGAAATGTTCTTTGGGACCTTTTGGACGCCTATATATTTACTTGTATGGACGGGTTGGCTGAGTGGTTTGGGATGGATCATCGATTAGTACTGCTTCATCGATTATTACGTTACCACATGTGGAAGTTTTTTTTATCGTGTATTATTTTGTAAGTATTTTTTTCTAGTTTTTAAAAGATACAACTATCTTTATACCTTGTTATTTTTTTCAACTTTTACTTCAAGCAAGAGCCACATTTATTTGTAAACTTTCTGAAAGTTACTTTATGATTTTTTTAAGTACATGCATTTAATGATGAAGATATTTTTTATAAATCATTGTGAAAACATAACTTATGCTGATTGCATTACAAACTTAATAATTTGAACAGTTTTGGTAATTTAGCCACAGATTTCACTATCAGTTCAATGAAATTAGTACTTAAATCGAGTGTACATCTCCGAAACCGAGAGTATCACGGTGTTTTACGTAATTTACAAACAATCCAGCCATTAATTTTCATTTAAGGCATCGTACATATTTTATTCGAAAAACTTGCCGCATCGTAGGAACAATAAATCGCTCATTTAAATGTCGGGTATTTTATCAGGTAGTGGTAAAGGCACGCATCTGGTTTTAATTTATCGTCCCATTCGTCACGTTTCGATGACGGTTCGGAAGATAATTGTTTTTTATGCGTTCGATCGGCGCGGCGCGGCGTTTCGATAAGAATCGATTGTGGAGAGAATGCTAAATGTTAACCCCTGCAAAACACCAGAAATTAAATATAAAATATTTTTTCGAAATTATGTTAGTACCTAACTTAAATGTTTCAAATGCGTGTGTTTAGAGAATGAATTACGATGTATTATATCCTAATAGTTTTATGTATAATTCGTATGTTATCATACATAAGCAGTTATTGTAAAAAAAACTTGTTGGCCCTAAAATTAGTTGTAAAATTGCTTTAATCGGCAATAAATTACTGAACAACCACATATATAATCATTGCCATAGTACCTAAGGTATTATTGCCGGTTTTATTTGAACGACATGTGAGGAAATGGTTCTGACGGCATACAAGAATGTACAAATTTTATGTATTTTGTTAGAAATCAAAATCTACAAAAAAATATCAGTTAACTTACATAATATAGAACTCTTTCAAATTAAATGCCTGTTAGTCTTTAAATGATAATAAAAAATTATTTCAATACAGTGTATATGTATGTGACCATAAATATGTTAATATTGTATAGTTTTTTTAACGTACTTTCAAAAATTTTGTAGAACTCAAGTTTGGATTGAGTCAATAACGAGTTGACCTCCTCCATTCTGTATTATTTTATTTTTTATTAAATATATAACAATTTTGCGTTCATTCCAGGTATTGCTGGGTTAAATTGCATGTCATGAAATTTATACAATCAATTTGTTTGTTTAAAATGTCACCCGTTTTTAGTGCATTGTCCAAAATACGATGTAAACTATCTGAAACTTTTACCTGTGAAGTATTTTCTTCTTAAATAAATTGAAAAAGTTGACTGGTTGCAATTTTCGGCTTGCCATAAAGGTCCCTTATTAAGATGTTAACCAATTTATTTAAAAAAAATGCACTGCTTTGCTGTGTCGATTAACTGAATTTTATGGTGAAACAATCAACTACTTTTTCATACAGCAACACATTTTGTTTTCTTCTTTATTCATTTAAAAAGAATGCTTCACTTATTATTGCGGACTTCTAACTAACAAACTAGGCGATTGTTACGGCTAAGAGGGATCGATATGATAAATCTTCGCTTCTTTAATGGAAGCAATCTTCCCAAGAAGTCTTACATTGGCATACTCAGTGTAAGCTTAAGTGACAAGCTCAGGCACGGGGACTAAACGAAGTTTAATCAAAGCTAAAGATACGTTAGCCTCTCAGAAGCTGGGCGTTTTGTTCAGAGTCCGCAGATTATATAAGAGTATGTGACTGTTGACCCTGTATAAGTTTTAAGTATCTACACTCTTATGTTGAGTTTGGTATTCACCTTTAGTTTGAAGCCTCTGTGATCTTGTATCTAGGGCCTAGATATAAGATACCTGGACACAACTCTGTAAATACAGATCATTCCGTTTGATAGATTACCCTTCTCCTTACTTATCTTCTTGCGGATCGCAGTCATAAGAACATATTATACGTCACGTGAGAAGGCTGTGTTTGTTCTTCTGGTATTATGATTTATTTATTTCGAAGGTATGTTAATAACTTTTACTATCTATAATAAATAATGTAACACACGAGATACACATAAAATAGGATAAGAAAAGACCAGTTGAAAATATTACTTTAAAAAAAAGATAAAATAAGTCATAATATTGAATAGCAAAAATGTCCCAACAACAATCTTTTTTATTTATTTGGTAAGGTTTTTCAAAAATCTGTTGCATACTTATTTCCTTCCATTATTAATCTAGGCAATGATGAGTACATATATGGTAGGTAGTTCCAGAACTACTGCACTGAAAAATATCATGATATCTAGTATTTCGTATAGGTATTCGAAAATTTATCATTGGAAGCAATTCTGGACAGTAACATGCACCATTCAAAATTTTGAACAGAAATTCTAAGTCATTGTCTGATAACTTAAGCATCTTTATATCACATATTCGTAAAAAGCATTTACTTTGTGGCTTGCCATATTCATAAACAAAACACATAAATTTTGTTTATAACAACTTTATTATTTAAAATAACGTCTACCGGTTTCGAAATAAGAATCACTGAACATCTAAGATGTTTAAAAAACAATAATTTTTCAGAGTTCGCCAATCACCTCATTGCTACGGATCATAATTTTAATAGGGATACAGGGGTTCAAATTCTTCACCGTTGTATTAAGGGAAAAAATTAGATAACTTAGAAGCATTAGAAATTAGAAAATCATTAAATAATAAATCTAGTATTTTGAATAATCAAATTAATTTATCTTATAGTCCTATTCTTGATATATTTCCTGTTTGCCGCGCGGTTTTTCCCATAATCCCCTCAATTACCCCTTCTCCTTTTCATTCCAACTCCTAAATATGTATATATATACCTCAGCATTTTATATTTAATGTTAATTTTAATATTGTCCTGACGATGAAAGGGTACTTTCGAAACCGGTAGACGTTATATTAAATAATAAAGTGGTTATAAACAAAATTTATGTGTATAAATAGAACACATACACTTTGTCTTTAACCACTTTTTATTTAATATTTTGTCTACCGGTTTCGGAAGTACCCTTCCATCATCAGGACAATATTAAATTAATCTTTAGATAATAACTTCATCTCTTCTGGAAGAAACATATGTGGAGATAAATTCTGCACACGATCAAAAAATGTATGTTTTGAAGTATCTGGAGAATGTATATTAATATATATATATATGTGTTCTATTTATAAATATGGCAAGCCACAAAGTTAATGCTTTTTACGAATATAAAATTTATGTGTTTTATTTACATCTTCATATCGTTTAGTAAATAAATATAGTCTAAAGGTTTTCCTGGAATACCCATTTTAAAGTTCACAAAGCGTAAAAAAATATTTTTTACTCTTTATATAGCTCGTACGTGAATATAGTAATGTAGGTTCCAGACAGGAGAATTTATTGTACTTTAGTTGGATTCTGGAAAAAAGCGAAATAACAGTATAAAAGCCCCCACTCACACTGTTAATAAACATTGTACTGTCGGTATTATGGTGGTCGAATTTAAAGTCAATTTCGCGTCCGAGTCATTGTTTAAATATTGAGCACAAGGTTTCATTCTAATTTTAAGACTGTTTTAATTTTCGCTGACAGTAAATAGCTGACGCATCAAACTCGGATAAGACTATAGACTAGTTGTCTAATGTTCATTTGTACCTTGCACTCCTTTGTGGGACTGCATCCATTGCGACACGTGTTTGCAAAGTTTTGTTTTCACCGAATAACTTAATTGGCACGTTGCAGAATATGGTTTATAGTTGGTAATATTTTGAAACATTTAAATAAACGGGTAGATGTCGACCTATTCAATGTTCTGAGTAATATTTTGACTAAATAATACAGCTAACAATTATCCACAGAGGTAGCAGAAAGGAATAACCGCCACACAGTTCTGTCTTGGTTCACACTCTTTGCTTTATTCAAATTCGTACATTTTCTCATATAAATATTTCTGTTATATTGACTCTTCATTTGACAACATTATTTGATTTTGTTGATAATTCACTGTTTTCCTAGGGTGACCCAGACTTTATCTTTCATTACTTTTCACGTCATATATTATCTCTATTTATTCGCTTTACATGGCCATATTGTCTAATCATTATCTATATTTTAAAATTAAACCTGCGATATGCTCTAAAAGCCACAGTATCTGGATCTTATCAAACTGGCTTTACCAGCTAACCACCTTTATAAGCATTAACTATCAGAAGGTTGAAGACAGGCATTAATTTCGGAGATTGTTCTGCCGAAGCATCAGGCCAAAAAGCTCGGAAAAAGCTTCTACATTCCCTTACGTAGATGGTAAACATGAAAACCGATTTCAGAGCGGAACTCCAAACTTATGTTTTCATAAAGAAATCTTAAGGTTGAAAACCTTTTTTCTGAGCTACACCGTGGTAGCTACAATTCGTAATATTCATATTGTTTTTTCGGTACAATTGTATAATCAAATTCGGATAATCTGCGGGTATCTTTTTTTGATATTTTAATCTTAACAATTTATTTCACAAATCACAACAAAGTATTTCAGTATTTTGGAGGTAATTTTGTTTTGTAATTTTACAGTTGTATAAAGCGCCCTTGACGATATATTCCACGAAAACTTAAAATTTCATCATAATATGGCTATTGTAAGTACAATATAATACGAAAGACAGGATTTTGGCATTCAATTCTGTTTATTATTTCATGCCTTTTTTCTTCAGTATTTATTCATATTTACGTTGACATGTTACGAAATGACGGAGTATCGCGTTCAGACGGTTTTCCCGAAAAGAAGACATCTTGTCATATTTATTATTTAAAAAAATCGTGCATATAATACGTAAAGTTCATCCGAAAAACATTGGTTACGTGACGCTTGTCAAGAGTAAGATTGAGACACAATACACAGTGTGATATATTTAATATGTATTCTTTTTTTGGCGCATATTTCCATGGAATGGGTATTGACATATTGGGGTCACATATGAGACGACTACAATAGTCGTATATGCACACTTGCCGTAGACATTACATGTAAATTACATTGAGATGAAAGTGATGCGGTATTCGTCGGTGAATACCAAAGCTTCTATGGTTTACTTCTGATTGTAGGCATTTTTTTCACTAGTGTTATTTCAAGTTCAAATAATATTTGTTTCTCTCACATCGACGTGCTATTGCAAATACAGTGTTCCTTAAATATGTATTTTATTTGTGGGTTGGTGTATTCATATAATTAGTAAAACCTTAATCATAATATTTACAATATCGTTTAACACCACAGACGTTACACATCAAATACGCAAATTAAACATCGATCATTCCCATTTAAACCGATTTTCAAACAACAAAAATAAAATATGCTGGTTGACTTAAATGATGATTCATGTTATAGGTATCGCAACCAAAGATGGCCTGAACACAGTACTTATACAGTACTAACACAGATGTTTGCTTGCATATACCATGCTTTAAACTTGCTCTTCGACAGACTGGTGAAATTGAAAAAAAAGATCATTATTCAACAAAATATAACAAAAAGATTCGAATATTCTAATTCAACCAATTGTTGTTAATTTTGGCTAAAAAATAATCAGGCGTAAGCAAGACAAAAGGCTGTTATTCAGTGACGTTTCACAATGACGTTTCTAACGGAAGTATATACATTTTCACCAATACACACAATTCTAAGTGTGTGCTGTTTCGGTCAACTCTAATTGCGCAACCTTTATTTCCGCGTATGTATTTTAATTTGATTTATTATATTTGAGCTTAAAGCTGAAAAGCTCAAAACCAATCGACGTTTTTGTTACAGGGATTTGTATACCGCATGGTAATTTCAAGAAGTGATCGCTGTAGTCAATATTTTCAGGCAAAGAAGAAGGTAGCTCAACACGGCTTGCCACCTCAAAAGTCAACGAACATAAAAAACTATTAATCTTTAAAACCATAAATTGATTTAACTGTGATTTCTACTGTCTTTAGGAATGACAAATTCATTTTTGTCAATATTCAGCTAGTCGTAATAAAAACAATCTAAAATTTAATCACGAGCAACGACTCGATTAGGTTTCTATTTCCGAAGGAGACCGGTGAACTTTCTGTTTAAAATCGATTACCTTGCTCGAATGCAATATTGAACGTTCTTTGATGTTTTTTACTATAATAACATAAAGATGTTACCTACCTGAAATATTGAAGGATATGTTATCGTATTATTCATCAAATTTTCATTAGAAAAACACACAGAGAAAAGGTTACTGCTGCGGCCGGGATTCGAGCTCTAAGATAGATACAATTTCAATGTTTTGAGCTTAAGAAGTTGCTGCATTTATTTGGCTTTCCATGATGGTGACCAAATTCTTAAAAGTGTTATAAAATCAGAGATTACATCAAAGATTTGATCTCAACCTGTTCGGTTACACCAACAAAAATACATTTTCCTATCCATTTCCATGTATTTATTTCTAATTTACATTTGCTGAGTACCTTATAGTGAACATCTTAATTCAGTCAGCTCCCGGGTAAGCCGAAAAACTGTTCTGAAACGTGCCGCTAAGATAGTATCCATTTTTTTATTCTACTTATATGTGAAACTACGTATTTAAATGAAATTTTAAAAAAATAGCACACGCCGGAATTAAAACTCGCAACCTCTAGATTTATGGTCGATGATCTTAACCGTTCGACCACGGAGGCCACCCGAGATTCTGGTCTGTTCGGAGGCAGTTTTGAGGCTGGTCGAGCTGGGGAGGTAAAAGGGATAGGAAAGTGCTTGGCTATTCACATCAGGTCACTAAACAATCAATTTCCGATATGAACGTTTTAAGGCTGATTCACACCAACGTCCGGATCTGCTCAGTGCCGATATTGTTCCGCATGAGAGCTTATTGATATGGTATGAATATCGATCAAGGAGTATGTGCCAAGACAAAGTTGTGTGGCAGTATATCTTTCTGCCCACCCTTGTGATATTTAACTACTTAGTTAGTTAAATAATTATTTTGAATTGTAAAAATACTAATATCGCAGATTTTTTGTTATCAAAATCTATTTTTTTATCACTAAATAATATTTTTATTAATTTTTAATTATAAATAATATTTTTTAGTGATAAAAATGGTTTAAAAAAAAATCTGCGTTGTAAGTATTTTTACACTTCAAAATAATTATTTAACTAAATAAGTAGTTAAATATCACAAGGGTGGGCAGAAGGATATACTGCCATACAACTTTGTCTTGGCATATACTCCTTGATTGATATTCATACCATATCAATAAGCTCTCTTGCGGAACAATATCGGCACTGCGCGGATCCGGACGTTGGTGTGAATCAGCCTTTATCCTCTCTGTCAATTGTCTATAAGAGTCACATAATATAACTAACTAACTAACCATTACGACCTTTTTCCGCAGGACTAGGAAGATAAGATGGACCCTGAGGTATGAGCTAGACAGGTGGGAACAAGTATCAAGCAATAGTTAAACTTTAATGGAAAGGGTCGAATATATTATTATAGTCACAAATGATTTCATACACCTTACTTTGCCCTTTTAACTGCAAAAATATTTATTTTTTATTTGGGATCTACCTCGAATGTTTGCCGCGCGCAGTCTGAACAAAGCTAAATTCAAACATCGCCTTATACATACGATTTTGATATATCATGACATGTATAGCTCATATAATATAATCGTGTTATTGCTTAGTTTATAGCAAGCACCATTTAACAATAATTTAATTGAAATAAATTATTGATACTTTCAAACGGCCCTTCAAAAACAAGATCGGAATCGCAAATGCCCAATAATTATTACTGTCCACCTTTACACTGTGTCGTGCAGAGCGAATCGTTGGGAACATGGCAAAAGCAAAAAGTGAAATGGTGATGGACAACTAGCTCGTATTAGTGATGGGCACAATCGAAATATTGCAGGTAATAGTCGAATGCTGTTTCGAACTCTTCTCCCAGGTGGTCGAACGAGCAACGTCCAATGTTCATTGTGCCCTAAAAAATACTCATTAAAATGATTTTTATACTGAATACTGCACAAGAGTAATCAACTGCTCCCAACCATCTGGAGCCAGTGGAACTATGACATCCCCAATCGGGGTAGTTGTGAGGCTGAAGGTAGCGGGGAGAGGAAGGAGACGGGAAGGTTGGGAAGTACTTGACTATTCAAATCTATAAACATTAGATTTTTTTTTACTCGAAAATATTCGAATCAATATTTGATTATCTTTTCTAAATCTACTAAATCACAAGCATAAGTGATTGCAAATAATTCAATTTAATAAGTACTAAGTAAATACATTTTTTTTTTAATACGTTCTCTATTATTTTATTAATTATAAATAAAATACATGACCAGCTTTGTATCTCATTCTTAAAATCACATAAAAAGACACTTCACAATTAATCCATTATTTATACTTGAATTTTCGCAAAAGTGTTAATTTCTTTTGAATTGAAATGTTGCAAAGCTGCGATAAAAATGACGGAGTCTACTGAGTGAAAACGAAACATCGGACTTGAAAAATAAAATTGTTTTCTGACAAAATGAAATTGATATTTACTGTAGAGTAGGTAGTCAGTAAGATAATTTTCTAAGGTCTTAGATTTTGTACTTGTGGACCACTGATTTGACAGCTGTAAAATATTACGCTGGAAACTCAAAAAAATAATTCATTAATGTTTATGATGAAAAAACAATCTTTGCAAACATAAATACGTTCTGTGGATCCGAGTTTTAAAAGGCTTGTCACGAACTTGTCGAAATGAGTAGGTACCTTCAATATTTTATTTTAATAATGTATATTACAGAGGCTAGAAGTTGTATAATTGTATTTCAATTCAACCCTAACGCATATGACCACAAAAATCTATATAATAATCTAAATAATGTGAGAATAAAAAAACACTTTTAATATATAATTAACAAACAAACAGTCTTAATGTAAATTAAATAAAGGTGCAGCATTAATAACACCAAAAACTGAGAAATTAAAATAATATAATAATAATAATTGGCTTCTTATCTGACAGATACCGTCTTTATTTATTACATTTCTTCCTGATTGTTCTAAATTATTTATATCAATAATTAAATAATACTACAGTTTATGATATTTAACGATTTTTCCCTTATCTTAGTTTTATAGTAAATTGTAGGCCATACAGAAAGAGATAGAATGCGCTTAGAGTCGTGGAATTATGCTAAAATTTTGACCTGGTTTCAGGTGCTAGGCTTAGTGCTCCTGAAGGGACTAATATATTTTTATAACTATGTTTTCAATGCCTTTTTAAAATATTCATGTACTTTTATCGCCTTTCTGATATTATTTGTTCAATGATCATTTATTGTTTCTTTTTCAATAATTGCCATTAGAATTAAAAAAAGGATTTTACTTAGTGGCAAGCATTGTATTGCTGTTTCGCCTGTTCTGTTACACCCTTCCCATAAGAGGGTGGAAAACCCTAAGTCCGGCACAGGTGGTGCCTTGATTGTTTGTAACTGCTAAGGTTCCTGCTCTATCCACTGCGCCACTGACGTAGCGGTAGCAGTCAAAAGAAGAGTCCCCTTTGACTCTGATCTCCGGCTCTCTTGTGGCCTTGTCGGCTGAAGTGTATGACTTAGTTCCTAGGGTTCTTCAAAAGTCCCTTCTCCACTATTCCACCGTCTTTGCAGGGTCACGTCTGGCCACTGTGGAGATGGTGTGAAGGGTTCAAAGGACCACCCTCCCGTCTCACTTCTCACTGTCTTTCGTCGGAACTGCCTGCGGCTTGCCAGAAGCTGTAGATCCTGTTCTTGTGCTGTAAGCTGCCATGGGAACGTTTTTGAAATTTGTTTTTCATTTGTATTTACTACTTCCAATGTATGCTCCTCTGCATCTACTCGTATGCTGTTTCTGCACTAGCCTTAATAACAAATCTCATTGGATGAGAACACTCCTCGTTTTTAGTTTAAGTTATGTATAACTTTGTGATGTGCTGTGCAGGGACAGTCAGGGGCGTTTAGAATCATTGTATAATAGCTTTGTCTTACAAAAAAGTAGAATCTTAACTCAAGAACCGATAGATGGACCCATGCATATCATCAAAATGATCGATAATAAGATCGTAAAATAATGAGGGTATTAAAGCTTTAAGAATTAATCGAAAATGATTTAAAACAGAAAATCTACAAATTTGTTTGTACATAATTATGCACATTTCAAATTTCTTTGACTTTCAATGTTTTGTTAGTTTTTGCCTGAGGGCAAAAATGTTAATTATTTGTTCGTTTATTTTTATCATATTTTTTGGGATTGCTATAAATTTATATTATTATCCAGCGGGAAACACCGCGGTCGGGCTAGGAGCGGCAAGCTACGTCAGGCCTCTTTTTTTCTACGAACTTTGAACAAGCACGCTTTAACGAACGGCCGTAGACCATTTTCACGGCATTATTTATAACACCTTAGAGGCTTAATCTTTTAAAATATTGGACGTTATTTAAAGGTTTAGATCATTTATAGCCACTTAATGTGTGCCTGCCTACATTGGAGTCCGCACTACTCTTCGGAGAGCCCGGGTCACGAATCAACAAGTTAAATAAGAAAAAAATAAAGTCTTTATTATTTATTGATGTATTCCAATAGAAAATCTACAAGGCGTAAATATTATGAATGCCGCACATAATGATAGCCTGTCATTTATGGTTTATGTCTATTATCCCCCATTGTATTGAAGTGGAAAAAAGAGAACATTAACCACACTTGATTATATTTTGTCACACGTGCCGATGTATTGAACTTCCCGGTTGGTGTGAATGTGTATTTTTATTTCCTCTTTGTAAACACAGTATTAGAACACTTGCCCGGTGAACATCGCTTTTCTTTCAGAGAAGTGCCCTGGGAAATTAGAGTTTCCATATATTGCGTGGAGAGAATGCTCATGTTGTGGGAAAGGGACAAAAAGTGACACTTCTGATTTATGGTTTCTTCCGAGTGAATGATTCCCTTTGTTATCCACGCCGTGTCGTAGACGCCACAGATTACCTAATATATTCCAACAAACTACACACGTCAACAAGGCTTGTAGGTAGTATTACGAGTCGTTTTCCGTAACAGGTTTCAAATAATAAAAACCTTTCAACATGATGCCCCTGTTACAAAAAAAAAAACATTTTTTTACTTTACATCCAATTCTTTATTATTCGTTGAATTTACAAAAAATGATAATACTGTGGCAAATTCCTCAAGCATTCAGGAAGAGCAGACATAATTTAATCTTAAAAAAAGAGAATATTATTATGGTTAAAAAAATATTACCCATCATTTCTGTGTGCGAAAGGAAGTTTTGGGTTAAGTAGCCAGAATTATTCCTAAGATACATATTTAGCAAGGAAAAATGAGATGAGTCAATAAATAATATAATGTGTTATTATTTTTTGAAAAAGGACATGTGACATATGACATTATTGTATACGAAAAACAAAATTACTAAATTTTGTTTTGGCTCTCCTGAACATCTGCGTTTATTGACTCATTCTGTTATTCCTTGCGCACACATTTGTTTTTGGCAATATATATTTTTTTCACTGGTAACAACTAGTTTGTAAGTAATTTATTTGTCGAAAACGAATAAAAAAATACGCTTAATACAAATAAACTAATAAAACACAAAATATCACTCATACTCGAGTCAGCAAATGCATTATCATGCGCTCAGTAGCTGCATGACATGCTTTTGTAGGTTTTATATTTTTTATGGTTTTTCTAAAGGTATGCGAAGTTTATTATGAACAGTGATTTTTTTAAATGAAATAAAACAACAACTTAGTATAAGACCACAGATTTTATTTTTAATTTTATGATCGACCGATTTTGCTTGGCCTAAGCATCATCGGGATACAAAATTAAACTAAGCAAAAATACATAGTGTGCGGTTATATATACATACAGAGGGAGAACATAATATAAAAATAAATAAGAGAACAGTGAGAAAAAAAGGATAGTTTAAAAAAAAAAATTGTTTGATTATGTGAACAGTAAATTTGTTTCGACAAAAAAAAACACAAATTCACACTTCAAAAAGTATTCTCAACTGTTGTAATTCAGATTAGTCAGTGTGGCAAAATACAACAGCCATTTTAAAAGCAAACCGAAAAATCATTAGTGCCAAAAAAATAATTAGGCAGTTCGTCAGAGCGCGCTTAAGTTGTCTATATTTGCGGCTGTACTGCGCGTCGGTTGGGGTCTGGCCCAGCGTTTTTGGTGTCATTTTCTTTGAAATGTTGTGCTCGATTTTTGTAATTTTGTTTGTACTGTGAATCGTGTCAAAGTAATACACTTCAAAGGGTCCAATTACGGTGACAATTTAAAAGAGAGATTGCAAAACATATTTCATTTAAAAGTCTTTTAAATTTTTGAAAATTCACATAAAAGATGTCAATATTTGAGGTGTATTCATTCCCGAGTGTATGTAGGCGAGAAATGGGTGCATGTACGAGTATGTGGTAGTTGGTATGGAAATTATTGTTGCAGAAAAGTATGTTTTGCTGAGTTGCTCGCTGAGGTACTCTGAAGTTGATAAGGTGTAGGAGTTCACAACAGTCGAATTCGGAGTGAATTATTTTGAACAAAGTTAAGTCGGCTATTTTCCTTCTGTTTTCTAGGGTGTGGATTTTAAGTGTGTTTAAAAGGAATGTGTAATTTATGTGTTGAATTGGAATGTGTAGTTTGAAGTTTATGAATCGTAAAAATTTGCGCTGTACACGTTCAATGTTGTTTATGTGGATGAGATAGTATGGGGACCATACTATAGAGTTGTATTCTAATAGACTACGTACTAACGACAGGTAGACTATTTTTATGACTTCTAATGAGTCGAAGTCTTTGATAGAATAACTCCCAACATCTTCATTCCTTTATTAGCGATTTGTTGGTTGAGATTAATAAAATTAAATTTTGTGTCAAACATGACTCCGAGATCTCTAATTTGAGTGACTTTTTCCAAGATATTGTTGTTGATAGAGTTGTTAAATGATAACGGGGTCTTGATTCGACAAAATGTAATATATATATATATATATACAGATAGAGTGAAAAGTTATAATGACAAATAGTAGCGATGTAACGGGTCTGTGAGAACTACTTTATTTTGCTGCAGTTCATACTTCACACATTTCTCACTATGCGGATACTTCAATTATTGTAGTTCTTCGTTTGCTCGCAAGAACGCACTAATATGTAATTTACTCTTTTGAACAATCATCACAGTTTTTTGTAGTGTGAAGCAATGTATGAACTGAGAACTGATTGCACGAACGAAATATGTACACTATGTAGCAGTCACTCGAGTTCCTAGTTCTTACACTACACGATACAATATCTACGACGATGCGAATTGAACTGTTACTTCAATTGAAGCGTTCTCGTGAATTTTAAAGAACTTGTAGTTAGTGAAGCGTTCACAAAACTTTGAAGTTTGTCCCATCGGTAATAAATAGGATGTCAAATATTCTACGAAATAAAATAGCTATACATTCTTTTTTTATGAGTGTTTTCAAATATATCTTTACAAGCGCCACCAAACAATGGACGGTACAGTAAAACGTACCGGATAAAGAGGAAAAAAACGTCTTAAACATCAATTATTGAAACAATATTAATAAAATTCAAATAATGTGAATAAAAAAACTTACAGAAAAGAAAAAAAACGATTTGTGTGCGACTGAGAATCAAAAACAAAATATTCCGTTTCCCGGTCGGATGTTCTATCAATTACGCTACCGAACCCATTTTCCATACTGTCGATTTTATCAACTACATATTTATTGAAAATAACCTACCATACCTTCTCGGTAATCAGAGCATAGTTTAAATATTATGTAGAATCGTAATCGCACAAGTTTGGGTTTTTTCATGCGCCACCCGGTATACGTCTACGGCTGTTTTCGATGACCCGAATTCAAGCAATAATACTTTGACGAAAAACAAGTGTACCCAACTCACATTTAAAGAGATTGTGTCTCGGATATGAGGCGTTTTGATTGTGTCAAAACGTTAATAAATTCACGGCACGTGATCCGGAGTTCGCAGCCTGTACCCAACCTACTTAATAGGACAAGAGGGATTTTACAGTTTTTTTATGTGTTTTTTGCGCATTTTAAAAGTCGCCTGTATCCACAACAGCACATCAAAAAAAGTTTTACTAAAATACACATCAGATGTATGTATGTTTTATACCAGCAAGTATATAAAAATATATTTTCTTACTTTATAAATCCTTATAAAAGAGTTGGTTTCAATTAATTGTCAATCAACATCCAAATGTTCGTCTTCTGTGTTCAAATGCAAATAATAATAAAAAAAACTTCAAAAAACACATTCTAATAGAGCATTTTTTATCTATACCACGAATATTTTTTATTTTTTTAAATTTTCTAACTAACGATGAATATATATTTTTTTTAAAACACTTTACTCGATGAGTTTTGAACAGGTTTTTATGGACTAAAAAACTGTAAAATAAAAATATTGTTAAAAATTACAACATTTTAACTTTATAAATTGAGAAAAAAAAAATTGTAGTATGCGGTTTTTCTAAATACCAAAAAAACACAAAAACGATGGCGTGAAAGAATTGAATTCATAATGCGAAAAGGAATCGCCAGAAGCACATGTCTCGCGGTCGGCCGGTCCCGTGAAGTTTAAAATGAATATTATGTACCCTGGAAGGAACAAATTAAGAATGTTGTATGTGTTCTTACAATTTGAAGGAAATGTGTCAAAAGGAATAATCAGAATACGTGCGTGGCGCAGTAAGACGCAAACGAACATTTGATTGTACTTTCTTACATGTTCCTTTCTCCGCGCGCGCTATGTTAATATAATATTATCATTTTGAAGGAAATATGTAGCAAGGATCCAAATAGGTTTATTGCAAGCACGCTGATGGAGGTTATGATCGCCCCTTCTTACATACGGAACGAAACTGAACCGAAACCCAGACCCACGTGTTCTTTCTCAGGGTTCTTAGTTGGAGAAAAAATCCCAGTATCTGGGGAAAAATCTAATTATTTCTAAATGCATATTATATTTTCGGTAATATTCTTTCATACGTTTTATGCGTCTAATATTCACTTCATATAGAGAAGTAGCGGATTTTAATAGAACTTCGTTAACTTTATTGAGATATATAAAATATATATTTTTAAATAAACACATTCACAATTTATCTCCACAATCAAACTCTTTGAAGCATATAATTTAACCACCAACAGTTAATATAATTTTTTAAATATATATATTTTCATCAAAATAAGGAATATCAAGGGAAATTTCCCCAAATTATAGGGAAAAATCAAAATCTAGTTAAACACGAAGTCGGTCTCGGTCGGTTCGGGTCTATGAGCGGATACCAAGAACCAATCCATTTTAAGTAACAGTCTACAACAAACTTTTGGCGGATTTGTTTACAAATTGCTATAGGGGTGACACATACGACCAAAATTATAACTATTTTAGCAAATCTTGATAATATCGTCTGCTCTCTCTCAGCCTTAAGTCTATCGTTATATCTGATAGTACATAATACGCTAAGCCGTCTTTTGTACACGATTCGTTCGATCGCCGTGTGGGGCGCTAATGTATGCAAAAAAATACCGGTAATTTTCGCTCATATGTAAAAAAGTTTGAAATTTTATTTCGATTGCGCTACTTCACGATTTACACACTGTGTCCTTTTTGATGTGTATATCAAGACTAAACTATTTATTATTATCGTCGTATTTTAGACCACTGAAGAGATAAATTGATAGAATGTTGTTGTAGGCGTGTCCATATGCCCGTAAGTTCAATTTTTCGTTACTTCTGGTGGATTCGATCAAACGTTTTGAAATACCGAAATTATTTCTCGAGCATATAATCTATTTTATTGGTCTCCAGCGAGTTGTAACTGTAGGCGTTGCAGACACAGTAACGAGGTTCAAGTGTGTACGCGATGTCCACGACAGCTTCAGCATGTCGGACTTACTTACAGAAAAGCCAATATGTGAACCACTTTCTTTTGGCAGATCGCACTGCTTTCGTTTATGTTAACACCAATTTTCGCCTAAGCGTTTTCTTTCAAATGATTTTTATAATAATTTTCGTCCTTGGGGTTCCATAGATCATGGTTTTCTTTAACATTTATCTTCCTCCCAAGCACTCATTAAAGACGGAAAATACGTAAATGGCTCGCAGCGTGCCACGACACTCCTGTTTGACGTCCACGAGCGATCAGCGAGCGCCCTTTGGATCCGTGGCAAAAACGGACAGATGTATGTTTTTCGGCTGGCTCGCAAACCACGCCCACACTATGATTGTTGGTAACAGTAACGCGTTACGGTTACAGCTACAGCTCGGTAGTGAGTACCCGGCTTTACGTAATTTGGCGGCATGAGCTTTCTTTCAAACCCGTATAGATCACACTTCTAGGGATTATTAGTTCAGTGAGTTGACGCATTTGTAAGCAATCATCGATGAATGGTATATTATGTCAATATAAGCAATAATTCAATAAATACACTTTAAATGAACCCCTCATGATGACAAAATAAATACAAGATATGTATTAGTTGAATAGATCGTGACATGATATTGAAAATTAGCCCTATAGGCCTATAGGGTATGTTTCAACATTGGACCATGACTCTGAAGCTTGTTAAAAAAACAGACGAGTTTCTATTTATCAGAGTTTCTATTAAATTACGCTTTACATGAATTTAAGATGTTATTTTTTTTTTTTTTTAAAAATAAAGAGACATTTCCAGGTTACGAATAACCTGATAATATTTGAAAAACTCCTACTGCCATCATAAAAAGCGGAAGATGTTGCTTGTGCGATGATGGAGGACTTAGCTAGCAGAGGAATTGAACGCATGACGCCCGGGTGGGAATCCGACGCGTTTGTCCACTCAGCTACGAACTGGTCAATGGTCAATGCAAATGTATTTTTGATGAGTCTTTGGTATTTATAAGTGTGTATTATAAATCGAAACAAATGTACTATGCATTGTTAAATGTATTAAATAGAAATGTAAAATGTATTACATAGCACGGCAAATTCTAGACAGAAAAAAAATACATTTTTATAAATAATTCGTTTTAACATACGTACGAGTGTGAACTTAAAAAAATTGAAATGAAGGATGCGTTAAGATAATTATCACATTCCAAAAGAATTCCACAATGTATTTTAGCAGACAATGATAAAAAATTATGATCTTAGATCATAAAACGGTGCAATATAAATAAACCGTTATCATTAGTATTTTTATTCTATATTTGTAATGGGTGGATAAAGCCAATAATAATTTTTGTAAAGTTATATTCTGTGATTTTTCAAGTGGTACTTTTTAAACTTATATATATATAAATAAATAAATCTCACATGAGAATAGCAATACGCGTTTTGGAGGCGCAGTCTCGTTCTATTTTGACTTTGAAGCCGGCGACTGTTTTACGTGAAGGTCATATTTGCATCTAGCGGCCTTTAAAATTCCTAATACGATTATTTACGCCATGGGTTTGTTGCTGTACTTGGCTAATCGATCGCCAATTGATAAAAAGGCCACCATACGAGGAGTTGAATATTTTTATGATCTTTTGGTTACTTCAAAGTTTGTATTCTGGACCCAAAATCCTACCCATGTTACCTAAACTTACCACAATACGAGAATAAAACTGATTCTAATGAACTCATGTAATCATACCTACATAGCAATGCCAAATAGGTACACTTTGTCCAGCCACAAGTTTAGTCACTTACCTTACAAGTTTAATTTTCCCAACAAGGTGTAAATGATGAACATATGACAACATACCTCTCAATGAGCCCCCTCGCGAGCTCCCAGAAGGGTATCTTATGGGACTTGGTGCCGCCCATGGTAATCATGAGGATCTCTGATGCGGAGCAGCGGCCCGCGGGCCAAGGCGTGATGGCCAACAGCCATATCAGGTGGTACACTAGACGCATCTGGAAAGGAGATGAACAACGACATTATGATCACGGTAATAGGAAAGACATGAAAGCCCGGAGCCAGTGAGTTGTGAGGCCGAAGGCAGAGAAGAGGGCAACGAGATGGGACAAAGTTGGGCTGGTAGTATCTGGATGTTAATAGACATTTCAAGCAAAGTTTCATTATGAGTATGGCCTTGCCAAACATTGCTATTTGTAAGGTTGAGTAACTAGCTTGGGTGTACAGGGTGCACCAGTCATCCTAAATTATATTCAGGCTGACTGGACGCAATGTTACACAGAGTAGTTATAACGGTACAACGGTGTGTTTTAGTACTGGGCGTTGAGTATAATTCGCAAAAACACCACCACCGTTATCATTGGCAATCGTCAACTGTTGAATATAACCGTTGGAAATAACACTGACGTTAACGCGGCGGTGTTGTTTTTAATCGTAATAATCCCCTGTTGGGAGAGTTGAAATAGTTAGATCTTTGGTGCCGTTAGCGGTGTTATTTTATAACGCAACAGCTATGTATTACTTGCCACCGGTAGATTCACTTAACGATAGGCGCCACGTATCGACCGTTTCGAGTAGGAAGATCCAAAAAGACGTCTGGTAAGAAGGTATACAACCAAAAGACCATTCTAAATTACGTATAATATCGTCAACGGAGTACACTCTTACACACTTTTGTTTATTTGGCGCCAAAACTAAAGCAACACGTACTCGTACATACTCAGTTAGTTTTGAGACTGAGTTGCGTTGAATAATATTCGTATGTAGCTATTGATATCAAACTGTTGGCCCAAATTTTCGTCAAAAGCTTTGGACGTTGACGGCATTTAGCTGTCATTTTCGACGACTAGTTATATTTTGATACAATACTAGTAAGTTTGTAGGAGAAAACCCAGTGAAGCAGTTAAACGACCACTTAGGCTTTTTATGCAATATTTTACGATGTCTATGACTTTTATTATTTACTTCGTTGACCGGTTTTATAAATGCGTACATATATTATGTAAAATATGCATTATGTATTTTGTTCTACTTATTTATAAGTAGTAAGACACAGAGCTAAAAATATAGTTTTGTGTTCAATTTCAAGACATACCTAATTTTATGCAAAAAAACTTATATTGGATCATTTAAATAATATAAGCCAAAAGATTTGTTTTAGGAACAAGGACTTTTGATCAATATAGATCCTATAAAATAACATGTTATACGAGTTTCATAAATATATTGTAAAATTTTGTCCTCCGTCATTTGTAACCATGACCAATTTTTAGCGTGTAGGATGGTGAGTTGTTTTTATTGTCCTTGTTGGGTATCGGGGTTGAATACATAATTACTCTTTAAGGTTATACAAACCATTTGTAATTAACCTATAGGTACCTTGAAGTCGTGCAATATAGGGTCAACATGTTGATAAACTACACCGATAAATTACTGGAACACTTTTCGGGTTTAATTATTAAAAACTGATGGATTTCACTGTATCCAAAGTGTATAAATACTATAACTTTTCAATAAGGCAATAACAAGCTCCACCTTAATGAACTTTATCGAAAAATCTTAATTAAACTTCGTTTCAATTATAACAACATGGGTTGGGATACGAACGATCAATTACTTGTAATTGCACGATGAAAAATTTGCGAGATGAAGAATGTAATTGAATATTGCATTATTTAATATAACGCCTTTCATAAAAGCGTTGATCAGCTGATAAAGGAATAATATTGATACGCAGCGAAATTAAAAAAAAAAACAACTCTTTCGATGTGTATTTACATTATCAATCGGATATTCAATTTTTTCTGTCAATATCTTTAACTTTTGTCGGAGAGGATTTTTTAATGACTGAACAGTATTATTTGATCTTAGGCATATTACACGATAATAAACAGCACCCTGGTAAAATACTGCTTGTACATTTAAGTAGGTGGTGATTTCTTCAAAGTAATGAATACTTGGGATCGATCAATACAATTTTCATATTAACTACACAATTTTTTCAGTTCCTTTCAGATGTTTTGCATTGCGTTTGCATAAAATATGCCCGCGTGGCAAATATGGACCAACGTAACAATTTAACCGAAATTCGCAGTGGTGTATGCAAACATACAATATACTCGTACGCTCCCTAAGCATGGGTTCTCAAAGATGTCGACCTATGGAAATGCGTGTCTATTGGTTAACCAGCAATAACATGAACACCAAATGATCCATTGTCATTGTCCTTTAATTAATACGGTTAATTACTGTAGATCTCTGCAGGAAGTACGTGCTATTAAATCGCCTGTACCATACATTCCTCATACATAATACATAGCATCATTTCATAGTTGTTTGTTTATTGGGGCCATCACAAAAATCGCTCCGGGCTGCTGAAGAATTGTATAACTAAATCTAACCGCAAGATGAAAGTGAATGTTACGCTAGATCATATTATTATTCGTTACCTCATTAGATACCATTGCCAATATCACGTATATGGATATTTGGCACACGCCTACACTTTTCTATGGAAAAATATATTTTACTTGTATATTTGTTTAAAATCGATCCTCCGCCAATCTCAATAAGGATTTTGAAGGTTGTGGTATTAAAGTTATTTTCTCACATAATCAAACAGTATTGAGAAATCAACGTTTGTTTTCATGTCAAGTGCAAAATCCGTGTTCGTATTATTTATCTACCCGTCTTTTAAAACCACATATTTTGTGGAATACATGGCCTGTTCAAAAGAAAAGGGGAATTTTGAATTTTCGCGGGCTGTGTACATTCGATTATCAATTTTTTTGTTGTTGTTATGTTGATACACATATGTTTATCATAATATGTTAGCATTATCAGCCATTTTAGATTAGTGGTTTGTTCTTGAAAACTGGAAGGGTTAGTCACGTTTTTGTGTGTTCTTCGATTTTTTACTTTTGAAATGATAGATCAAAGAATAAAATTTTACTTTTTCCACAACTCCAGGACGCTCATCGTCATTAAAATCTTCTCGGCCTTCTGAAAAGTGTTTATAAGTGTACAAGCGCTTTACAGAAGGCCGAGAAGATGTTAACGACGATGAGCATCCTGGAGTTGTGGAAAAACAAGTCTTGGATTTTATTCTTTGATCCATTTTTTTCAAAAGTAAAATATCGAAGAATACACAAAAACGTGACTAACCTTTCCAGTTGTCAAAAACAAACCACTAATCCAAAATGGCTGATAATGCTAACATATGATAAACATATGTGTACCAACATAACAACAACAAAAAAATCGATAATCGAATGTACACGCCTGCGAAAATTCAAAATTCACCTTTACTTTTGAACAGGCCTCGTATACGTCTTGGATAATGATTAAAAACGTGATTAACCACACTCGGTATAACTTGTTTAAATACCAAGTTAAAAACCGTAGTTGGTAAAACAGTATTTGGGAAGTTCTTGGGGTTTCCAAAGAATTGTAGGTGAATTATAGAAGCAAGATCACTATTAAAGTGGAGTTAACATTATTAAAGAACCCAAACATACAGCAATGTTCTTGATATTAAATCATATCATGAAATGCGCTTGAAAGATTCATGATATTGTAGACAGTGGGACGTAAAACGTAAACATGTACAAGAATCAACACATGTTAAGGACATAAATCTAAGAGAATGAAATACCTACCGATAATAAGTAGAGTTGATTTGTAGGACTCAATAAAAAAATTCTTACAAAATAATAGAAAAAGAAAATATCAAGATACCTACCTAAAAACAACGGGAAATTATAAAATATTGGAAAAATATGTTTTATTATGCTTTTTAGTAGTATTGTAGAAAAATAAAATACCACAATAGTAAAAAAAAACAAGCATAACTCATTGAGGTAGGTACTAAACTAGACTTGAAAAATATGTTTTATTCTATGTGCTAATTTATGTTTTGTCAAAAATATAAAAGAATTTTTAAAAGTAATTGGTTTTCAAGACCAGTCTAATTCAGCAAAATTAATTTATGCGGCCGAAATTATATTTTGTAACCTTTCACTTTACTTTTACTTTTAATTCATTGATAACACATAAAGTTAACAAATATAAAAATAAGTTTAGATAAAAAAAAATGAATTTAGATCGTATTTCCCACAATCATAAAAAAACATACATATTTTAATATCAGACAAATTGTTGTTAGGTTCAATATGTAATTATCAGTCAAATTATTTTATAGATCAATCACAAGTGATTCCCATTGATTTTGGTTGAACTAGGTTTTAATTAAATGTTCAATATTGCTTCGTAGCCTCATTAACTATAATTTATTCTTAATTGTTCATCTTTCGATAAAGGATGCCCTGAGGCTATGTTCCAATTGTATGTACAAGAGACTTTGGCTTTTGAATATTCTCGGTTTGATTGATTACTCTTAAATTGTTCTCTTTCATCTTTTGTGCTACTGTCGTCTTTGTACACACACGCTGTTAAAGTAAACGAGTCTAGCGGTCCACGATGGAGTTATTATGTCCACCCCGATGTATGGCAAATGAAGCATGGAACTGGTGAGGAGATTCTAAAATAATGCAAAGCCACGAAAGTATTCCTTTGTCCCATTTCTTCGCCCGCTGACTCAAGCAGCTAGACTTTGCAAAAAAAGGCTTTCTCACGTGATTTTTTTGTTCATGCCTAGGCTTAAAATTCTTTACAGAAACACATTTTGAAGGGTTAAAGTGTTTAAAAACAATACACCTTTCGGCAGTTTATTTAGCATTAAAGAAACAACGGAAATATCACAAAACACCTAATAATATATTGAATATCTATAAAAAAAGCTTCCTTTGTGAGTACGTACAGCAGTACATTCACAGTGTAAAGTTTGTGTTCAGAAAATTATTAAATCGACTGTGTTTAGGTGAAAGGCGTTTTTCGACATTTTTTGCAAAGAACTTTAGGACTTAGTGATAACATAATGGGCTTGCTGTTTTGCTTGACACCTGATCATAATTTGATCAAATGCTCAAACGGGCCGAGAATCGGTGGTTGACGGGGGTGATTTTTTGAAGTGGCAACGGTAATCATAATAACAGTGTAAAATGTGACAGTGGTTCAAAACACTAAGCCTATGTTTGCTTGCAAAAAAATGTAGAATAACGCCTTTGACCAGTCGAAATAAAACAAAGACTCTTTTCAAATCCATAACCATTTAGTAAAGTGTGACTACAATTATGTTTTAGCAGACATTACTCTCTATATTTGAAATGGGTGGATTAATTAGTTACATTTCATGATTTTTCACGGTTTATTCAACTAGTTTAGTATTTTTTTTGCAGCAATTTTTTCAATCAAAATTAAACTCAAATTGAATTAAACTGGAAATTCGGTAAAAATATTGTTATGCAACGAGTTTGATAGTAATGTTATGCTGTGTTTTGTGAACCTGAAGTCAAATACACGAGACCACACAGAAGATCAAATTCGAATGAAAAGAATAGCAAATATTTATCGATCAATTTTTAAAAACAAAATTTTTTTTTTTTGGGAAAATACAGTTTTATATACATTTGGCATATTAAGTAATTACATTGTTAGATTAACCAGTGAAGTTTTAGCTATAAACTATAAAAGCCTAAACAATTATTTTTATTTATTTTTTTAAACAAAGTGGAAGAAAAAAAAATGATAATGTTTAAATAAACAACATTTTTACAGAAACATTTAAAAATAATACAGTAAAAATAAAGTCCTGTTCATTTAGTTTTTAAGATACGTTAAGTAAAATAAATTAAAAGTATAATACATAGAAGAAGTTGAATAAAACTATATAATAAATAATACATCATAGAATGTAACCCTAGATGATTAATATACACGAGAAAAAAATAAATAATAAGAAACACATCATTTTGTTTATAAAATAGAGACCAATAATTAACATATCTTAGATCTGTAACGCACAGCAGTGGTAGGGAGTTAATAATTAACCTTGTTATTTGATTATGTCCCGTATGCCTTTATTAAACTGACCTATGGATAAATGGAAAATATCAGCTTCTGAAAATGTGGTGTCAATGATAGGTATCACTTGTACTTGGTGACAAAATAAACCGATAAAAGTGTGGGGTGGGCGTGCCTGTGAACCCGAAGTAAGCTAATTTTTTCCTTACTTCGGTTGAAATTGATCGAACATTCCAAATATCAAAATTCTCTCTTTAAAAGAAAATGTATTTCATTAACCTGTTTGGGGCCTAGGAGTTAACATGTGTGATATGATATAAGCCGCAACAGTTCTCTTAAAAATGTTATAAATTACATTTCTAGGAATTATCTGTTCAGCGCTTATAACAGATATTAAAAGTATTGAGGCAGAAGACTATTCTGGCCCACCCTTTTGTCTGTACGTATTTTTTGTAATGTAATTTTTAATAGATATCTACCTTTCTGATAATATACTCCCCTAGTGATGCTTAGATGTTAGCGAAATCGTTAGACGACAAATATAAAAAAAAACTTTCTCACAGTGAAATAAAATACTCACAGGTGATTGTTTTAATTTAATTAAATGTGCAGTGTTTTAATATTGTTGTTAAATTATTTTTTCTCGAGGAACACGAGTTTCTCTTATTTTACACGACAATTTCGCCATCTGCCTAATTTAGCATGTCGTATTCCCACCGTTGGGAGCGCTTATTGTTTTTTTTTATGGCTCGAGTGACGAGCGTTCCATAACCGGTTTCGTAGACCGTTCCAAATATATTATCCTCGGTCGTCCTAGATTCATACCACCTTCCACATTCGCCTGCTCGAGACTACTTTCAACAGGTCTATCCACTCCTAGTCAGTTCGTGGTGCTCAACTGTGCGAGTTACAAGCCTCTGTAACCTGCCGATTGGCCGAATTAAATCAGCTGATCAGCTGTGCGCAGTTTCCCAAAATATGATTATCGAAAGTTTCTGCGGTTAGTTAGGCATTAGGTTATGGTTGAGATTAATTGAAATTGATATTATTTAAATAATTAATTTTAAAATATACATTTCGCATGAGAGTTACTTACCTTAACTAAGGCATTTTTTACATTTTATATTTTTTACAGTTAATACCGCACAAGAGTCTCAACTGCTCCCAACTGTCAAGAGCCAGTGAGACTTTGCCATCCCTAAGCGGGGTATTTTATGAGACTGAAGGTAGTGGGGAGGGAAGGAAGATGGGTAAGACGAAGGTCGGGAAGTACCTAAATATTCAGATCTGGTTACCAAACACGGTTAAAGCCATTTCAAGGAAAGTTTCGATTTGGAATAGTGGTCTTTCACCAGGGCGATACATAAACTATCTACCACTCTGGAACGTGCCGCAAATATGCAATATATTATTTTATATTTATTTATTTATTCTTGCTAAATTATTAAAAAAAATATATGGGTTTGGTCCATGTCTGTCTCACTAGAATATTCCTGTGTCGAGACAGACGTAGTGTACATAAATTATTTCATATTAAATGTAAATATTAATAAAGATGAAATAAAAATAAATAAAAAAGGAGAAAAAAGAAAACAAATGAAAGATGAAATTGAATGAAAATTACAGCAAAGTTATTACATGGAGGTTGCATTTTATAGATATTGTTTAGGTTGTGCACAATAATAAAAAGGAAAAATAAATAAAAGGGAAAATAAGAGAAAGATGAAATTAAATAAATATTAGGATGAAGTTATTACGTAAAGGTAACATTTTATAGAAATTGTTTGGGAGTTTAGAGGTTGTGCAAAAGGTACATTTATAATGTTTTTGGGTGTTTTATGATCTAGGTAAAGGTTAATACAGAAAATAAAAAACAAGATTGTATATGCCTAGAGACAAAGATAGATTGAAAATTGAAGTATGCACGTCTAAGTAGGTGTTTTGCAGTAGTTAGCAATATTAGAGCGACCTATTTTATAAATATTAATTAAATGCATCCCCATATTGGAATGTTTTTAAGACTAAGCAGTGGGGGAGGGGCAGCAGAAAGGTTGGGTTATCTGACTATTAATTAAAACCAGTCAAATCCATTTGTAGCAGCCAATTCTGAATAATGGCCTCTCACCGGGACGATACTAACGGAATCTTTATTCATATGGTATTTGTTATTTCACTCTAGGACGAGGTGAAATATTTTGAGCACGTGATTTGGTATCAATTATATAAGCTGGGAGCTAGGACCTTGTCCTCAAGACAGTTATCAAGACTGTTGAATACTATTTAATTATTTTATCGAAGGAAGCAATCACTTTGTGGCTTGACATTATAGTTTAAATAAAAAAAATGTTTTAGTTTTAAGCCACTTTATTTATATACATATAACATTCGACCGGTTTCGGTTAAACTTAACCTTCTTCAGGAAAGTATATACATAAACTGTAGTTAACTATAGTTTATGTATATACTTTCCTGAAGAAGGTTAAGTTTAACCGAAACCGGTCTAATGTTATATGTATATAAATAAAGTGGCTTAAAACTAAAACATTTTTTATTTAAATTATTTAATTATTGTTTCTGTCTTTTTAGTTTTATTCCCTTAAACTATCGCTGTTTCCCCATAGGCGGCTTTAAAGGAAACGAATATAAAGTGATTAAAAAGATAAACCGACTAAAGGGTGCTGTGGGCGTATCCGTTTGCCCGAAGTAAAGCAAATTTTATTTTACTTCTTGTGATATTGATCAAAAATTTTCAAACATCGACATTTTTTTTGATCCTGCATATAGTCAATTTCATTGGCCTGTCTCGGATCTAGAAGTCGAAAGATCTTACGTATGCATTTACAAATTTGGAACTGATGTTAATTGAAATTATTAAATTTAAAAAATATATTTTTTCAAATCCCTACCTACCTAATAAAGTACCTTCCTGTAACTTATTTTAGCAGCTATTATTCTATATTTAAAATGGGTGGATGAATGTGGTGAAGAAGAAGTCGAAGACGCCCGAGAAAGACATGGTACGATCAAGTAAATCAAATACTTGAATCGGGTCATGTGAAGAGTCAGAATAACAGAAGAGTATGTATGAGACGATGTATGAATGTAAATGAAGCAAGGAGTGTGTGCCAAGACAGAGTTATATGGCGGTCCGTCCTATCTGCCTACCCCTGCGGGGAAACGGCGTGATGGTTAGTTAGTTAGTTAGTTGGATTAAAGAAACTGATATTTTTTATTGAAAAGGCAAGTTACATCCAGTAATTTAGTATATATTTTTAGTTAGCGCAGATGAATATACCGACAATGAATTCTTCAATGGGATTATTTTTAAATAATAAAACTGTTGTAGGTATAACTACGGCTGATTTAAAAAAATACAAACAATATTAACTATTGACTATTTATTGTAATTAAGATGTACTAGCCAAAAATTGCAAAATATTTTTTATGACTTTTAAACCAAATCAGTAAATAATGTGACCCTTTTTGCACAGTAACATCCACGGATACTTTCAAAACGATCTTTAGTTCAACTTCTCTTACGGGACTTCTCAATGCGATAGGTCTGAGCAAAAAGGGTCCCGCCAGAAGCATTGTTAAAAAAGTGAGACTTTATTGTTCAAAGTGACATTTTGACTCGTTTGCTAAAATATTTACTTTCCCAACGACCTTTGGAGCAGTTTCTATGGAAGTTGTTTGCAAAAAATGAACGCAACTTATCTGCTCTTCGCAACCACTTTCTTCTTTAGAGGTTTCATGTAAACTGGTTCTAACAGCTACGGCAGGTGTGCCCAACTGTTTGATTAGATAACTTCATATGCATTCTGACTATAATAATACACTCTTGAGTTTACTAAAAAAAAACGTCAATGAAACTATTATTAGGGGAAAATGTAAACAACAGACCAACTCAATCAACCAACAAACCAATTGAGATTATTACAAACGATAATATCATGATGTGAACTTATTATTACTATTATAAGATATTTTATCAAACCACCAATGTAAATATACCTTCTATAAAATATTTTAAGCAAACAGAGACGAGAAAATCAAAGAGTAAATTCAAAAATAGCCAACTGTTAAAAATAAACCGGACAACTATATTATACAATTATTTTTTTACAACTCACAGACGCATCTAACGCATCACCATGTAACACGTCTCTCAAAAGGTAATAAAACTATCCGAATGTATTTATTAATGTTATTGTAAAGCCACCTCTGTCAGCAATAAAACAAAACCCTAAGTCACGGACGTTAATGGTATATATGCCGTAGATTTTTTTAAAAATTGTACCAGTCCAAAGATACCCGTCGTAAGGTGAGACCGGTCGGGTCTTCAATAAAAAATAGTGGAATAAAGTTAAAAAAATAGTATTATCAAAAACATAAAAAACTATTACTAACCTAGTTTTTAAATAATTTCCTAACCATTTGTCCTTTTCTTTTTCCCTTTCTCAAAAATGATCTTTTTTGTAGTTTTACAAAGAAGCACCCAAATTTAAACTATTTAATAAAAGCATTTGCAAAAATTATTCGATTTTTTATTTCGTTTAAAATTTTTATCTTACAACAATAGTTTATACTCGTGTATCTGAACTACTCTTTAAAACATTGTTTTTTTTTTTAAATATTAATTTAATTGTTATACCCGTAGACACTTTAAAGTGGCGTATACTCTCAGTATCGCCCTAGTGAGTACGTCAAATAGAATGCACTAAAATCACATTTGTTGAAAGTAACTAAAATACAAAGAAAAGGAAATATATGATTAAAGTGACAATCTATAATATTGTGAAAAGTTAAGAAAATGTTAAATGATAAGAAAAAAACACGATTTTAATATAAATTATAAGACACCGGATGTCTGCTACTAAATTAAAATAAATCTTTATGTAAAATGAATAATCCACCGGTTGCATATCTCTCCTACCAGAGAGTAGCTTCATACAAATAATTTAGTTCCTAGATAATTATTATTAAACCTATACTTCATCTCACCGCGTTTCTTGTTTAATACCTTTTGTACTTATTTATTCTCTTTGCCGACTGTAATCTCCTTCACAACTGGGAAATAATAACTGAAAATGCAACTAATTTATCTACACGTTTTGTATATATTTATACTCGTATATATATCGATAGTAATGATGCAGTAATGATGCAGTCCTTTTTCGTAGTTTTAAAGGACAACAGTGAATAAATGTGTCAGTGGTTTACGAGTAATATGTAAAACAATGTATTATGTTATATAAATACGCATCTTACGTATATAAGTATGTTATAAGTTATAAAACTGTGAAGACATGCCGGTACGGTTAAAAGTGTTAATATGTGGAGATGTGACGCACCCGCGCCCCGCTGCACCCTCGTTTACCCTCAACACCCGCAAGAGAGATCATCTGTGAACCCTGCACCCCTGCCGCCCCCCTCTTTATCGCTCCTGCCCGCCCTGCTCGCTGCCAACGGCCACATGGTTGACAGATTGATATTGCAGTCAAGTGTCAGCCATGAAAGAACTACGCCTGGAAGGACGACATCGGATATCGGACTGAACCCGGACCCTTTTTTTTTGTTTTGTTTTTTGTCAGTTTGTGATTAAACTATTTGTGTGAGACAATTTATACTAAAAAAATTTGAAGTTTCTAGTTATAGTTTGGACAGCTTTGGACAGTTTGATTGGCGTTAATATTAAGTGTAATATTACATATTATTTTATTGTATCTATTTGTGTATAGTTATTGTCATAGTGTATTTTTTAAATGTAATGTTTAGCTTAGTCAAGTAGTGACGTTTAAGAGGAAGGGCATGGCCGAAACAGGTGGCGATGAGGTTCGCTATCCATCACACCGCCAACCCTTCGGTGGCGCAAAGAAGAGGACGGAACGTGAACAATGTCGAATTGGCACGTGGAATGTGAGAGGAGGAATGGAAAGGAAGATGAATGAACTACGTGATATAATGATGGCTAAATGTTTGGAAGTACTCTGTCTAACAGAGAGTATGAAAAAAGAGAGCGGTACAGTGCAACATAGTGACACGCTCGTCATCTGGTCCGGGCGACCAGAAACAGAGAGGGCTTGTCAAGGTGTTGCAGCGTTACTGTCTCCTAGAATGGCTAAATGTATGTTGCAGTATGAATGTGTAAGTGCGAGAATAATGTGGATCCGGTTCAAAATCGGGTTGACAAGGGTGTTTCTTGTCATTGGTTATGCTCCTGTCAATTCTGAATGCGACGGAGTGAAAGATGCTTTTTGGACTAGTGTGAATGATGTAATGAGGCTTAAAAATACGAATGAAAGGATTATTATGGCAGGGGACTTGAATGGGTGGGTGGGAATCAGACGAGACGGGTTTGAGTCGGCTTTAGGTATGTTTGGGGATAAAAGAACGAATGATAACGGTAAAAGAATACTCGAAGTATGTTTAGAGTGGAACCTGTTTGTATCGAATACTTTCTTTGATCATAAAGGTATCCACCAATATACGTGGGAAAGGGGAAATGAAAGGTCAATTATCGATTTTGTAGTAATTGACTCTAGGTTGAGAGCCAATACCGTGGACACGAGAGTTTACAGAGGAGCTGAGGTTGAATCTGACCACTTCTTGGTAGTTTCTAGATTAAACCTCTTTCGCGGCTGGCGAACTAAAGTGAAAACGGTGTCGACTCCAACAAGAGTCAAAATAGAAAAACTGCAAAACGATAATGTGAGAAGTAAGTATGAGAAATGTATGGATACAAGATTGAATGAGAAGGGAATGGATGGTCTAAGCATAGAGGAAACATGGAACCATATAAAAGTGAGTCTATGCGAATCTGCTAGAGAGGTTTGCGGAATAAGCACGCAAGGTAGGAAGAAAGGTGACGCATGGTGGGATGACGAGATTAAAGCACTGGTCTCAGAGAAGAAGAAAGCATGGTTATGTCTGATAGCGACTGGCAGTGCTTCTAGCGCGGAGAGGGATCGAGCGAAAGAAGTATACAAGGAATGCAAGAAAAGAGTAAGTGTTGGAGTAAAAGAACGAAAGAAACGCCTGGAAGAAGAAGAGGGAATAAAAATGACAAATCACTTCCAAGAAAACATTAAATTGTTTTGGAAGGAGGTCAAGAGGTCCCGAAACGGCCCAGAAAGCGGATGCGTGAAAGTTGTAAAATCGAAAGATGGAAAAATGTTGACAAATGAGGAAGAAATAAAAAGAAAGATGGATGAAATATTTCGAAGAGGTTTTTGAAAGCACCCCAAGCGACAGTGTTCCCAGTGTCGAATCAGGTATGAATGATGATGAAGTGAATGTTGTCGAAATCAGCATGGATGAAATAAAAGATCGATTAAATGCATGAAGAATGGTAAAGCTGTTGGATTCGACAATCTCGCTGCTGAATACTTTAAAGGAGATAGCCGTGTAGTTCTCACATGGCTGTGCAAACTTTTCAACCAGTGTTTAGAGGAGGGTTACACGCCATTAGATTGGAGAAGGGCTGTGATCATGCCTCTGTACAAAGGTAAAGGGTCACGCATGGAATGTGGGAACCATAGGGCTATAAGCTTACTAAGTTCAGTTGGCAAGCTGTATGGTAGAATATTGATTGAAAGGGTAAGAATGAAAACAAAAGACAAAATTTGGGACATTCAAGGTGCTTTCATGAGTGGAAGGGGGTGCATGGATCAAATTTTTCTCATTGCGGATGCTTACAGAGAAGTTTTTGGCAAAAACCAGAAACTTTTCTGTGCTTTTGTCGATTTGCAAAAGGCGTATGATCGAGTTGATAGGGACAAATTGTGGAAGGTATTATCCATGTATGGAGTTAACACAAATCTTATACAGGCAATCGCGTCCTTATACGAGGGAAGCGTTGCATGTGTTAGAGTGAACGGTGATTTTACGAAGTGGTTTAACATCACAAAAGGTGTAAAACAAGGCTGTGTAATGTCACCGTGGTTGTTCAATTTGTACATGGATAATTGTATGCAAGAATTGAAAGGTGTGGGCTTGGGCGCGAAAATGAACAATGTGAAAGTATGTTGCCTATTGTATGCGGATGATGCGGTGCTGATTGCTGACAATATGGAAGATCTACAGTTTCTCGTGTCTAGGATGAACCAAGTATGTATGCAAAATGAGTTGATGATGAATGTAAGTAAGTCCAAAGTGATGGTGTTTGAAAGAGAGAGTACGAGAACAGCGTGCAATATAGTTGTGAATGATGAATACTTGGAGCAAGTGGATGAGTTCGTGTATTTAGGAAGTATGTTTACAAAGAGATGGAAAGGCTGATAAGGATATTGAAAGAAGGGTGAATGCAGGAAACTCCATTAATGGAGGACTGAACGCTGTTGGGGCAAACAAGAAATTGTCCAAAGAAGCGAAGCTAGCAGTCCACAATGGAGTGCTTATACCAACCCTGATGTATGGCAGTGAGGCATGGAACTGGCAGAGGAAGGATGAAAGTAGACTGAATGCTGTGGAAATGAGATCTTTGAGACGGATGTGCGGTAAAACCATGTATGACCGTATTACAAATGTGGATATCCGGAAAGAATGCAAGGCTGATGTGAGCGTAATGGATAGGATTAAGAAAGGGACGCTTAGATGGTTTGGGCATGTAGAGCGAATGAACGAAGAAAGGAGTGTGAAAAGAATATATGATGCGAAAGTGAATGGAAGAAGAAGTCGAGGACGCCCGAGAAAGACATGGCACGATCAAGTAAATCAAATACTTGAATCGGGTCGTGTGAAGAGTCAGAATAACAGAAGAGTATGTATGAGACGATGTATGAATGTAAATGAAGCAAGAAGTGTGTGCCAAGACAGAGTTGTATGGCGGTCCGTCCTCTCTGCCTACCCTTGCGGGGAAACGGCGTGATGGTTAGTTAGTTAGTTAGTTATATATCGTATTCTTCAGCACTTACCATAGACGATATTTTTTTAATTGAATTATATTCATCTAAACTAGCGTTGTGGCCGCTTTGAAAGAACTGCTTCAAAGAACTACTTCTTTTGGCAACAGTTCGTACTTCATTCATTGTTCATTGAACAAATACTTCAATTGAAGTCGGTAGTCCATTATAGCGTTCATTCATTTTAATAACTTCATTTCATTGAACAAATATTTCAATTGAAGGTGGTAGTTCATTTTAGCCTTCATTCATTTCATTAACTTCATTTTACTGAACCAACACTTCAATTGAAGTTGGTAGTTCATTTTAGCCTTCATCATTTGATTAACTTCATTCCATTGAAAGAAGTACTTCAATTTGAAGCAGTACCGTTGCGAAGGCATTGACATTTCAAATGAAGGAACTAGATCCAGTTCCTTTCGTTTTGAAATGTCTACCGACTAGTACGTGATTTTTGTGGCGAGGAAGCAGTTCCAGTTCTTTTCGTTTTCAAATCTCTATCGACTAGCCAGTGCTTTTTCGGCGAGGAACCGGTTCCAAAAAGAACTGAACAAATAAGCGGATAAATTCAAATCTCTTTTTTGCGAGTTCGACTTCAATTGAAGTGTTCACTTCGAAGGGTTAATTTTAAAGAACTAACAATTCGTGAAGCATTCACAAAACATTGAAATTTTTCCCAACGCTTATCTAAACGTATACAAAATGGTATTGCACTCAACTCGTCACAGTAACAGTTGCATTTATCTCTCAGATATTTTACCGTTACAATACGACTTGTTGAATTATTGGAAATTACAAAAGTATGTGTCACTCTTTTGACTTAAAAGTAACTGTCGGACGTACACAGTTGTTGTTGTCGATGCAAATTCAAGAGATATAGCTCGGGATATAAATAGCACTCGGAACTAAAAACGGCATCGTTGTCCCTGTAATTGAATGAGAACATTATTTAACCATTTCACTAATATTGTTCCATTCGCGAGGTTTTAAAACAAACAAGAGGTACAACCATAAAGACAAACTTTCAGAATGATATAACTTATAGGTGTAGCAGGTGTGCGCCTCGAGGGGCAACTTCTTGACAGAATCTATTTTCAGAAAGTTTTTTTCGATACACAAAAGTTGGAATTGGAAAAGAAAACTTAAGTTTTTCTTCGGATTTTTGCGAAATTCGGAAGAAAGTCAACGCACGCTCCAATTGTGATTAAATAGGAAAGATGTACAAATATCACCTGATCGCTCTTAAGATAGTTCAACTATAAAGTTACCTATAAATACAGTTATTTAAAAGTTCTAAATTCCTTGTGGTAATTATTATTGCTAAGAAGTGAATGCCTCATTCTGTCAATTATAATGTTTAAGCTAGGTTGATGTTATATATACATGTTAAAATCATTGTCCTGGTGAAAGAACGATATTATTATGGGAATTTCTAAAGAAAAATCTTGTATTTTGTTTTTTCCGTGATTTATCTTTATGTTCATCAGCCGAAAATCTAACCGAACCAAGCTGCAAAGAGAAACAGTGTCTGCGATAAAATCAACAATATTATTATTCAACTAAGGGACTTGTGGTTCTCTTGTGCGCACAACTTCAATAATAATGAGCACGATATCGATTATTCATCTCTTCAATAAATTGAATTTAAAAAAATTAAAAAAAACTTCGAAAAGTGATTTCAACACCGTGTCACAATACATCTTTGTCACAGCCGCTCAGTATAGTGATACATTCACGGACGTTACCATTCAGTTTTCTGACATAATTCTTCGTAAACATGACGTTCATACACGTTCTGTCATAATACATCCCGAGAGGCATTAGAACCTAACGCTTGCCGCCAACCGGTTGCTTCCGACGTAGAATTTCACTTTCATCAAGACGTCGAACGATTGCTCCGAGTCGAGCATAAAAACACCGAATAAAGTGGGTATATTTTTCAATAAAAAAATCGGCACACTTTCTTTGCGGATCGGCTTTTGTGTGGGTTAGATAGCGCTAGTGATGTTTTTTTAATGAAATTTATTTTTAAATCATATTCTAGGATATTCGTTTATGAAAGGAAAAGTTTTGTTGGTGGAGCTAGAAATAATTCTAATGTCGTATATATATATAGTTGTCATATTTGTAACTGACATTGGATAACTAATATTGGATAACTAATATGATAAGTTATACATGTGGTTATTTGATAATGTTAATACTAGTCGGCTGTTTGTATTTTTGAATAAAAAAAGTTTCTTTTTTCTTTTACCATATGTTAAGAGTTCAAAATAATTTCAAATAAAATATTAACATTACTCATTGGTGAGCCACTCGGACGTGTAATTGCGTAAGGTGTCACTTTACACATGCCTGCTAAACTTAAATAGAATGCACGTTTTATCATCTGTTGCAGTAATCCAATTTTGTTTGGATGCTGATTTTGTTGAGCAGCAGAAAAGTGTTTTAGCTCAGCTTTGATTTGTTTGATATCCCGGGTGTTTATTGGCATTAAATCGGTTGTTACAAATATATGTACTTTACCCGTCTCACTAGACGATGTCTGTTCTGAGACGGGTAATAAAAACATGGTGTCACTATAGACTATAATCTTTATTTTCGTGATCACATTAATAATGTAGTTGATAAATCATTAAAACTTCTTGGCTTCATCAATAGAATTGCATGTGACTTTAAGAAAATAAAGACTCTAAAAACCCTTTACTGCTCATTAGTTCGACCTCATTTAGAATATGCTGGTGTAATTTGGTCCCCTTTCTATACCGTTCATATTCATCATATTGAATCCGTACAACATCGCTTCTTACGCGGTATTGCATGGAGATTGGGGCGAGAAAGAGGCGATTATTCATATGATGAAATTGAACAATTATTGAAAATGTCTTCATTAGAAAAGCGCAGGAAAGACTTCGATTTAATTTTCATTTACAAAATTATTAATTGTTTTATTGACTCACCTTCTCTGTTGCGACTTATCGAGTTCAACATTCCTTGCCGTAGACTCAGAAACAATGAATTGCTGTTCCTCAATCATCACAATACTAATTACGGGTATAATTCTCCAATGTCCAGAATGTCAAGACTTGTTAACTCAAGCCATGGTCTTGAAATTTTTCGTAGCAGTCTAAATGATTTTCGTCATGCTTTACGACTCTACCAAAACTTTGACTAGACCATGGCTTGAATGTTCTCTCTTATGTTTATTTTGCCTTATTTTTGTCATCGCTTCATTTATTTCAATTTATATGCTATTTCTTCTCTGTTACTCTTTTTTATATTTCGTGTTTTATATGTATTTTTGTAATTGGACTTTAGTCCGTTAATTTATAAATAAATAAATAAATGATAGCATAAAATAGTAAAAATAATACAAAACAGCCATTTTGGGAAGTTAAATTATAAAATTCATAAGTCTTAAGTGACCGGTTGGATTTAGAAAAAAAGTTAACTTAGGTAACTCAATGCTCTCCCCGAGTTACCTGAAGCGATAAAAAGCTAAAAAAGTCTTGAGTCTGTGTCTGTACTTGTGTCGCTTGAGTTGGCTTCTCCCAAATGGTGAATATATTTTTTAAATAACTTAAGGATCGCAACTGTTGAGAATCAAACGAGAGTCAGAGCATTCTATGCAGAAAAAAGAACTGACCAAAACTGCATATTTAACTCATTTTTTTTACCAAAGTGTCGCTTAAGCCCTCTTGTCTTTCCAGCGACGATAAATCAGTAAGATAACTTTTTTATTACGGTGGCTTAAGGGAAAATGTCTGTATCTATAATGTAGGGGCGTGCTGTGCCACTGAGCGTCAGCCTAGACGAGAGTGTTCCCAGATTTCCAGTAGCACTGACTCGTTCCAGCCACTCTGTAGCGCATCAAAGCAGCAAACCCATTCATCTTTCCACTCTGCGAACATCTTTGAGGCGCTGCATCGCCAAGGGAGACCGCACAGTGCCCTGTACGCGTGGTTATATTGCACTGGAAGCATGTTCATGACTCCGTGTGTGCATCTAGCTCAGAGTTCGCAAGTGAACAGGCTCATGCAAAATGTCTGGAATAATAATGTCTTTACCGGAAGGCTGGACCTGTTGAGTCTCCTGGCGAGCATGTCGGCTCGCACGCGCAGTGTTCTTCTCTGGCGCACTAAGCTCTTCTTGTTTTATAATGTTATTATGGTGTTCACCTAACTGGGTCAAACAGGTGACCTATCGTAAAGTGAATATGAAATTATTTGGTTGAGTAGCTCGGTCTTTAGACGATCTTTAATTGACATAGTGTAACATCATAAATTCGAATGAAAGTACGGACATTTTTTTGAATTAATTTATTTTTATTTTCAGAACAAAACAGTTAAAAAAAAAACGGTTTGGAAACTATTCCGGATTTCATTGATTCTCAGATTTTATTATAGATACGTACTTAACGATTAAGTTATTTATTTTGAGAAATATACCTGTATTAACTAAACTATTCAGCAACCTTATAATCTTAGTCTTCTTCTTTACTCTGCAACCTGCTGCTTTGAACTTCCCTCGTACTAGTCAAGTATCGAAGACAAAGGTACGGCGTTATACTTCTATGCGTCTTTAATAAATCTCCACCTTCCTTATCACTTAGGTAATCTTATTTTGCCGCCCTTCATGATAATCATAAATTAGACATTTAAAAACGTGGATGAATTTACAAAATAAATAAATTTTTAAAGTTAATTAATAAATTTAAAAAAAAACCTTTAAATGTGTGTTGTTATGTCCCATTTCCCATTATACTTTATTTGAATTATCTGTTGTACAATCAATAAAAAAAACTTTTACCAGCGATTACTGAGCTAATTTGGAGTAAAACATATAGATGGCATTTTGGTCTGTTGGGTACATCTTGATACGACCTGATAGAACCTGCATAATTATTTCTAAGAGTTTCTATGTTCTGTATCGACTCTCGGTTTGGTGTGGTACTGGTCGTTGACGATAATTCTAAATAACGCCACCGCCGTTATCGTTGTCAATTGTCAACTGCTGAATCAATTGTAAATTGTCAACCGTTGAAAATAACGCCGACGGTGACGTGACGATATTAATTTTAAGACTAATAATAATCCCCTGTTGGGAGAATCAAACAGTTGGGCCGTTGGGGTGTTATTTTATAACGCAACAGCTATATATTACTTACCACTGATAGATTCCCTTAATGATAGGCGCTACGTATCGGTTATTTTCTCCCTACTAGACGTCTTTTTGAAAATCCAAAAAGACGTCTAGTAAGGAGGTATACAACAAAAAACTCTTTCCAAATTATGCATAATATCGTTCTCGAAGAATACACTCCTATAACTTTTTATATATTTTGCGCCAAAGGTAAAAAAATAAGTACATGATCAATGTTGAGACTGCGTTGCGTTGAATAATATTCGTGTGTATCTATTGATATCCAACTGTTGGCGCAAAATATTGTTAATAGCGTTAGACGTTGACGGCATCTAGCTGTTATTTTTAACGGTTAGTTATATTTTGATACAGTATTAGCTTGGTGTACAGATTTCAATACCATACAAAAGAAAAGAGGAAAAATGACAGCAGAAATTCTGATTCTATAATTTTTTTAGGTCATGGTTAGAAAAGAGTTTCTTCACCTTAATGTAGGCACTCCCAACCATCTCAACACGAGCCCCTTTTTCATGAGATGGATCCCACTGTTGGTTAACATTTTAGTATCTAATATTTTATCTTACTCAGTATATCGAACGAAACATATTATGAACCGTTATTTGGTTTACTTTGCTATATTTACATTGAAAATATTAAAAACTGCACTTGTACATTTGCTATATAAATACATACGAGTATTGTATAATATGGAAACGATTTTGCAGTATTGCAAGAACCATTATTTATATTCCAGAATTGCCAACCAATGTGTAAACATTAGTATATTGCCACAAACCCTTGGGCACGTTTCTAAACATTTGAACGTAGAACATGTTTTGTTATTTCCTTGGATTTCTATCCAGATTCTTTATTGGAGTATGATAATAATTGTTACCAATAAATGAATAAGCTCTTTTCCATATATCATTTTTCGTTTACTATTCGAAAAAAATCACTAGATGGAGTCAATCTTTACCGTCTGTGAGCTTTGAACTTAATCCATCCGATTGATAGCCTAGATGAATAACCAAAATGTTGGATCTGAAGCTGCGATAAAACACCGAATGTGTTTTCAGCTTCAGATGACTTTGTAAAATAATGGACTGCAAAACGATAAACTATACTACTTGATGGAAGTGCCTAATTATGAATGTAGAAAGATTATTGGAAATGAAAAGAAATTGGGAAACCATTCACTCACCAATATAGTTAAAGTAAAAGTTCTTAAATCTTCTTACACAGTTATATTGTTAACGAAACAAATCATAACAAAACATCAGACTTAATTTTATATTACTTGGAAAACAACAACAAACCAACGAGCAAGCGAGAAACCTACGGAAAATCAATTAACAATCCTTTCAGGCTACCTACCACCTCAAAATGTGCTTCATACCAAACTAGGTAGGTACGCGATGTGCAATTTAAAGTCTGTTCCACCTGCGGACTAGGACTGCGATTCTCGAATCTCTACCACCAATATTTTTCGGGTTGTGTAAAATATGTATTCCATTAGTTTTAGTTTGACGAGTGTTATAAAACTGATTTGTTAATTAAACTCTTTATCTACCCGGTGTAATATTGTATTTTGTTAATTTTATTTATTCAACATTTATGTGTTTGTTTTTTTCTGACTGAAAATTTACCATATCACACTCGAATACATTTAATGCACATAGGTGTTACCGTTGTGTTGTCAATTTTTTTTTACAAAATGGGTCAAGAGTATGACGTTCGATTCAAAAAACTCATTTGATTTTTTTCCCGATAAACGCATACGAAGCAATCGCTTGTCAATCAACTCGTATTTGAAGAATAGAAGTTATTAATCGCAACGTCAGGCATAATTTTTCCACTATAATATATAAAATTTGTCGTAGTTGTTTATGTCTGACAAAACAAACCACGAGAAAGGTACAGAGAAATTCACTTCACTTGACATGTTGAATATCATCTTGGCCTTAATTCAAAAGAAAGAAGAAAGGGAAGTGTGACAGTGTATAGTTAATCACATTAGTGAATTCCAACCTACAAAGCATGGTCTATTATTTCTTACAGCATCCTATGACAAAGCAAGCAGGTAGATACTACTAGAGATTATAAAATTGTATAGGACGTCACATAAAAACTATGTTATATATCTTAAACGTGACGCAACCATTAGTAAATGAATTTGATTAACCGATGTCTTGAATGGACGACACAAATAAAGTACAATTTTTTAATTATTATTTTAGGATGGTCCGAATGGACTTTTTGCTGACATGATCCAAATTTTTGGGTTCCACCAATCTTCTTCTGTCACTTATCCTTCTCTTTTCCCGTTTCTGGCCGTCGGAAATCGTGTATCTCATTAAAATATATATATTTTTTAATAATATGGGCTTAGTAGGTATTTGTATACCAGCCACTCTTAAGTATCGTGAAAATGTGGTGAGGCTAGGTCGTAGTATGAATTCTGCAGCTTATAATCTGGAAGAGCTTGTGTTGCGATTATTATAATATTCATTTTTATTTTGAATTTCTTTACTTTCCCCGAATAACAAAGAAATAAAGTTTCGTTTCAAGACATCATGCATCGACTCCATTGTTTATAAACAGGGCCCTGGAAGAAGTCCAGGGCTGCCATCACAAGAGTGTTTTGCTCGTACCTATTCTTATTCGGTAGTTTGCGATGCGTCTTCTTATTAAGGTTCTGAATCCGGAAACTTGCCCTCCTGCGAACATTTCTGAGGCGCTGCAGTACACGATAGCCCGAAAAGCATCTGGTACGAGTTGTTGTTTTGTACCTTCATTCTTTCACGCGATATTGGACTTCACAAAACCATACCTTCATCTTACTATATTTTTCTTACTTTAATAAACGTATTTGGAACCCACATACTCGCGCTAATATCCATAAATAATAACCCTAATCAATTAAATATCTCACGACCTTAAATGTATTACATGTGTACGTGTGTGTAATCTTTGAACCCAATAAAAGGTTTAACGATAAGCATTCCAAATCAGTTATCTGCTAACTATAAACTCCCCTAACTATAAAATCCACTCCGACTCCATCGAAAAAAATCAACATAAATTTCTTAGATATATAAACTATAAACCTAACCTTCCCACTAAAAATATTAACTATAACTACTTGACGAAAAAATTACATTTATTAAAACTTTCAGACAGAATAATTATTTTTGACTCGACTTTTATTCATAAAATTGTCAATGGTATTTTAGACAGCCCTGAGTTATTGAACCTTATTTCCTTTCACATAACAATGAGAAGTAGTCGATCCAACATTTTATTTAGTTGTAACAATAACATCAGTACTAGGTCTTTCAGATACTCGCTTGTACCTAGATTGCATGTAGTAGGTAATACATACGTAGAGGTGGCTGATGTATTTAACTCCACGGAATGTAGATACAAGAAGGCTATAACATCATATATCTTTAATCAATGATATTTTTATGTACTTAAAAACTATTTTTTACTACTCTACAACTATTCCTTATTTTGTTTGTTCATATAATTCTCATTTTTTCACTGTCAATTATACACCTTTAATTTAAAAGCCCTCTCGAGCGTAAACAAAAAATAAATATCTCTAATACGAAGTGTTTTTATATTTAAAAAACGAGATCCAAACGAGGTCCCAAACGATGTCCCTAAATAACAAGCTGGTTCTCATTGTATTTCAATGTGCTGGAAGTGACATACTCGTATATCGTTTCGCACACACGCTTTGAGTAATTTATTGTATTTTCGAAGGTTGCCAGGTATTTAGGTTATTAGTTATTAGTATTTTAGCGAGTATAAATCAGAATTTAAAACTGAAATCGATAAAAAAAAACCCGCTTTATGTAGGGGTAAGGTATGCATTTTCAATTTTAGATTTTTATAACTTAAATCTTCGATTGAATCTTTTATTTTAAAACTGTAACAAGAATTTGGTCACTAGTGTGGAAGACCGTTAAGATTAAGATTTACATTGCAATTAAAAAAATATACCTTTTTTACAAGCAAAAAGTGCACGCATTTCCGAAACAAGTGAAATGTTATGCTTTGCCTTAACGATGTCTAACACCTCGAAAAAAATAGGAACACACAAAAGCGTTTCCTTTGTGCTCGTATTACCTTATCAAATATCTGCAGATTCTTTCATCATTCGGTATTACCTACGTCTAAATGCATTCCTTAACTCGATTGTTCGACGTTCCGACAGTTCTTACAAATTGGAGGTAATACTTTGCGGTCTCTCCGGTGAAGGCAATAGTGAAAAGGTTTCTTTTACGATCGCGCACGTGTCACATGCCCTTAAATACAATTTCCGGCTGGGCGGCTCAGAGCATAAACCACTTCTTATTATTATTAGTTACAAGTTTATTTGAAGGTGGTTTGAATGGGTTCGGAATATTCAGGTACAACAAAATACGCTAAGTTGTTAAATCCGTGAAAGATATGGTATTTTTAGGAAAATTATAATGTTAAGTAAATACATTTTGAAGGTTAACGTGCAGTTTATTTTATTAGCATTTAGTATTAAAGACATTACACAAACATAAGAAGAAAACTATTACGATGCATGTTTGATTGAATTTCGATTGATATATCGATCGTATAGTTCAAATTTGATCGGTTAGTAGCCGAGTGGACAAAAGCGTTAGATTTACAGGCGGGCGTCATGGGTTCAAATCCTCTGCTAGCTAAGTCCTTCATCATTGCACAAACAAAATTTTCCTCTTATTATGATGGCAGTAGGAGTATTAAAAAAAAAATCAGATTATTTGTGACTCAGGAATGTTTGTCAAATATATATATATACGATAAGTTTGAAAATCATTTGTTCGTATTTAAATGCAGAAATATTTTCCGTAAATTAAAAAGTGCTGTTATTATTGTGTGAAGTTTAAAAAAAATCTAGTTCTCCGTTTTTCGAAAGTAAAAAGTATGCAGTAGTTCTTTCTTAGGCAATAATTTGGACATTTAAAGCCTTTACTTGCTTTTCTGAAACATCTAAATGATCGATATGATCGATATGACGAATAACGATATTTGTATTCTTGTTTTACGAATGAGAAGATCCTAAAGGAATGCAAGGCCGATTGTCAGCGCGATGAATAAGACCAGATTGTGAAAATGACGCTTATTGTCTGTAATTTTTCAATGGCTTCAATAAGCAAAAAAGGAGTGCCAGGTGTAAGTACGTATGTTTGTAAGTATGAATGATTATTAGTGGGGGACATCCAAGGAAGATATGGCATGATCAAAATAATCAAGTACTTGAGGCGTACTCTGTTCAGAGAAATTTACCAGTATGATAGAGAAGATTTACGCATGTGGATGAAGCAAGGACTATAGGCGGTGTAACAATTCATCTGCCTTCCTCTTATTAATTGAAGATCGCTCTTGGTTTTAAAGTGACTTTATGGTAACCTAAATGAACCAACACATAAATAAGAAAAAACTATATTTTTATAGATAGCATTTACTTTGTGGTTGACATATTTAAAGAAATGAAAAAATGACGTTGTAGTGATTGTTCTGCATTTAATATTGGTAAAAAAACCCGTAATCTGCAACCCGTTAACAATCAGAATCAAAGAACATAAAATAACCACGGTTTTTCTGAATTCGCTAATCATCTTATTAATATAGATCGTACCTTTAATAAAAGCACCGGTGCTCATATTCTTCACAAAAATGATCATGGCATTAGATTAAATAATTAAGAAGCACTAAAAATAAAAAAAGCCATTAAAATTGATGGTCGTATTCTTAAAAATCAGGTAAATTTGTCCAGTGGTTTATTATTAGGTATATTTCCTGTAAACTCATAGAAGTTATTATTTTTCTATTTATCTCTAATAATATTAGTCATTGGGTGATTTGTATAGCGCCATTTTCGTGACAGAAATATCACCAAATGGGCGCTTTACAGCATAATTAAAATAATATTAAAACTAAGACTAAATATTAACTTATGCTAAAAAACTTATAACTAGCGATTTACAACTAATATATTTACATTAACTCTGTTCTTTTGTTATAATTTAAATGTTCTTCGTTTTCTAATTGTTTTGTTATTTCATTTAATAATTGTTTCTCTTTCTGTGTGTATATATAACCGTACACTTTGTATTTTTTGTTTAGTTTAATTTTGTACCCTGAAGATGCTTAGGCTAAGCGAAACTAGTCGGTCATAAAAATTAAAATAATATTATTGGTCTTAGACAAAGTTATTTGTTCATTTCTTCAAAATAAACCATGTGATTTTAATCATTATTTTGGAGCTATCCAAAAATGTTTGTTGGTAGTGAAAAGAGGTAAAGCCAAATTTAGTAATATTAGAACTCTAAATTCACGACGCTTACCTTATTTGGCCATGCTTCACGCTTGATTAAGAAAAGGGTCAAAAACCCTTACAATGTTCACTAAACTCACACATAAATATTTACCCTTCTCATCTAGTTTCCTCTCCAATCAATGTAGATCGGAAACCATCGGATAAAATTTGCTATTTTTTTAACACATACTTTTATTGTGATATTTGTGCGGATTAAAAAATATTGTTCTATCGAATAAACTGAATTCTCAATAGCAGATTCTATGAGTATTTAAAAAATGTGTTTTTTGTCTGTTCCTTATAGATTTCTATGCTATTCTTCTGAGATTTTTTTACCATTGCCAACTTAGAATAAAAATATATTTGAATTTATTTATATTTTTTCAAGTCAAAATATTTTACCAAAACGTAACGATGTATTTCAGGAAAATACCAGTACTTACTTATCACCCTCACAAAAAGTATAGGAGTTACGAACATCATATCGTTGCTGGAAAGGCAAAAGGGTTTAAGCAACACTTCGTTAAAATAAGTTAAATTTGCAGTTTTTTTTCTGATTGATTCTGAAGACTTTGGTGGCTCTTTAGTCATTTAAAATATATTTAGCATTTGGGAGAAGGCTTGACTCAAGCGACACAAGTTTGGGACTTTTTTCAGCTTTTGGTCGCTTTATTTAACTTTTTTTAAAAATCTAACCAGGTGCTGAAGACTTATGAATTTTATTGTAAAACAACAAAAAAACTTTTAAATGCTCTTGTGTATACTTCCCAAAATGCAGCCTTTTTGGATTTCCAGCGACGATATGAATAAGTCTTCTGTAAAAAAAAAAATTATTTACCTGTATTTGTGCTTTAAAGCAATTGATAAAACGTTTACCTACATAAAATCTAATATTTATTTGAAAACTCTGAATACTAGAATCCCAGGCAACGCCGACCACAAACCTTTAGCTTAAAATAAATAAAATAAAACAATAAATTCGATGGGTTGTGGTTGAACCACTTACTTAGAAACATAAAATGCGCTTGAAATATTTCGAAATAAAATCTCCGAATTGATTGATGATGAATTTAGAGACTTATCCAATTTGGCTGTTCGAGTACAACGTAAATTGTTGGAAATTTAGACAGGCGCCGCGCTGTAAAAATGATATATTACATGTGAATAAGTAATGACTAATGACTATTTAATATGGATATATCACTTCGTTTTATGGAACATGTTTAGACCGCATCTCTTTATTTTGAACGCATGAACATTAAATTAGTGAATTCATATTTTAAACATCAATAATTCGTAGGTGCCACGTAAAAGTCATACCACAATAAATTGTCATTCATCGTCCGAAAAATGCGGAAATTTAAAGTTCTTGCAGATTCTGATGAAAAAACAATTGATCGGAAATCCGTTAGTATTAAATAGCTGTAAAATGTAAATCGAAAAAAACATTAATTTTGTAAGCCACGTCCAAATAGTCGACAGACATAATCAATGTCAATAAATCAATCTTATGGTTTAGATCAGAGGTTCCCAAACTTTTTTGTCCCGTAGACCACTTGCCGATTTTTTCTGTTTTGTAAAGACCGCTTTCCTAATATTTTTTTTTGAGTTGGGAAAAACTTCAAAGTTTTGTGAACGCTTCAGGAACTGCTAGTTCTTTGAAATGAACACTTCACGATGAACACTTCAATTGAAGTCGAACTCGCCAAAAAATATTACTAGTCGGTAGAGATCTCAAAGCGAAAAAGGCTAGCAAATCAACAAAAAATCCTCTCCGAAAAAAAGGCACTAGTCGGTAGAGATTTGAAATCGAAAAGTACTAGCAAATCGACAAAAGTTCCTCCCCAAAAAAGTACTTGCAAATCGACAAAAAGATGAAACTGAGGAAGAACCAGTTCCTCGCCAAATCTTTGTAGTTCTTTGGTACTTTGTAGTCTTTGAAGTCGAACTTCCATTGGAGTACTTAGAATAAAGTACCTCATTGAATTCCGACTTTAATTGAAATATATGAACTGCCGCAAAATGAAGTAGTTTGCACCAACATCAATTGAAGTATTTGTTCAATGAGAATTGAATGAAGTTGAAACTGCCGCAAAAGGAAGTAGTTCTTTAAAATTTGCGGGAAACCGACATTTTGGTGACGGCCTGCCTAAATGGAATCCACCCCTTGGACCCCTATTTACGTTTCATGCACTCCCAATTTTTTTTTTCATTGACGTGGACTCCTTGTAGGTCGGAATCGACCTCTGGGGGTCGATATAGACCACTTTGGGAATGACTGGTTTAGGTCTTCTGAACCAGGGTGTCAGGTGGACATTTAATTATAATATCGGTAGTTTGGGGTTGATAGCGGTTGTGGCAATACTGTAATGACTGTTATCAAACAATCTCGAAGGTTAAGCAATATTCGTATTAGTCAGTTTTTTGGTCAATCTATAAATGAAGCTGTGTAAATATCTACATAATAATGATTTATTTTAATGATTGCGAAAGTTATTAAAATAAGGATTCGAGTATTTTTCAGAGTGGGAGAGACTTTCAGTATCCCCCAGTAAAACACAACAGTTTGGACTTTAAGCGTTGCTTGAAATAATTGTAGTAATAATAATAATATAATTTACCTAATACTGTGGAACTCTGGAATCATAAAATTGACGAATATTGTGAAGCTGAAGGAAGTGAAGGAAGGTAAAGAGAAATATAAAGGGAAGTAGGTTAGAATGTACCTAGCTATTTAAATCTGGCCGCTAAAGTATCTGTCGCCTGAGCGACACTAATGGTATCATCCACTTTAGAACGAGGTTCAAATATACATTTTTTAACTTACTTAAATTCTACGAAAAAACTCTTGTCCACGCCGAGTTTTGAACCCTTAGTCAAGACCATTTAATCTTTGACCTCGGGGTCTAGCAAACCTCCCTGTGACCTTTTTCGTTTCTAAATTCATTACTCACCAATCTCCATAACATTGAAGTTTCCTGTCCCAAAGACGAAGACGCGGTGCTCATATTTAACGTATAATAAATAAATGATGACGTTGTATAAATGTTGTATTCTACTTTGGTACTTGAATTTCAGGTATCACCAGTTGCAAACAAGTGACGCGGTGACCTTATTGGCATTAGTAATTTGTTTATTGAAGTGTTAAAAAATTACATATGTTTAACATTGAATTTTTTTTGATACTCTCATTTTTTAATTATTTTATGAGTGTGTCTCCGAGGACTTCGCCTTAACGTCAGAGTAACGTACATAATATATTCACGTATCAATCAAAATATTAATTCGCACTCAGAGGATATAACACTCTAAATACCGGGGGTTTGCCTGAGATTCACATTGGAAATAATAATAATTAATCAAATTAGCAGTAGTATTTTTTGTATAAACCTGCTACTGTAAACTCAACCATATGCCCATTGTTAAAGCTGTGCGTCAAACATCATTTTGCCGTTTGGCGTTTAGAGTGATACACTCGTTTTGCTTCATTCGCGGCTCAACAGCAGAGCTGGCCACACATTGCGGCGGAGGCGAACTTTGCGCATGACGTCACGATGTATTAATTTAATAATAATATTTATTTTAAAGAATACCTAATAAAATCTTGTATTCTTTAACATTTTTACTTCACATAACCTATAATATAAATAAAGGGTTTATTTTTATTTTTCTGAAATTTAATAGAACATGAACGGATACAAATTAATGTATTTGTTCTAATTTTTCTTCGTCAATTTTTTAGAGGAATGCTTCCCACCGATTTCTTTCTAGGGAACTACGAGCACTTATAAAAAAAATATTTGTTAGATAAAGAGTAACCTTCCGGAATATCCCGATTGATTTGTTCTCATAATGTGTAGATATATAGATTATATTTTTGGTGGGCTTTAATGAATTAGTTTCGATCCCAGACTGATTGCAGTATTTTATCGTTGTTGAAACAATGATCAATATTAATCATTTATTTTTTCAATAAATACAGAGCTATATTAGTAAATCAGTAAATATTACACTCTTTTATGGATATATTATCTTTATTATAGAAAAATGAATAAAAACGAGATTGATTAACAAAGCCAAATACACATTTTGTTTGTACTAATGGGTAGCTACATATGGTATTTAAAATATGTAGGTATAGTAAATAGTTAGTCGACAATACCGTCATTTATACGCTATGGAACAAAACTGACGATTTACTTATCGAAAAAACAATATTATACTACGGCAGACAGATTTTTTTTCCTTAAAACGAATATTATTAAGAAAAAACACAAACAAATAGAACATACCATTGCATCTGTCACATGTTTCTATTAAAGTAATACATGTTTTTATTATTTTACCATGAAGGATTTTAAAAAGTGTTTATTGAATTTTCACTGAGGAACGTATTTATGTAATACATATCGCCGTAAAGGCAAAAAGGCTGAAGGGTCATTTTGGGAATCTTACACCAGAGCACTTTCAAGTTTATTTTTGTTTTATAATAAAATTCATGAGTCTTTAGTACCTGGTTGGATTTTGAAAAAAAAGTTAACTCTGGTAAGTCAATGCTCTCACCGAGTTACCTGAAGCGACAAAAAGATAAAAAAAGTTTCCACACTTGTGTCGCTTGAGTCAAGCCTTCACCCAAAAGGTAAATATATTTTAGATGGCTGAAGGGCCACGGAAGTCTTCAGAATCAAACGAGTCAGTCAAAGAGTCAAAGCAATCGATGCAAAAAAAAACTAATCAAAACTGCATATTTAACTCATTTTTGACCAAAGTGTCGCGTAAGCCCTTTTACTTTTCCAGCATTTGTCAAAATATGTATATTTTAAAGTTATAATATATATATATATATTTATGTAAATATTGAGAAAACGTGTATTATATCTACTACGGGGAAGAGACGTCTATGCCCGAAACTAGTTAACCTTAAAAAAGTGGTTTAAATCAAAATAACGTTTTGTCACTATTTAATTTTTCTTCTGTTAAGAGTTTTTTACGGAGAAAGTTGAAGAACTAATAATTGCAAATTGCTGATGTTTACAATGGTGTCATTTGAATGTTTCTGTATAAATAATTCGCTTCCGTGCATTCAAGCTACCGTACCGTACAGTCAATAAACCGTGATTTGTCTATTATTTCCCCCTCTTCTTCCGGTAATCGACAATTAGATGCGCTTAGCAATTATCACAAAGGTTTTACTGCACCATTTGCTTGTTTTCATTTCCACTAATTGCCGCAAAGCAAAAGTGGCGTACGTTTAATAGCAGGTATCTAAGCAACTGGAAAAATTTAAATATTTATATTTTTAGGCTTTGTATCAAGGTTGATATTCCATTTTAACCTATGAGAGCGTTAATAATTCACATTGAACATATTAAATAATAAGCATTGAATCGTATGCATAGGTATCCATTATGACAGTTGAAAACCATGCAACAAAATAATTTGCGTATTTTGTTATATATTCACAGTTAAATGGATAGTTAATCCCTATCGTTGACCTAAATATTCAGGTAACAAAAAAATTATAGAAATTTCATGACCAGGATATTTTTCTACGTCATTTAAAAAGATTTTCTGCTGTTAATATATACGATTGAAGTAACTTGGTATAATTTTTTGTTGTTGTTATTCATACTTTTTCATTTTTACTTGTTTTTTTTTTTTTACTTAGGTACTTCGTTGAATATTGAAATTTTCTAGATTTATATATATATATATATATATATATAAATATCAGTTAAACTCACTCACTGATATATTTGGATTTTATATAAGCGGTGGGATGATAAATTAAAGCACCTATGAAAGTATAATTTCCTAGTACAATTATATTTATTACAACACTTATTATATTTTAAGTCTATTAATTAATTCGACACACCTACTTAAAACCAAACTCGCTCTTATTTAACCTAGATAAAAATTGTACCATTTTTTTTTATAGAAAACCTACATTCTAAATAATTCGCACAGCGTAGGTGAAATATGAATTTATTTTAAGAAATTCGTATAATTAAGAGAGGTAAAACTTAAATCCTAAACTCAATTAACAAACTCGTCATAAAAAAGCAAAATGAACATAATATAAAGCATAAAATTAACAAATCCTCCCGATGTAAATAAAAGGAAAACATAAGTTTTTTTCAGATGTCGCACAGATTTTATGGTAAAACTGTTTTTGCAAACGATATTATAACAGACATCATAAATTTCGATTATTTAGTTCATCGAAGTGAAAAACTCGCTAGTCACAGAGAGAGGCTGTTTTTTTTTACAAAGGCCTGATTCTAGATCACTTATTAAAGTAAAGAAGACACACCTCCCTAGGAATGAATCGGTGATGTGTATTCCCCAAAAAAGGAAAAGACCTCAAATAGATTAAAATCGTTCTATCGCTCGTGTTTTATCGAATTGCGGAAAATACAGTAACCCTTTATATACGGGTGGATTAATTAAAAAAAAGAGTTCACTAAGTATTGGACGCAGATCCGACATCTCTATCCGCCGAATCTCGAGCGGTGACTGAGTCAAAATGGTCTAAGGCAAAAAAGCGGTATAAAAAAAAAACAATGTTCGTTGCAAGGCGTATAATAATAAGGAATAGAGTCCAGTTTGCTGTAGCAGGCCTAGAAGGGTGTTCTGCCCGTGGATTACATTTGATATATTGTTGTAATCTAAAATGTTTTCCGGGTAATATCTCGGGAAGTAACTAATTTATTGATCGCATAGAAAAATCATATCTGATCCTTACCGCTTATTTTCTTGCTGAAAAATGATTTGAAAATTTTGCAAATATTTTTACGGAAGAATGTAAATTGAAGGATCAGTTTTTATTATATTTAAAAAAATGACTTACACCAAAATATAAATGACTTACATCTTAAGTGCGTCTTTGGAACACACAATATATTTTTGTTACGCGTTCATCAGAATTAATTAAAATTTGAATCTCGGTTTCGGAGTGTTATATCAGCTCAAGGTACCTACCAATTTATTACAAATTAACCACTAACATTTCCCCAAAACAAGAACTGATTGTACTTCAAATATAGACTGAAACTAAATTAAATTAAATTTTGGTTTTAGATAATTTAAAAGGTCACTTAGGTATAATTAAGAGACAATATCCTGAAATCTTGGTAAATTGATTTTTAATATTCAATGGTGTTTAGAACGGATTTTTTATCCCTTTAAACATTAATCACTTTCATTTGAAAAAATCAACAGGAAGATGAAAAATTATTTGTTACCAGCAAATATATATATATAAGAGATCATGCATCATGAAAAGTATATGGTAATAAATAAGCCTTAGATAATCCTCCGCAAGGAGTAAAACCCTGTCAAAGTGGCAGTAAAAAAATCATATCCCTCCTACTCCCCCATACTCCTGCATATTATATATTACATAAACTCCACGTAAAAAATCTATTTATAATCCTTAAAAATATGATAGTCAGTGAACTCATGTTTGTACATAACACTTTGTACATAAAGAATATCCAAGTCCAAGTCCAAAAGTAAGTGGTTTTTATAAAAAAAATACAAAAAAAAACTTTCTGGCGGCCAACAACACAACTGATGGGTAAAACCCAGAAATATTATAAAACTTTGTGGTAGAATACAACATGGCATTAAACCATTATAAATATCTTCATATTTTCACTTCACGCACATTCACCAGGTGGTGATATATTATTTTAATACGTGTTTTATTTTTTTTAAATATTTTTCGAACGCTTTTTGTTAATTTACATATTTTATATTTTATCGTTAATCTACTTCGAAAAAGACGCGGTTGTTTCGGAAATTAGTTGGCTTGAAATATCTACTAATAAAATGCTAGATACGAGTACAAATACATTTTTCTTCAACAAAACATATCATTAGGTTTATATGACTTTCCAGTCAAAGTATTGTTTCGTCTTATAATGACAAACTATGCGAGCTCAAATTAAAACTTCTCATGTAATTTGTATTATTTAATATATTATTGTGTATTGTGTTTGAGAAAATACCGGTAGCTGGTACCAAGAAAGTGTTTTCTAAAAAACTTATGTTTTTTTCAAGTTGAACGATTCTCCCGCTTGAATTTGGAGTGAAGGTTTTTTTGCGAATTCTTTTGTTTAGTACTTTATTGTTATTATGCTGTCACTTGTCTCCATTCCACTGTCTACTTTTGCTCGTGATGAATGCTCGACTAAAGTGACTTACAGCTTGACAGGGATAGCTTTACAGTTGATGGCGTGTACAGTGAAGATTTTGTGGGTAAAAAAATAATGTACGGATTTAAAGAACACCTCATTAGTTCATCGTTTGACCGCAAATAAACATGATTGTTTCTTGTATATGGAATATGTGATAATTAAAAATAATGAAAATAATGTTTTTCATGTATTATTTAGCTTATGTTTCTTTTATTTGTATGTGATTATCGTACTAGAGTCTCAGCTGCCCAGATCCAATAAATCTTTAGCGTCCCTAAATTTGAGAATATTGCGAGTCTGAAGAAATTGGGGGGGGGGGGTGGATGGATGGGGAAGATGATGGTTGGAAAGTATCTGGCTATTCAGGTTTGGTCACTAAACAAGGCTTTTATTGAAGGTCATGATAGCGCCCTTGAGGTGATTCAATAACTAAACGGCGCTATATAATGTTGACCATTTATTATAATTGTACTATCATCATTTTTCAATAAACTCATTAATTACAAAATAAGAGAAGATATATTGGCAATTATTTAACAAAACCACCACCACGAATTAACAGTTACAAAATTAGAAATAATATATTGTCAATTGTAAAATCTTTCAAGGACCTAGGGGCAAGGGGTAATCTTTGATCCCAAACTTACGTTTTCTGAACAGATTGTGCAGATGTCTACATCGTGCTATAAACTATTGGGGCTTGTTATAAGATCCAGTTAACAGTTTTTCAAGCCCGAAGCTGTAATTCCTATGTTTAACGGGATTATAAGATTTAAATTAGGGCTAACCATGGGCCCATCCCAGCAAAAATACAAAGAGTTTCAAACAAATTCAAAAGAACATTCTCCGGTATCTTTATATGAGAATGCACGGAGAGTACCCACCGTTCATGTATCGGGAAGATCTGCTCTCGGAGACACGACACCGACAGTTTCCAGTCGCGAAGGGGTGGGACCCTTTTAGTAACAATTTAGTTTATTTTTCAGATTCCACTTTTAGTATGAAAATAACTATTAAAGCCCCCTACACTAGCTACCAAATTCTTGTTAAAGTATTATATTGTAAAATGTGATATGGGTGGCTTAAATCTTTGATCTCTCAGATTTTGTAACGGGTACTTTTACGAAAATTTAGTCGCGAGAGTGAAAGGTCATCACGTGATAATTTTTTCAGAAAGGAGCAAATACAGTTTTTTTCACACAACATAACATTTCGTATTTAAAAATGTATTTAGGTGGTTAACATGTGTCATTGAAAATAATATGTGTTGCGACATTTTGGATTTAATATTTTCATAGAATTAGTTGAAGCAATCGGGAGTATTACAACAAGGATTTGATGTTTAACGTACCACGAAACATAACCACCGTAATAAGCAAAGTCACTTCAGAGGAAACCTCATCGATAGTTAGAGAACTTGTATTTGTCTTGAAATTATTCAGTTCCGGTTAAGGATCAAAGATACATTACCGTTGAATAGATTGTCATAAACATGTACACGTGGGACAACTAGAGGCGTTTTAATTATCAAAATATTATTATTTACAACGGCTTATTATTATTATCATTATTATGTGGTATTGTGTTATTTTACTTCAAATGCATTTTTTCTGATTACACAATATACTCATACTTTCAGTTGTGATCTTTTTGCCTTAATTTTTCCTGTGACTTTTGTTTTCATTATGTAAGTAATCCAACTTGTTATGAAATATAACATGTGTTTAACATATAAGATTCGAGCTATGAAAATGAAAAATGGCACAATAAATGGGAGTTGTTAAACATAAGATAAGTAAAAACTGACGCATACAAACACAATAATTAACAAAAGGACAATTCAACGTAATATACAGTAGTTTACGATTATAATAAACTTTTTAGTAGGCAGTGAGAACATAATTTAAACTGCACAACAAAAACACTCTCGGAGATGTGAAATTACGTCATTATTTAGGTTTGTGAAACTACGTTTTACTTGTAAGTACCTATGGCTTACAAGTAAAACGTAATTTGAATTGAAAGATACGATAGTTTCCGACGATATATTTGAATACCAACATGAAACCTTAGTACATGAGCAAACTAAACTTTCGTAACAAAATGATTTAGGTGAGTATTTGATAAGCGTGGAGAGGATGCGGGTCCAATTCCCTTTGGAATACTTAACTAAGCTGAATTGATTTTATTTATTTGAAAAAATGATTCTGCCAATCAGCGTCTGGTGATTTTGATTCACAAGTTTAGCTTGCCTTATGAAATGGTGATACAGCTGTCGTAAGGAATAAAAGCATTACAAATATCTTTATGTTTGCTAGAAAGTGAGGGCATTGAACAAAAAATATGAGCTTTATTTAGGTAGTTTTCGGAATAACGTTTTGCAAAGCTTATAAAAACGCCAAACTAGTAATGTTGTGTTAATATTGTCACTTACCGTAAAAGCTCACCGAAATATATATTCTGATAAAAACTTTTGGTATCAGGAAGCACTTCTTCATAACCCATATATACCGATATCAACTTGTTTGTTACTCATTAATAAATTTGTCAAAGGCATTATTTACACGATATTTTGTGAATTTAAGAGCCGAAGTAAACCCTTAAATCAGCCGAAAGAACTATTACATGGAGCTGCATCTTGGTATCTTATGTGTCTTTGTTTGGAACATGCAAACAATTACTATTTCTTGGAATATATTTCACATTCTCTGTTGCATGCATCTCTTGTACTCGTAAACACATATTATGTCCTTAGTGTTATTTCTCCACTATTTTTTTCTATATCACTCTTTTAAAAAAATTCTTCCTTTAAATGGTGATTAACTGTCTTATGCACGTATAACTTTATTTCATTGATGAAATTTCCACATAGATTGCAATACAGTTTTGACAAACTCTAATACGAATTGTCTTGATAACTCATGTATAATTAAGTCCCTCAACGCACCAGAACTTGGCAGCAAGCTTGCAAGTTCCAAGTAGTATCAAGTTTCACCGTCCTTTATCATGTTCCTATTTGCTGCAGATATACGAGCTGTATTGACTTCCGTTCCTTTTGTACACCGGCAGCTTCCCTGATGTTCACGTCTCACATCTCGTGCAGAGCATTCCGTTAGTCTCAATTGTGTCGTGGAGGAAACGTAACAGAACGCATTTGAGATATATTTCTTTTATGAATATGTGAAATTATCGTCCGTACTTTCCCAGACACTTAAAATCGTAGAGAAAGGATAAACTACCGACGGGTGGAAATATTAATAATAAAAAATGGAACGAATTGAAGATTTAAAGTGTTCTGTAGTATAGAGGCACGCACTTTTGACTTGGATTAGGAAGATAGCGAGTTCTATTTCGCCGCAGAATAATTAATACACATGAGGATATTTAAAATGTATGAACGCAACAGTTGTATAAATCCTTGGACATCAAATGGTATGTTAAATAAATGTATTAAAAAATACAAAATTTATTTTTTGTTTGATGTCCAAGAAGAAACAGATTAATTTAAAATAGACATATCTAATGAAAATGAAATAATAACTTTGTATAAAACCATAGATTTTATTTTATTTTTTACGACCGACCGGTTTTGCTTAGCATCATCAGGGTAGAAAATTAAACAAAACAAAAAATACAAAATTTACGGTTATATATACATATAGAGGGAGAACAGAATATGAAATAAAATAAGAGTGAGAAAACAATAGAATATCACTTTATGAGTTTACAGGAAATATACCTAATATTGGACTGCCGGAAAAATTTGGCTGATTATTAAGAATATGACTTCTAATTTAATTGGATTAATTTATTTTTGGTGCTTCTAAATTATTTAATCTGTTGTCATAACCAATTTAGTGATGAATATGAGCACCGGGGCTTTTATTGAAGGTATAATCTTTTTCAATAAGATGACTGGCGAATTTTGAAAAGTGATTGCTTTAAAAAAAAGATATTTCATTTGCTCCAAACTAAAATGCAGTTTTGCTGTCTCATCTGCCTGAAAGTGTATTTACAAATATATGTTTTGAAAAACCGTACTATTTTTTGGATTTTTGATAAATTTACACAATTCAAAAATAGTGTTAACCGCCGTAACGCCTGCCAGGATGTCTGTTATAGATATTTGTTCGACTACTTTTCGAAAAGCAAAGTTTTTAAGTTCAATCCTGTATTAGTTTTATATGAATACCTTCAACACTTTCATTATGGAAAAATGCAACGAGTAATGGCGTGTAATTTTTCATATGTAATTAACAAAAGTCTTTTTTATCTTTGAAATGGCGTACAAATCAGTGAGTACCCTTTAGTGAGAGGCTACTTTTTCTGCTATTATAATTATTTTCTTTCAAAAGTTTCGTATGCAGGAGCAACGTATTTTGCATTTCGTAGCAAGGCGTTTTGCAACAACTTCGCCATTTATGAGTGATACATGAATAGCGCTAATTGGTGATGTGGGTGCATCTTTAGGGTTAGCGTGTTTAAAATTATTGCTATTGCAACATGGGGCTTTTGCTTGTTAGAATGTTAAGGTTTCGGTTTTACAGTTTTTAAATTAGGTACACGTTTTGTTGAGTTTGTATTGTTAACAGAGTAGTGGGTGTTGGTTCAAATAATTTTCAATAAATAACATCATCACTTGCGGAGCCAACGCTAAAAAGGTCTCCCAGTCTAGAAAATGTGAAAAAACGATTTCAAATTTTACTACCAAAAATTATTTTTTTTACTCGATAATATTTTATTTTACATCTACTGGAATTAAGAGTTTTATTGTTTTGTGATTTTTAGAAAATTCCACGCCTGCTATTCAGGTTTATATTTTTCAATGTTCCTAAAGACAGTTGTATAGCCATTATAAGGAAATCTGGACTCAAATCCATCTCAACAGTCCATATCACAACACCTTTATTTGGTACCCGCAATAAATTACATTTAATTTGTTTTCCTTCGAGCGAATCAAGCCCGTATCCTCCCGACAAAAAGTCTAATGTTTAGCCTATCTCACTATAGAGAACGTCATCTTCGTATCATAATTTGAAAAAAAATTACAATAAATTACAAATAAATAATTTTTCCATATTTGATTCCCAAGGAGTTTAAAAAAGGAAAAAACTTATAAAACAATGAGGAACAATATTTTTAGAAAAGACATATCTAACAGGATTTATTTGTTATATTAAAAGAGTGAGTGGAGAGTCCAGAAACGTATTATTTATTTTATTTTAATACACAAGAATAAATGAACACAAGACTTGAAAGGGTTTTCCCTTATAACTTTGAACTTTAAAACAATATTTAATGAACACAACAAACAAAACAAACTGAAAGGCCGACGGCGCACAATCCAATCGAACACTTTCAGGTATATTTATACTTAGGACTCAAAGACCTTACTGAAGGGGAAAAACGCGCAATCAGTATCAGGACTTGAGACTAGGTTCTGGCTCTCTGACTAAGTACTCAAAGACCTCACTGAAAGGGAACAACGCGCAATCAGGTATCAGGCCTTGAGACTAGTTTCTGGCTCTCTGCCGTTTCAAGGGCGAGCAGCGCTTTTTATAGGCCGGCGGAAGCGGCTTTCAGCACGAAGTGGGAGTAATAGGTGAAATTCCTAGAATTGCGTCGGCAATTGCCCAATTGGAGTCCAGCCCTGGATTTACACAGCTGAGCATTGCTAGAGAGAGACAGTGCTTTAGACGTGAGCGAGAAAGTATTCGAGCCCACGCGCCTTGTCGCGTTACACATATTAATTTTAAAAGGTGAAAGGGAACAAACAAATGAATACATTTGAAAGAGACTCATAAGGGTAGAGATTAATTAAACATTATTAATACATTAGGAAAGATATTCAAACTAAAATTAATCTCTCACTGTATAAATAAAAGGAAAGATCTTGTATTATTTTAGTCATTTGAATTGTATTAAATAGGCAATTTATTTTATTACCGGTTTTAATTACCTCGAAATTCTAGAAATATCCCAGAAACCATCCCATTTTTAAATAAAAAAATACATTGTTGTATTGTAAAATAAGTTTTCGATATTAGAATGTTTAAAGATATATAAACTTCACCAAATTATTGTGAGTATCAATGTACTTAAGATACAAGTGGTAGATTTACGTTTAACGATGCATTTCTGAAATATTCTTTCCGACGAATCTGTTGAAATGAGATTGCCGGATTTAAGGCCATTACTCTTTAACGTGCGTACTTTTTACGAGCTCGAGAAAATTGTGGAAACATTTTATGTTGTAACTCAAAAAGGGCTATTAATATAACTTTTTAAATGCTTTGACATTATTTATTTTATTTTATCAACACCGTATATTTCCCTTTAAATCATGTGTATCGTAAAAACTTATGTTAGGTTTGGCTACACCCTAAGGTGTAGTTCATAAATGTTCCAATTACGTTTCAGAGTGTTAGATACTCGAAGTGTCGCCCTGGTGAAATACCACCATTCAGAATAGGAACGTTGCTTGAAATAGTAATAGCTTTGTTTAGCTACCAGATCTAAATATCCAAGTACATTTCAATCTTTTTCTTCCACTTTATTCAGCCTCCTTTCGTAACCCAATTGGAGTTGTCATAGTCTCACTGGCTTCGAAGTAGTAGGAACATTGTGCAATAGTCTAACATATTTAAATAATTTTACAAGATTTTTGCGAAGAAGTTTTTTTCGTTAACAAATTAAACAAAATATATTACCACCAAGGAAAAGAAAGCATTAAGGTGAGTGGAAACAAAAAATATCCCGGAATTTGGAATATTTTGATAACCAAAAGGATAAAATTTAAAATATAAAAAAACTCTTTAAATTAAGAACATAGGTACTAATATATGACAATAAATTAGAAAAATAATTATTTTACATTATTTAGTGATACCGTGCGAATTACAATTTTGTTTCTATTTAAATTCAAAAAATGATTCAGTGTTGTATGCATTTTATCCCAAAATGAACATAAACATAATAAGGAGGACAATAAAACGACAAAAGACATTTTCGAAATGAAAGCCTTCCACACAAATACGGAATATTTCTCTCCTTTACCGCGGACATTAAGATCACAATTACAACACAAAACACTACGCCAACAATGAAGTACACATTTTTGATGACCCAATGAAACACATTTAAAAAATTTGTCAATCATATCAAGTTGATAATGTATGTAATAATGCCCTTCACATATAGTCTGGTAATGTGAAGTTCCAAACTGCTAATCAGCATTTCATCAGCAAAGGTGCAAATAAAAAAATATTTTTTTTCTACCTTGTAACTATCATTTCTTTTTGTTAAACTTTTACTTTATTACCTATTAAGGGTCAGCACTCAAGAATGGCGATAAACGTCACTATGTAGCATTATAATACAAGCAATATTACAAATGATTTATCAGAAAATTTTCTATGGGTAGTTAGAAAAATGACTGAGGTTTCCAGTGAATACAATTTTTAAACTGTAATTTTTTAAATTATATGAAAAACATACTGAAATATCAATAAAAGGTGCAGTTTTAAAAGTAGCAAAGGTATTTTTGAACATTTTACCTAAAATTCCAGTGATCATTTCATAAAAAAAAACTGTTTATGAATTGTATTTACTGGAAACCTTAGATATTTTTCTAACTACCCGTATAGAATTGACAGATAAATCGTTAGTAGTTTTTCTTGTACTAGAAAACCAAAAAGTGTGTATTGTTGGGTGCCGACTCTTAACTTTTGTTGTAAAATATGCCTAAAAAAAAACACCCAACAATGATGAGTTGGACATCATGCCTGTTGTATGTACTTAAATAAAATAATATTTTGTGAAAAAAAAAACACTAAACCCTGTTTATTGGTTATTCACATCATGCAGATCAGTATATTTCATTGATAAATTATAGTTAACCTCAGTTGTCTGGATAGCGGAAAATTTTGGGTTCAAATCCCGGTTGCGGAATAAACCTTGAATTATTTTTGATAACCAATTTGAAATCTTCACTACGCAAATAAAATAAATAAATATATAAATTTAGTTTTGAATGTAACTGTATAATAGTGTTTTCCGCACACGTTTTTCAATTTGCTACGAATGTTAGGTAACAATGAGATTAAGATGACAATGTTTTAAACAATACATTGTTATAAAGTTGCATGTTTAAGGTAAAGAAGAAAAACTCGTGGACCCGAACTAATCACATTTTCCACACACTGTCGTATTTTAATTTACGTTTCTTGCTTTGTGCAAGGTGCAGAGACAATATTCGCCATACCCCGTTGCACATAAACAATCTTTCTGTCCCACCTTTAAGCTATACATTCTCAGAGTTCTTTGTGTTAAAGATAAGGTATCCGTTAGGTAAGTTTGAATAAGTAAGAATTAAAAACATTATGAGTGCGCACTGTTCCATGCTTCAAAACTATAGTAGTTAAAAGCTTTTTACAAAGAACTTGTTCATTTTTGAACAAAATTCTATACTGTGTGAGTTTTATACATCTTTTCACCTTTAAAAAAATACTTTTAAGTTTATTTATTTATTTTATTTCAATAAGTAAGAATATTACATTGAATGCTGAAAAAAAACTTAATAATACAGTATTAGTATTTTAATTGGTTATGCGTAAACATTCCGTCTCTAACATATGCACAGAAGAAAACAAGTGATTTTTTAAGATTGAACTTCTTCTTTGAACTTAATTTGCTTAGCATCGTACTTTATGTAGTTAGTTACTAGGTATGTGTTGTTTTTTGGAAACGTAAATTTAACGTGTCAAAACGTCACTACGATTTTTTTGAGAAATTACATAGTCCTTTTGCAATTCGGGAAGATATTTAATTTAATGCCCTGGTGAGATACTTCAGTGCAAAATATACGACTATTAAGTTAATATTATTTTTAATGGATTAATTCAAATGCCAAATGTATAATGTTGAAGTTGTTATAAATTTATTTAGCAAACCGAGCAGATTGAAAAAAACGTGAGTAAATCGTTTTTTTTTTGGAATTTTATAATATGCAGTTAACGTAGTTCAAATCGAGCAGAAGTCATTTCAAACACGTGAAAGATCACGTAATATAACTTGACTTGCGAAGAAAAAATATTATTTATATCAGCTAAAATACATTATAGGTACTAAGCCCATCCATCCATTTGAAAGGTTCACACTTGTACCTATGTATGTACATACTCACAAAGAAAATACAAGACATGCAGCCTCCTGTAAATATTTTAATTAAATTGATTAATGTCCTGTGCATAGGTTTTACCCAATAGAGACGATTAATCGAGGATATTGTTTTACTAACGGTCATATTAGTGTACCCTGATGAACGTTCATGCAATTAACAGTTACTGTATTCAGTCGGGATGGCAGTAAGACAAGAGATGATGTGTAGAGATGCACACTTCCTGGGTGTAGGGTGAATTCCATTATGGAGATACGAGCGAAATAATTACTTTTTCACGAACGTTGTATTTACTGGAGAATGAAATTGAATAACCGAAGTACCAGTGAGATGACGTAAGATTCGAATCAATTTATTTAATTAATGTTAATTAATCACTATAAATCGTTCACCTTAAATCACATGCTTATGATTCCAATAGGTAGGTATAGGGTATTTTACTGATTTCTTATTCTTTGAAGATTTATTATCTTTTCTCAATAATCAACATTACAATGAAGCAAAAAGCTTTAATGAATTAAAGTTTTAAAAAATAATGTGATTTTATTTAAAGTGCTAGAGTGTGTAGAGTGCTAAACATCGACATTATTACTTCATTCAATTCATCTGCATGCTCATCAGCTTTTCGACTCTTTTATTTATTTTCCTCCTGTTTACATTTTCAGTGCGATGACTTCGTATTGAATACTAAATTTAAAAAAAAACTTATTTTCATAAAATTTCTATCATTACATTATTACTTTGGAATCCATAGCACCCGATATATAGAAGTTACGCGTTCGATCCCCGCGGCAGCGCTTAGAATTAGTTATATTTTCAAATTATATGCCAGTCGGGGAGTTGGAATGTTGTCTGTACGGTTTAATTAACCCAACAAACATGCTTCGTCGTTTTTTAAGGACTTTGACTTTGAAAATTACGTTTTTAATAAGTACTTTGAGAAAACGCACGACTAGTATTACGAAAGAATTATCACTTTATACTATTTTGATGTAGACTACGTATCTGTTATCTTCAGCAGGTGCAATTCGATATCGATGTGGTCTGTATAAGGTTGATTGATTCGCTAGTAATAGTTGATAAATGAGAATTACCCCAAAATTTATTTGAATTATCCGTAATGTATTGAACGCATGATGGCGTCGTTTGCTTCATTTCTTCACTTGTCGACAAGTGAAGAAATGTAACTTATGTTACACTGAACTTATACACTAGCTATCTAAGTTTGTGGGTAGCGATTAATTAAGTCTGAAGTTCTAGCCATTTTTTTGGCTAGAACTTCAGACTTAACAACTTAAAAAAATAAATACCTGAGGCCACTTCGCTTGGAAAATATTTAATTTCATCTAGAGATAATAACAAAGATTCCATAAACATAATTATGAGAAAATTTTCCATTTCATATTTTCGGCTTCAAAGGGAAGTTTTTTATGACGAATAAATAAATAAATTCAGGTACTGTCCAAAAATAAAACATAAGGAGTATAGCAGGATCTTGCTTCATTTTTCTTTGATAAATTGTCATAATTTATTTTGGAAGACCTTCTTAAAAATCTTAATTTGATTTATAATATTTTTATGACGTAAATCACAATTAATTTAACATTTTTGACGAAAATAATTATACTAAAATCCTAACTTTACGTATCTGGTTCGACCACTTGAATTGCAAACATATTTTTTATTTCCTTAAACAACGGGGTCTCAAAAGTGCAGCAGTTTATATCGGTCCACTGTACACCGTAAATGTATTACGTCTTATATTTCCGCGGTAGAAAATGACACTCGATTGAATTACGTTGTTGGGACATTCCCAACAAGAAATACTCAAACCTGCCACACTCGTCTTTGGAATAAATGTCGGATTATAAACTAAGATCACTTTCCTACCAGTTATATCTGTAACGTAACACCGGCCCGCAGAGTTTGCAGAATGAAGCTATGGCGAACACGCAGTTTCCCAGATAGTAAACACCAATAATGTATTTATGTTTAAACTCTACAAGATGCAATTTTAGAAATATACTTTTTACTTTATCTGCCTTTTTAGCATGAGATCCGCTTATCAAAAAAGTCTGGAAATATTTTAGTTTAAAAAACAGGAAAGTCGTAGAAAGGTGTTGATTTATTTGACATCCACCGGTTTATCTCATGCCTAAACTTCCGCAGACCAGCATATTATTGATCCTAAGGTATGACCTATCCCACCTGTGTGCAGCAAATTTTTACATTTAATTAACGATTCATGCTGAGCAATTATTGTTTTATTTCGGAATATTTTAATCTAGCAATTGTAATTAAAAAAAATAGTAGAAGCTAATTTATAATAAAACAAAAAAAAACCTAGTAATAAGGAAGTTGAGTCCATTTTTTTAATTTTTTTTTATCAATATCCACCTTCAAACTTAAATATAGGTATTTTTTTTTTTTTTTTTTTTAAAGTTAGTTTTTATAGTTAAATTAATTCTCAAAGTTTGAATTTTGTACACGCCGCCAAAACGGCAATATCTCAGAGGTAAGGAGCGGGGTGGGTGCGTGACGCGTTTTGTACGTTCAGAAGGGGCACCACACGGTACTTATATTTGACATCGCACATTGTCGTTATCCAGCTGTCAGTTGCATATTTGTTATTTTGTGTTTTTTCTTCAATTTTACCGCTTTTAATTTAACAAAACCTTATAAAATGTCAGGAGATAATACGTCTTGCTATTGCATCGTACTAATGTGTAAAAATACAAGCATTACTGCAATTTACAATCATTCCAAGAAATGAAATTTTACGTAAAAAATGGTTCACCGCCATTTACTTCGCGGCATCGCATCGTACGAAAACGGTACATTTGACGTTCGACTAATATGAATCGTTTCTATTTTATGGCGTTTTAACTAATTTTCAAGAAGGGTTTATTAATTCTGGGAATAATAATATGGAAATATACATATATATTCAGAATCTGTGTTTTTCGATCTACATGCACATATTTTTTTAAAGTCATAATATTTTTCACTCAACTTCTCTATTGTACCTCCGTAGAACATAGACATATATATTTCCGTTCCGTGTAGGTAAGTGTTGTATTATTTAATTAAACTAGATTATGTTAATCGATTTAATAGGTATGTAAGCAACACAGGTTTCCTACAATTAAACTGACTTCTTAGTTTTGCATAACATCAACTAATAAAAACAAAATATACTCGTAAATGTTTTCAGAAGGTGATAGCAAAATAAAAAAAAAATGGTAACATTTTCGAGGCCAGCTGTCATACGAATTTAGGCAATTACAAACCTTTATTGCTAGAGATTGTTAATATTATTGTTCAATTATTGAAACGGGTGAGAAGTTCTAATATTCGAGATATGTAAGACATCGAACCCCTACTATTTTTAATATATAAATTACAGATGAAGTGGCGTGATTTAAGACATTTATATCAACAATAGCACATAAAAGAAGACGTCCAATCGGTCGATAAGATACGCTGCAAAAAACACGGATGCTGTGCGAGGTGAATTATGACAATATTTAGGGAAATACAATGTAGTGTTTTAGACTTTTCCTCCTAAGCGTGTTTGTTCCCATCGATTTAAACTACAAGAGGAACTAATCGGTGATGCACTGTTCAATTTATTAAAAACTTTTTGGTTGATCATTAAAAGGTTTCACTACTAAACGCATCGGTGTCTTATCGAATTATTATTTTAATAATTGTAACAAAGTAAAGGTTCCGGTCTGACTCTCGGTTAAACTAACAAAACTGTTTTTTTTTCTATGCCTTTTTCGAAATTTTAAAATATTCATATTTTTCAATAATTTAATAGTTTTATTAGTTGTAATGTTATAAATATTAATGTACATACATGCATCGATATTCATTTGTTATTTTTTCTTACTAACTCATTACAGCAGGTTTTTAACGGCTGATTCTTTCTCAACTTTAATTACAACATTTAACAGCGTGGAAAACTATCAGTGACAAGAGTTTTTTTTTCACACCTCCATATTGCAAAGTGTGAATGTTTAATGCATTGAATTTTTTTTTGCAAATAAACTTTTCCATGATTTTTACCAAAACGTACTTTTCGTAAATTGATTTAAAATATGGTTCCGTGTTCACATTTTACCTCATTATTCTTTGTACGTGCACTTTGTCATCCAGTTCTGCCGATGTTGCAAGACAAAAAAGTTTCCATGTTTTAATGTTTCCAATTTGAACAAATATTTCATAAATGTGTTTTTATGGTGATATTCGGCATATATCGCAAGCAAAGTCAATGACTTCCTTTACAAAATCCCGTACAAAGACACCACATAAATACCTATATATTTTGTTTTTTTATGGTTGGCAGCCTTAATCCTGTTTAATCCTCCATTTCAGTATATAAAAAAAATACCCATTAAATAACTACCATATGGGCAGGTACTTTGAAATATTGTTGTTTAATGTGATGCTTTATGAACAACACCCGTCAGTTCCAATTTTGAAAAGTTCACACTCATAAATTGTTAATCGAAGTTTGCATGAAAATGCTGTTATATTTTACCACCAAATGAAAGCAAATAAGTATTTTAATACCAAACAAATAAAGAGCCTTGGGTTTAGTTTCATGATCAAAAATTATAATTTTTATAATCTAATAAAAGAGTATTATTTTTATTGGCAAATTTATTTAAAAATCTTAAAATAAATGTAGAAAATATCTGTTGCTTCTGGTGAATTGAGTGACCAGTCCTTTATAAAAACGGTACATCATTCCAAAGAATTTTGGTTTGTCCCTTTTCAAGTTGACGTTTGCCTTTTTTCTTTAAATTTTTATCTTTTTTTTCTCTCTGTTCCTTTGTTCTAAATTTTTCATTGTTTTCTCACTGTTTTTAACTTTTTAAATTTTTTTTTATATTGGCCCCCCTCTGTTTGTTTTTAACGGGTTTCAAAAAAATTTTTTTGTTTTTTTTTGTTTTTTAATTTTTATTTTTTTTTCTTTTTTGGGTTTTCCCAAATTTAAAAATTTTTATACCGGCGTTCGCTTTGTTCTCAACAGAAAAATTTTAACACAAACGACCGTTTTTGGGAAAAAATAATTTTTGGAATATTTTAATAACTGTGTTTTTTAACGAATTTTTTTACTGAATAATCCTTGGATAGTTTTAGGGCTTTTTTTTAAAGATCGGGAGATTTAAGTATTAAAAAGCTAGTTCCAATTCATATTCACTACCCATAGTAAAAAAAAAAAACAAAAATTTTTTTTGCCTTTTTTGGGGTTAAAAAATTTTGGTTTTTTGGGGGTCCCTTTAATTTTTTTTTACAA